>CM061527.1:69843782-70416282 GCA_030068015.2 Neoceratitis asiatica | reverse complement strand
ATTACAACAAAAACAACAATAACAACAACAAGTAACTCTTTATTAACGAATGCCACTTGAAATTTGCCCGAGAAACTGTAAATGATATATGTATACTTATACAAACACACATACATACACACACACACACACACATGCATGCAAACATGCAATTATGCAAGTGTAAAGTAGGCTTGCCTGCCTGCCTGCCAGCCAGGGGGTGGTGTTTACTGCGCTCCAGTGCATACATCATCATTGCCTATAGCTGTGTGTGTGTTTGTGTGTATGTATGTGTGTAAATACAATTCAAGCATTTGTTATTTTATACCGTTAGTTAGGTAGTTAAAAGGTATTATGGCAACAAATCCGGTGGTTGCAATAGTCAATAATCAAAATATGCTGACAAACAGACAAACGCACACACACGCACACATCCATATGTACATTCAGAAAGGGGCAGAATCTACTGCCTAGAAGTGCATACATTAATTCGTTTGTTGTTGTTGTTGTTGTTGGAGTATTTTTGCACATATGTGCCACTTATTTTATAAAAATCAATTTCCGCCAGCCCAAGTTGGTCGCCCGCCAGCAGCGCAACAGACAAACAGAGGAGGCGTTTTGCCTCATTGATCATAAATATACATAGTGTTTTTTTGCATTATTTTTATACAGACATACGCACATACACACATACACATGTATTTTCGTCCTCTTTTTGCTGTAAGCTTACATTGTAGCGCTTGGCTTAGCTGCTACTGTGTACTCTGCTGCTACCACTGCTTGCTATTTCTGTTGTTGTTGTTGCTGTTGCTCTTCTTCTTGCTCTGGTATCACTGTATCACTGTGGCCTCATGCTGTTTTTGGTTATTAGTTACCAACAATGCGTTTCCACTGTTACTGACGCAGTAGTTAACGACGCTAAGCTGGCAGTTGGTGGGGTGCTCAGCCACCCGCTGTGGGTTAAAGGCAGCACTGTATTGCCTATGCGTTGTTGTTCTTTTTCATATTTTTTCATATTTTTTTGTTGTTGTTGCTTATTAATATTATTTTGTCGCTACAAATTTGAAAATTAGTGAGTTTAGTAATTTCCTAATGGCTCTCTGAGGCATAAGTGAAGTGGGCGGTGGGCTCTTGTTCCATCTACATGCACATGGTGAGCTTTATTAATAAATAAATAAAATATAAAAATTTTTTCTAAAAATATATAGAAACTAAAATTTTCCAGCGCTGAAATTTATTTTTGCATCTATCTCAGTACCTTTAGCTCTCTAAAGTGCAGATTTCTAGTGGAATTTCTCTGCCCGGCTAATTGATGTGCTCGGAAAATGTAAGCCTGACAACAGCACCACATTCCAAGAGAGGCTATGATTTTAGGGGAAATAGAAGGTAGGCCTTGGGGATGTCTTCTGCTTCCTCTTCTTCTGCTTCTGCTTCCTCTTCTTCTGCTTCTACTTCCTCTTCTTCTGCTTTTGCTTTTGCTTTCTCTTCCTTATTTGGCAGGATCATCGCCAAATCAACAATACTACGTCAGGCTTTCCTTCTATCTCTCGCAGTTCGACGCCTATTACAGGCACCAAGTGAAGCCAGGTGGCTTCTTCATAAGATCCTTACAACGTAGAGGAGATCTTCCTCTTCCTTTACTTCCACCAGCGGGTACTACATCGCGAACTTTCAAAGATGGAGTATTTTCGCCCATCCGGATCTAGCCAACTTAACCACTGACTCTTAATACGGTGAATCGCATATTTTGTATAATTCGTTCCGGTTTCAACGTCCGGTAGAGCTTGATCTTTATTCGTCAAGAGATAACCTGAATCACACCTACTGACGAAAGATGTCCAAATACGTGTTTACATTAAGGTACTTCCAGAGCTCTTAACAAGGATTCAAGCTAAATCTTATTAGAGCAAAAGTCGACGGTCTTGGTTTCCATTGATGTTTCCATATGAGCTCTTCGATGATCGCTATACCAGAGCTTATTAAAAATAAAAATAAAATGTCAAGGATAGAGGATTTTTCGTCCACCACCACCACAAGGCAAAGGAGATGGGGATACCGCGCGCTAGAAGACTTGCATTATACTTATATAAACCACAAGTCGCAGGCCAAGAAGAAAGGTGTCGCGAGTCGACTACTGTAGAGATAGCTAGTTTCTGCACAAATTCTTGGGGTACTACTACTCGCTATTTTAGGTATAAGGAGATGGTGAGAAGCGGATATTCAGGGATTCAGTGGTAGTGAGTAACTACTCCTCCTCTGGGAAGGTCATGCTGAGGTGTTACTTCCCGCCTTTGCGAATATTCAGGCATTTAGACTTGACGAGGATCTACTCGCCCTCTGGGAAGGTCATTGTGAGTTACTACTCGTCTTTACGAATAGTTGGGGGCTTAGAGGTGATGAGAGTCTCCCTACGTCTATCTACCTCTCCGAGTAGATCGTGGTGAGGTATTACTCCCTGCTTTTACGAATATTCTGGCATTTAGACTTGACAAGGAACTACTCCCACTCTGGGACGATCATGGTAAGAAACTACTTCCCGCCTTTAGCACTCATACGAAGACGTAGGTCTGGAAGCAATGCAAACGAATACCAAATCTGTTCATTTTTTTGGTGCAGCATTGCGCTACCTCTACGTTTATAAAGAGAGGGGTGAGTAAACGACTTTACGACCTCCAAAGACACTGTTGTGAAGATTTAAAGACCTTTTTTTTATAGGACAGTTCTTTATTTGATAGATCTCAGCATTAGAGTGTTGAATCACCTTCCTTCTAATTACTACATTTAGGCGTCTATCTGGTCGACGAGCTTCTTCTCACAGCTGTTTTGTGCCTTATGTTATTTTTCTTTCAATGGCCGGACCTACAGGTTTCAGTCGCCGAGCTTGTGTCGAAGTTTTAGTAGAGAATTGTTTTTGTATGCAAAAAATACATACGAAGGGTTTGTTATTTACTGCGGAGGGACGGACGCAATTAAAATCGGTTTTTATATGCCAAAATGTCTCAGACTCAAACTCCTGACCCTTTAACTCGGAGCATACTCTGATACACACTTGGCTAGTGTGACGACTTGCTATGCCTTAAGTCTGTATATCTACTTCTCTCTTGCTCTCTTTGCATTTCTTATAAAGGGTGACCCAAGTTGAGGTATATTCCGTAGCTGAGAGTGTACACGAAGACCGTGGAGAGAAGATTCGGCGCGGTCCGCAGCAACTCATACTGACGTATGGAACGACTTGGCGCATTTTAAGTCGAGATCTTAAATTTAAAGCGTACAAAATACAGCTTGTGCAAGAACTGAAGCCGCTCGATTTTTCCAAGCGGCATCGCTTCGCTCCATGGGTTCTTGAAAATTTCCAAGAAGATCCGACATTTTCGAGTCAAATTTTCTTCAGCGATGAGGCACATTTCTGCCTCAATGGGTATGTAAACAAGCAAAATTGCCGCATTTGGGGCGAAGAGCAACCTGAACTGCCATTTCATACAGAAAAAACAACGGTTTGGTGTGATTTGTGGGCCGGTGGCATCATCGGTCCATATTTCTGCTAAAATTATGCCGGTGAGAACGTAACCATCAATGGCGACCGTTAACGCGCCATGATAACCGACTATTTGTTGCCCGAAATTGAAGCTCGTGATCTCCGCGACATTTCAAGTTTTGAAAAGACGGCACCACTTTCCACACATCGCATCAATCAATGGATTTATTGAGCAAAACACTTCGATGAGCAGATAATTTCACGTTTTTGGGGCCGGTCGATTGGCCACCAAGATCGTGTGATATCACACCTTTGAGGATATGTAAAATCTAAAGTCTATGCGGACAATCCCGCTTCGATTCAGGCCTTGGAGCAAAACATCACGCGTGTCATACGCCAGTTACCAGTCGAAATGCTCGAACGAGTCATCGAAAATTGGACTCAACGGATGGACCATCTGAGTCGTAGCCGCGGCCAATATTTGAAAGAGATAATCTTCAAAAGATAAATGCCAAAGAATGCTCTTTCGAATGATAATAAGCATTTTCTATTCTTAAAAATGTAGGGAACATCGAAATGGCACGTGGATCCTTCGTTCTCAGTACTTTTACTCGTGCTGGTGTCGCAGATTTCTTTCTACCAATTAACTTAAGCTAATACTCTTCACCGCTCTTTTCAAATCACACATTAAACGTTCCTCCTCAAATACAGTCATTATGCGCTTGAGAGATTTTTAAAACCCGAAAATTTGACAATATTTGCATTATATCAAAATTAATGACATTTAGTAGCGGAAAATTTTTAAAGCAAATATTATAAATTATTCATTGAAATTTTCGAGGAAAAAAAATTTTTTTCAAGCATTTATTTACCTAAATTGGCCGTTTAACTTTCAGCTCGCCCCGTTTCTCCCGCCTCTCTCGCCTCACAACGAATTTATGCAATTTTAAATCAACAAATTTTGTTTACTCTGCTTCTTCTTACTCCTTTTTTGGGCGATGCACGAAAATTCGTATTAAAAAATGCTTCTTCCTGTTTTTTTTTTTTTTTTTTGATAATTTTTTATTTATTTATGAATTTTTTTGTGCGTTTTTTTTGTTTTTACCTTTTTTCGGTGCTTTTTAGTGCATCTATTGTGTGCTCGTGAAATGTAATTCGGTAAATATTTCATGTGTTCAATATTTAATGAATGTGCGTTTACCGAAATTTGTGTGCTGCCGAAGGGTAAGTATGTAAATTTTGGCATATGTGCTACATACAGTGAACATATACAGGTGTACATATCATAACCTATGGTAAAAGCTCTTGGTGGCATTAACTTTGCTCAATTTTCACCGCAAGTAGCCTACTTGTAACTAGTTAGGCAAGTAGTTTTAGATATTTGAACAGTACAGTTAGAAGAGGGAAACGATGTGAGCTGCGATTTCTTCTATGAGTGACTGAAATGCGCTTAAGAAGTCTGAATAAGCTCCTCCTCTCCATCGTGGTTAATACTGAATGAGTCCTTTCAAGGTTTTCACCACCGAAAACCTTACTGTACGAACATGGCTTGCTTTTCCTAAAGGTTTATCGATGGCTTTGATCGAGTGATCTGAATAAGTTTGATACGCGGACTAGTAACTGCAATATCCTGCCAACCGAACAGTATTTGAGCTGACCCACAACGTAAATGCCGTGACTGCCCTCTTCACGTTATATCTCTGGAAGACCTCAGGGTACGTGGGGTAGATAAATTAACTGATGGTTTGGTGCAAGGTGGAAACATCAACATCAAAGGCGACTAACTCTCTGGTTAAGGGGGACTTTTGAGGACTTCATCTAAGTATCAGAACCGACTTCATTTAAACAGACCACCGAGCGCTTGTCTGCTTTGCCCCACCCCTGCTCTCTGAAAGCATTCATGAACAAGACGATATATATAGATGAGTTCCCTAGCGCTGGGGAAGCAATTGGCCGAATAGAGCTGAAATCTGGTGCGATGAGGACGTAAATGCGTTTGAACATAAAAAAAAGAGACGGAGGAAAAAAGAGAGGAGAGAAAAAAGAAAGAGGAAAAGCATCGGAAATACTATAAGAATGTCATTACCGTTTCGATGGTTTCGAAACTGGACATTTTCCTGTAGGAATTCATAAACTGCTCATCGTCCTTAGGGAGTGAAATGAGTTTATGAAGAGATGCCATTTTAAGTCTACTCAGTCATACCTGAAAGGAAACACCCGACACTAAAATGTAACTAATTTGACGTAATTCTGGAATTGAGAATTTTTCGAGTTGTCTATTTCGCCCTAGTTGCGGAAGTGATTACATTGTGACTAATGCAACTTTTCAGAAATTTTATATTATTTTGCAATTTCTATCTATTCTGCGTTAAAATTCAAACTGAGCGATTTTGAACTAGTTGGGCAACTAGTTTGTTTTTCTTTTGCGTTTCATACTATTTTTATAATATTTTTTTTTTAATTTTTTTTTTTTGGAATTATTAAGTCCATGCAACGAGCACAAAGCAGCATCTCCTCATACGCCCGCCTATTTGCTTTAAAATTTTGGCCATTTAAGCGTCTAATTGGTAAAAAAAAAGTTCTTTATACTTTTGTATATTTAAATTCTTTGAACTTTTCCCCAACGATTATTAGGCCGTAGAGAGCAGAGTTGATATCTTTGAAAGCGCAGCACAATAGAGGAGTATAAGAGCAGAGAAAGATTTTTTTCTTAAAAAAAAGTCAACTTTTGTTTGGGGAAAGCATTTTTGAAAGCAACAAAAATTAAGAAAGAAAAGATAAAAAAATAAAATAAAATTCTTTGTCAAATTTGCGCTTCATACATGTGTGACATAACACTGATAGCTACGAGAATTGCTTCGGCAAACAAATAAAAGCCGAAATTACACACACACACACCCATTAGCTTTTCAGCAACTTTAATCGTTGCTTTTGTGTACACTTAAATGTTGTAATAAAAAGAAATTGTAAATAGAAAGAAGAAAATTCATAAAGAGAAAAAAAAAATGTTGAAAGCTTCAAGAAAGTCCATTAGAAGGGGTAGCCAATGGCCTGCCCACACACCACACCACACTGCACCACACCACACCACACAACCCACACACGAAATCCCATAAGAAACTCGTACGCACATACATACACACAATGAGAGCTCACCAAAAGGGTATTCCATTTACTTTTGTTTGGAATCTTTGCCATTTTTCTTTAGCAAAGTTTCAATACACACGCTATCGCGCTCCTTACGCTCTCCTACTGCTCTCCTTCCACTTTCCACACACTATAAAATTGCAGTGGTAAGCAAAGTTTTGCACAATCTCGCATTCAATTGCTATTATGACGACCAAAAATTTGAAGAGAGGATGGGGAAGAAGGAGAGAGTGGAGTAGTAAAGAGGAGAGCAACAAGCTCCGACTGCGTTGTAAAGGGTGATTCAAGTAGAGATACTTTTTTCGATAGCCTTTTTTGGCAGATCGCGCGTGAGTCGTGTCAAGCTGTCATGTTACTTTTGCTCAGTACTGTTTACCATTTCATCATGGAGAGACTTACGCCTGAGCAACGCTTTCGAATCATTCAATTTTATTACGAAAATTCACGTTCTGCAAAGAATTTGTTTCGCGCACTTCGCTCAACTTATGGTCAACATAATCGGCCGCCGACTGAGCGTATTATTCGCAAGGCCAGCACCCATCTTGAGATCCAGCATTCATTATTGGACAATATTCAACCGAATAGACCACGTCCAGAACGACGCAGTGAGGAAAATATAGCTGTGGTGGCTGAGAGTGTACACGAAGACCGTGGAGAGAAGATTCGGCGCGGTCCGCAGCAACTCATACTGACGTATGGAACGACTTGGCGCATTTTACGTCAAGATCTTAAATTGAAAGCGTACAAAATACAACTTGTGCAAGAACTGAAACCGCTCGCTGCTTTCCAAGCCATTTCTGGCTCAATGGGTATGTAAACAAGCGAAATTGCCGCATTTGGGGCAAAGAACAACCTGAAGAGATTCAAGAGCTGTCACTTCATCCAGAAAAAACAACAATTTTGTGTGGTTTGTGAGCCGGTGGAATCATCGGTCCATATTTCTTCAAAAATAATGCCGGTGAGAACGTAACCGTCAATGGGTACCGTTATCGCGCCATGATAACCGATTATTTGATGCTTGAAATTGAAGCCGTGATTTCCGCGACATTTCAAGTTTGAACAAGACGGCGCCACTTTACACACATCGCATCAATCAATAGATTTATTGAGAGAACACTTCGGTGAGCAGATAATTTCACATTTTGGGCCGATCGATTGGCCACCAAGATCGTGTGATATCACACCGTTGGACTTTTTTTCTTTTGGGGATATGTAAAGTCTAAAGTCTACGCGGACAAACCCGCTTCTATTCAAGGCTTTGAGCAAAATATCATGTCTGCCATTCGCCAGTTACCAGTCGAAATGGTCGAACGAGTCATCGAAAATTGGATTCAACGACTGGACCATATGAGATGTAGCCGGGGCCAACATTTAAAAGAGATAATCTTCAAAAAAAGAAATGCCAAAGAATGTTCTTTCGATGATGATGATAAACATTCTCCATTGAATTTGAATTTTCTGTGTCTTTTTTTTCTTTAAAAAAGTAGGGAACTTCGAAATGGATCACCCGTTACAAAGTGGAAGCCGCTCTACGTACACTTGTTTGTTCGCCTATTTGACTAGTTGGCTTTGGTTTCTTCGCATGGTTGTGATGGCTGTGGCTGCTCTTGGTGTTCCCCTGGTGTGCAATTAGGCCGTAAACTAAACAACATGTGAGGATATCTCTCTGCTACGTACCACACACACACACACACACACACATATAACAAAAACCACGCGTGTGCTCATAAGCATTGATGAATCTTTTGTCTCGCACCGCCAGAGTTTACTTACACTATTAGACACAGATCTCCAGTTGGGTGTGTGTGAGCTAACAGAGAACTCCGATTACTATTTTGTTGCAATAATGACTACTGCTGGTGGATAGATAGATAGAAGCAGCAGCCAACTTCACTACATGCTTTGCTGTCATACTTCTCACCAACCGACACCATCTCGCTGGATCTCAACACAAACGAGCGAGCACACGGCGATGATGGCACATATTCGTTGCTCGTTGTCTTTTTGTTTTTTGTTTTTATTGTTGTTATTGTCAACCCAATATGGCACTTTTGCTCTATAATGGGCTGTTTGACGCTTGATTATTAACCTCTGGTTGTGCGTTTACCACTACTCGTAGTGGAGCAAGCCAGCAAGCGGCGAATGATAAAACGTAAGCGTACAAAAAACAATAGACCAAACATCCCACACCGAGGTGGGGGGAAATGATAGAAGAATGTGTGTAGTAGCAGTAGCAGACGGACGACGGATGGGAGGTGGAAAAGGTGTGTGGTAATGACAGTTCACAATAAAAACTTGCCAAGTTTTCTGCTGATTTGTTGACTTTTTTATTGGCTGTCACCGGTGGTCAATGTGCTGGAAGGGGGCAGTGAGGTGGCGCACGTATTGTGTAATGTCTGTTTATATGTGAGAATAATGGCGTGCAAAGTTTGCATAAAATACAATGTAAGTACTTTGTGGCTTGTAATGATGTACTCTTCTGCTTCTTCTTCTTTTTACGAAGTTTGTTTATCCTTCTAGAACCGCAACAAGCAAATGACCGAACGAAGCTACGACATAAGCATGCTAAAGCTCAAACCTCTGCTTCCAGCGGGAGCAGACTTCCTTACCAGTGTTCACAATCCGCTTCCGTCTCCAACTACTCTAAAAATACCCGACATATGGAAACAGTGCAGAGTTCTCCGCTACAAAAACCGCGAGCAACAAGGCAAACAAAGGAGAATCAAATCGGCCGTTATCTCTCCTCCGCCCAGTAGCGAAGCCACTTGGGACTTTGCTGCTCCCGTCCTTCACACGCTATCTGAGCCCAGCAGCACACCGGCATAGTTTCCACAAAGCTTAACTGCACTCAACGCCTTTAACACACAGATATTCCATGATCTTAACCAAAATCGACTCTGCTCGGGAGCTGCCCATGCAGCACGGGAGCTGTCAAAAGCTTTTTACACGGTCAAACACGCAGTGCTACTAGTGGGCATTGAGGGATCCTCGAGGTGAAAACTTAAAATTCCAAAAAATTAAGCAAGTGACTCGACAGGGTAGTATGCTCTCCCCGTTATTATTTAATTTCGATATTTCCAAGCTCACTAAACTATCAGAGGGCGCTTGGCTCGTCTCATATGCCGATGACTGCTGGGTATGGACATTCTTTGTTCGAAGGTAAACTGCTAGCTCTTCAATCTCTCCCATTTCTCCACTGCACGACAATTACAACTGCAGCCTGCGAAATCCTCGACTATCCTCTACACTTCCTGGACGAAGAAGTAGCGGATTGTACTAAATGTGAACTTCAAAGACGTCAAAATTCCAAGAAATAACCCTCAAGTAACTGGGAATCACATTTGATAGCCTGTACTTCTTCTACAGGAAGGCGAAACACCACCCCTATACATCAAGAAGGCAATACGTTGCCTAATGGACTCTCAGGACGATCAGCATCTCACAACAGTACCACTGGGCAGGATGAATTACCAACAGGCACTGAACTATTTTAACAAAGAGTCCGTCAACACCTTTATGGACTCTCTTCTACCGTAAAAGACGTGCTCGGAATGCTACCAGCAGTCATAGCAGATGAAGAGCTCGAGCTAAGGTGTGGATAATGTCGTCGACTTAAGTCCAACGTATCTAGACTCGAACCCAACCTTTTTGCATGCCCACTCAAAGCGACTCATCTAACACCTCTCTTCCTCCGGTCCCAACCCATCGCAGGTTTCCTAGGTCTTACTTTAGATGACCTCGATGACTTGAATTAGATCACCTGACCCTAGCCAGGGTGACGGAATCTCTACAACACCAACAACAACAAGAGCTCGAGCTGCCTCGCGAGACCCCAGTAATACTGGATCTGGATACTGTAATAGATCAACCACCTATACAGACTTGATCCCGACTTAGTTAACATATCTGCCACATGTAATGAGTTCACGCAGAACACTAATTACCTTTTTGCAAGCCCTCTTAAGCCTACTCTTCTAAAACCTCTCTCCCTTTGGTCCGAATCCGTCGAAACAGATGATTTCCTGGACCAAGACCAACTATGGCTACTCCTAGGCGATGTTGAGCAATTCGCTCCAACAAAAAGCAGAAGGAGGTCAGCCAACTGACTACGCAAGGCAAAGCGCATTTATACTTGGCCTCAGTTTAGTGTATTAACCTTTGCCATGATATAGACATACACTGGAAGTAGTTTCGAAACCGAAAAGGAAAATATAACCTAACCTAATCTTTAATTATGATTCCGAAAATTTCGAAGTTCCCCCGTTTGATTTTGCTATAATCGCAAAATATTCCCTAAATAAGTTTTGGGGAATTCAAGTCTCGAAGGCCAATGGAATTCCGTTCCGTCATATGTATGTGACGTGCCTCAAGGCAGGAGGTTTTAAGAACACGTGCCCAAGTGTGTTATGGGTTTGGGGGATCAACGCAACACCCATTTCACACGCAGTCCGATAGACTTCTACAGAAGTAGTAAAAGCTTACTGGGGATTGACTGAATGCCTACATTCTAGATGCTGTGTTTTGGATCTTGATTCGACGTGACTCCTTGTTGGCTCTCTGTTGTTTTTGTTGTTGTAAAAATATCCCCCAAATTTTTGCCGGGGAATATTTCTGGAGTGACAGTCCTTGTCGTATTGAAATCTGACTGTCACGGTAACTATTGCATTTTGGTCGCCTCTTACGACACACATATATGCCTTACCGCGCGTAAATTATTGAGCTTCTAACCCGTAAGGGCTGCCCTCTGTTATTGTTTGCCTCGGATTATTCCATGTTGTCCCTTTACTACTGCTCGAAGCTCTTTCTTACTGTGCTATGATTTCAGCGCTTCCCTGCGCCGTCACTTTTCGTTTATTTGCGCGAGCTCAGGATTGTCTGCGTTTTTTACCACGGTACGTTGAGCCAGTGGACGTAAATTCAACAATACTTATTTTATACTTACCAGTAGACGACCCAATGCTCGAAGCTCCATCTCTCTCTCCCGTTAGGTGTGGTAAGCTTGAAGCGCGATTAAAGGACATCAAACTGTCTTAGAACGGAATGCGGTGCTCCGGTGTACCAAATTTTCTTGACCACAAGTCTTCCTTATCCATCCACCTCAACCCACTGATGTGCCACCATAGGTCTTTTATCCTCAATTACTGCAGCAATTTTGGATAGATCATCAAGAAATAGAGAGAGAGAGAGAAAGGGAGATAGGGGGAGAGAGAAATAGAGTTCCGATATTTCGAAACCTTACACTGCCCAAAGTAAAACAATCGCAAAGAAACTTTAGTAAAAATTTCAACCTCCTCATCAGTCAGCGACTCCCCTAAAGAGCTTCCAGTCTTTCAGTGGTTTAACCCTCCTATGCTCGGAACTGTCTTGTCGGAAGTCTTTTACTTAGTCCCCACAGCACCGAGCTGACTGACGCCTCTCCTCTAATCTCGCTTTCCGATTACTTTCCGTTATAATATGGCTTGATTCGTCTGTGGGCTTTTTGAAGAAACATTTTTCTTTCATTTAACTTTTTGGAGAACCACAAGCGAGCTTCTAAAAATTAATTAATTCATCTATTAGGAAGATTTTAACAAAAGGCAGCGCGATCAAAGTTCACTTATGAAAGCCCTTGAAAGTCTTTTGGGATTATTTAATTAGTCGAATCGCAAGCTCTGCGCAACAGCAATGTCCTTAACGTACGACGGGTTATGACCTCATCTCCGCAACGGTATTGAAAGATATCAATCAATGGACTTAATCACTATCATCCCATCAGTCAGTTCTATTATTTTCTCAGTCGCAGCCAGCAAGCGCCTGGGAAAGTTAAACAAACACGAACAATGTGCGAGACTCATTTTGCGCAATAAAAACTATGGCCAACCATCGCGAGAGATTTGTTTTTGTGAGAGCCCATAAAACTATGCAAACAAGCGTAGCAGCATCCTTCCGGAGTGGTGTGTTGCCACACACAAGATTTTTCGCATTTTTCGCATTTTCAGCGCAATTTTCACGCCCCCTTCGCGGTGTAATGTGTGCTGCGTGCATGGGAAAGCGGAGTTCGCGCTGCGCTTTCTTCTCGGCCTTTGTGGCCACTTGCAACATTTATCAGATTGTTTTATGTGTTCAACAAGCAGCCAAAAAAAAAAAAGGCGCACTAAATATCATAATCATCGCTTTATTGTAACTGTTGTTGTTGTTGCTGTTTATGCGCTACTCGTATTTGCTCTTGGACACGTGACACCAAGGACACGTGTTAATCGGCAAAGCTGAAGCCCCAATTGAGCTATCATTGCAAGTGATTTGCGTTTACGCATTGTTGTTGTTGTTGCCGTTGCTGTTGTTACTGTTGTTGTGTTTCCTGTTATTCGCCAATTGTTATTTAAGCAGCCGTAGACAAGCAATTCACCACGCAAATATTTCCGGGCGTGCGATGCGGTGCATATTGAGCACGCGTGCTCGTGGGCGGCTCGCCATTATGGCTGGAAGAAAAACGACACACGCACATGCATAGAAGTCGATTGAGCGCCACGATGCTTCGTGTGTGATGCGTGTGTGTGCAGTAAGGAACGGAAGCGACGAGCTTCCTTTTGTTACATTTTTGAATTGATAGTTTTCGCAGGAATGAGAGCAAATAATTCTATATACTTATTGGATAAGACTGATTAATTGCTTGTAGCTGCTTATTAAACACACACACAAGCGCATGCCCTGACTCATGGGCATGCACACAAAGTCACAGAGAGAGAAGGAGAGACCTTTTAGAAAGATTGAAATTTGCATAAGTGCAAAAAAATGGCAGCACAAAAAGAGGATGGGAAGACTTACTCAGAAGGAGGCACGTTGAGGAGGGTATCTGAGAAAAAAGTAAATCTCAAGGTGTCGCTAAAGTAGCTCTCGTCTCCGCCAAGAGGCGCCGAGCTTCTTTTTCGGTGGAATTTGGTTGCTAAAGGGTGATCTATTTCAAGGTTCCCCACATTTAAAGGGGAAAAAACAGAAAATTCAAAATTATTGTGGAATGTTTTTTATCATCATCGAAAGAACATTCTCTGGCATTTAGTTTTTGAAGATTATCTCTTTCACATGTTGGCCGCGGCTACGTCTCAGATAGTCCATCTGTTGAGACAATTTTCTGGCGAATGACACGCGTGATGTTTTGCTCTCCAAGGCCTGAATCGAAGCGGGATTGTTCGCATAAACCTTAGACCTTAGACATATCCCCACAGGAAAAACCGGAAAAAGTCCAACGGTGTGATATCAGACGATCTTGGAGGCCAATCGACCGGACCAACACGTGAAATTATCTGCTCACCGAAGTGTTCTCGCAATAAATCCATGCGATTGATGCGATGAATGGGAAGTGGTGCCGTCTTGTTGAAACCAAATGTCGCTGTTGACAGTCACAACTTCGAAATCGTAGACAATCTCGTCTATCTGGGAACCAGCTTTAACAATACCAACAATGTCAGCCTTGAAATCCAACGCAAAAACACTCTTGCGAACAGTTGCTACTTCGGACTGGGTAGGCAATTGAAAAGTAAAATCATTTGTCGACGAACCAAAACCAAACTCTACAAGTCGCTCATCATTCCCGCCCTAACATATGGTGCAGAGGCATGGACCATGTCAACAGCCGATGGGTCGGCTTTAGGAGTTTTCGAGAGAAAAGTTTTGCTGAAGATGTATGGTCTTTTGCGCGTTTGCACCGTTGAATACCACAGACAATGGAACGATGAGCTGTCATTTACATAGTTCAGCGAATCAAGAGACAGCGACTACGTTGGATAGGTCTTGTCATCCGTAGGGTTGAAATCGCTCCAGTTTTGAAGTATTCGAAAGTACCCGCTGTTGAAAGTAGAGGAGGGCGAAGTACTCCACTGCGTTGGAAGGATTAGGGGGAGAGCGACCTGGTTTCTCTTAGTATTTCCAACTGGCGCCAAACAGCAAAGAGAAGGAACGAGTGTTTGCTGTTGATGCCGCTATATTCGCGTAAGCGTTGCCTACGCCAAAGAAGAAGAAGAAAAATATATTTATTAACATACATATGTATGTGTGTACATACAAAACAACGACAAATAACCACGAGAAACTTCTTTGTTTTGATAATTAAAATTTATTGCCGCATAATTTTAAATTTTTTAATTTCAGAAAAAAAATTCAGAAAAAAATAAAAAAATATTAAAATTTTCGAAATATTTATATGTCATATATACATACATACATACAATTTATTGCGCAAACCTTTCTTCACAACTCATCAAGTGTGAAATTTTTTAATTTTTATTTTCCACAAACCTGCAAAAAAACTGAAAAATACAGAAAAAAATCTCGAAACAAACCTTCGCTGCTGGCGCTCGCCTCATTTGCATATACATACATACATATGTATGGCTGAATTTTGGTTATTTATTTTATTTGCCCGTGGAAGGGGTTGATTTTTATTTATTAGTTATGGCCAGCGAAAGAAAGAAGAAAAAAAAACGAAAAGTAATTTTTCATTAAAACCGGAAAGGATGGAAATAAAAACAAAAACAACCAAATCAAGGACAAATTTGATGAAGTCATACATGTAGTAGATTAATGAAGGATACATAATGAAACAGTGAGGTTAGGTATGAGAAAATTCAAGTAGAGAGTGAGAGAGAGAGAGCGCGAGCGAGAGAGAGCGAGAGGGGGATCGGGAAGGAGAGAGGAGGACAACGGAAAACCCAAAAAAGAAGAAAATCTTTTTCAAAAGATCACTAAAAAGTGTAAAACAACTCAAGATCGTTAAAAAGTCCTACTTGAGTTGATTCTTAAGCTGTCTGAAAGACAAGCAACTGAGCAAATTAAGTGAGGTTAAACATTACACGGACACTGCCAGCTTGGTACAGCTGAAAAGAATGAAAATGATCTTAAAGAGGGCAAGTTCGGGACGCTTTAGCTCTTTTTAGAAGTATCCAGCTCATGGAAGCGCCTACGTGAGTAGTGCGTTATGTTCCTTCTCTTCCAGAAACGGAGAACGATTAGCCCTAACAAGAGGCTTGAGGTGGAGAACACGCCTGCGTGGACTTTCACACCCTTTCGCCATTTAGGGAAAGTTTGAACAAGCCGCCGAGCCGTAGCTCACTAAACGAAAGTTATTCCTACCTTATGAAATGAGATGAGAGAAGATCACAAGAGCTCGTCGCGCTAAAAATAAAGAAGATTTCTACAATTATGGATCTTCTTACAGGAAAATTTCTTTGGGGCACGACCAAAGACTGCTGCAGTAGTAGCAGAGAGCAGGAAAAACCTTGGAACCTTAAAGCACTTTCTTGGAAAAGCCACACACCTGGGAGAAGGAGTTGGTTGAAGTCTCTAGGGGCAGCAAACTTTGAGACTTTGAGACTTGAGCAAAACAGCGAGGTGGATTGCTCAGTTTTGTAAACTCCGCACATTGGACTAGCTGGCTGGGGAGGGGGATGATTGGAGTGCTCAGTGGAAACACAATCGGCCCGTTTCATGGCCTAAGTGAGCTTAAGCGCGGCAAGAACTTCAACCTAATTCGAACCTTCGAGTTCTATCATCGGAACAGCTCTACTGCTTCCTGTTGTTGTTGTTGTAACCGCCGAAAAATCCCCCAAAGTGGTCTTCGGGGAATATTGTAGGAGTGACAGTCCTTGGCCGGATAAAAATCCCGGTCCTGACTGCCGCGGGAACTATTTTAGTTTTAGTCGCCTCCTACGACAGGCATGCCTTACCGCGGGTAAATTCTTGAGCCCCTACCCGCAGTGGGTTTCTACTGCTTCCTCAAGCACTTCGCTTCAGCTGACGAGTTTGGTACTAGGAGACCGATAAAATTGCGCTCCGACTGGAAAGAATGTTCGTCTCTTAAGTATTCACCCCATGAAGGATTGAACTAAAGGTACTGGGACGGCAAAACGGCAGCAACTTAAATAAAACAGCTCTACAGAGACGGTTGGTGGCTGCATTATCCGAGTGCTGAGCACTGCGTACTACGACAAGGAAGGCCATGGAGATTTGAAACTGGGTCAGATCTACATCCAGAATTATAGAAAAATTATTTTCAATAAAATCTTCTAACTGCGTCCAAGCCTCAGCAGGGAATGTCAACTGCTATGATTGTATTTCTCACATGAAATGTAAAAATCTCCATTTGCTGAAAAAGCAGCAATACACGCACCAGAACTTGGTGGTGGGGCCTCAAATCGAGCAAAAATTGCTACAGCTCAAGTGCGTTCACAGCAGTTAAAGCGCTTCATTCCCCATCAAATAAGTACACAAACTGACCACACTAGTTTCACATAAAAAATGTGATTCATGTCCTGCCGCTGACGGCGGTTGCCGCAGACGAACTCACAACCACGAACACCCCAACCGCAAAGGACATGGCACGCACTTGACAAAAGTAACGCCTATGAAGTGCCTACGATACACCGATAGGCATATGTGTTGCATGCTCTTTCTCTCTCTCTCTCTCTCTCTCTCTCTGTCCCCACACAGAGGCGAGCTCTTTGGAGTGCCAGCAATTAAGAAGAAATTAAAAGTGAACTACGGCAATTGACTGCATTGAAGCTTTTTCGGCAAATTGCACTAATCCTTTATGGAGAATATTACTGCAACTTTCTAATTAGAGCGCAGAGGCATATGTATGTCAGTACGAGTACCAGTATTGGAGGCTGCTACTCTTCGCCTAGGCACTCATGTCTAGTTTTTACCACACAATCTTCTAGTGTTGCTGACAATTAGGCTTGTGGCCGCCACTTGTGTGCCATTAACACTGGCTGCTGCTTCGACTGCTGCTTCTCTGCTGTCAAACCATCAGACGACAGATAGACAGACAGGCAGGCAGCCTATGTGCTGGCAATAGTAAGTGGCTAGACTTGTGAGTTGCTTTTGCATTCTGATTTCGTTACGTTTCATTTCATTTACCATTTTAAATCAAACAACGAAAATCAATTCAAAACTTTAATCAGCGTTACTCGTAGTGGCGACGAGAATTCGATTTGTGACGAAAAAGAAAGGGAGAGACAAAGTAGCTACCCCGCAGAGAATATCTCACGCTGTGGGTATTTTTGAAGGAATTTTTAGAAAATAACTAGTTTGAAATATACTAGCTACAAAATTGGCTACAAATATACCAAGTTAGGTATATTTTGTTAGGAGCCCTACGCAATTTTTTGCCCTCACATAGAGAAAACAACGGCTAAAAACCTCTACTCTTCCCTTCGTTCGAGGCTTTTTATTGATTCTGCAGAACGCAATCCATATTTCAGATTTCCCCCTGCCATTTCAGCGCGTTCAACGCACACCAGTAGTCCAGCCGCTATATCCGGCTCAACGCATAAACTCTCAGGTCTTATTTTTACCACGGGCAGCTAGATTCTACTCTAGAACTAGAGGTGTTATTGGGCTTCCTCGAAGTCACCTCGCGGTTAAAGTCAAAAAGACTTTGAGCGCGTGCTTGTTTCTTTCACAGGGTGGATAAAATGAAATTCCCGATGCGCCTCTCCTACCTAATGGATGGAGTTCGACTGTACTTAACTCAGACTCAGTACTTAAAAATCAGATGCCTAGCGGTTATGTTCGATAGAAAACTACCTTGGAGGCGCCGAATATGAAGGAGAGAGTTCAAAAGGTGACAGTTGACTAACACTGTGGTAGAGTTTTCCAGGGAAGAATGATGGATCTTATCACTTAAAGACGTGGTCTGATTCTATGAAACCATAGTTAAGTATATAATGTTCAGTGGGACCTATTGTGGAGGGTGGAGGAAATTTGATTACTGCTCGCTTCCAGCACTAGACATGAGACGCTTTCGCAGGGTCTAGACTTCATTTCTTAATAACATGACGGCTGGTAGCATCTCTCATTTGGCTCCTTTTCCACGTCCATTCCTTCTAGGGGTAATTAGGCAGTTCTTGGCGACTGAAAACGAGAAACATTAAACTTCTTTGTGAATGGTTCGTGCTTAAGAGAAAGATTCGCGGAGAAAGTTTTCTGTCGAAAACACGCAATCGGCCCAGTGTTCAGGCTGCTTGACTGTCTAAGCGTTTTTTAAGCGGAAGTGACAGGAAACAAGAAATTAGTAGGTCCACTGCTCCAAAACATCATTTCAGTTAGGGAATTCTGCATTTACTCTTGAAAGTCAGGCGGTTATACTAGCATTTTTGGAGTCTGAGGTAAAGCTAGTACAACAGGGAGGTGACTACCCACCACTCAACGTAGGAGAAGTATAGGCACTAACGGAAAAGGGAGTTACTTTTTGATTTCATTGTGTGGCTGGAACTTAGTATCAGCAGCAAAGGTAACTACCCCAAGAGGGAAGCACAATGAGCCTACTCAATGGCCTAGGTGTGGATAATTGCGGTAAAGTCATCAACTTACCCTTATCAATCAACCAACTACCCCATTTTTATCACAGGTAATCGAAGGGATATATAGTAGATGGCATCCTGAACTCAGAAGAGGTAGGAAGAAGCCGCTTTAGGAAAGCATCCAAATACAAACAATCTCTAAGGGATGGTAAGAAAGGTTTAAAAAAAGCAGGGAGAATCTACTTTGCAGTAATTTGGTAACAGCGTCAGCGGGAAGTAGGCTCAGGAAAGTACTCTCAAGTACTAAACGTTCTACGCCGGTGTGCTTAGTGGTAACACAATGAGCTCTTATGATGGTCTAACATATGTAAGTGAGCTGATACTAGCGAAAGCCACTTCAACCTTAGCCAGCCTTGGCCAACCGCTTCTTTTGGTAT
This sequence comes from Neoceratitis asiatica, assembly GCA_030068015.2. NCBI lineage: Eukaryota > Metazoa > Arthropoda > Insecta > Diptera > Tephritidae > Neoceratitis > Neoceratitis asiatica. The sequence continues at coordinate 70,396,969 of CM061527.1, read as the reverse complement.
GCTCCTAGACAATTAGCTTAATGAACGCTGGTAAGCGATGTGGGCTTTCGTAAGGTCATTCTTGCACGACAAAGATGGAACGCAAAAGATGGAAATTCTAGCAGACACCAACTCCCAACTATCGCTTTTCTATGATAGGGACACTGATTGGTCAGTATGTCCTTATCAATGGACTCTTCTTTATGGGTCAGCCTCATTACACTTCCTCACTGCGTGGTCTTCATGTGATTAAAAAAAACTCACTAGGGAAGCTCTCGAAGGAAGCTGAAGTCCTTTTAATTATGAGCGAAGAGCTCAGGTTAGCTCGCGACATCAATGTAAATCATTGTTCGTCATCGTCCGCAGAAACGTGCGGAATAGAAAAGGACGGGCATGATGAGAGCGTAACTTATAGAGCGTAATTTTAGCTCGTCGAGAGAGTGCTCTGTTTTTCATTTACCCACTGAGCCCAAAGTAGGAACTGTTGGCAAGAGCTTCCCTTCGTTCGATCTCCAAAATGAGGCGTTTACAAATCATTCATATTTATTACGAAAATTCACGTTCTATAAAGAATGTGTTTCGCCCGCTTTGCTCACCTTATGGTCAACATAATCGGCCGCCTACTGAGCGTACTATTCGCAACACCATCACCAATCTTGAGACCCAGAGTTCATTAGTGGATAATATTCGACCGAATAGAAGACGTCCAGCACGCAGTGAAGAAAATATAGCGGCCGTAGCTGAGACTGTACACGAAGACCGTGGGGAGTAGTCGATTCGACGCCGTTCGCAGCAACTCGGAATGATGTATGGAACGACTTGGCACAATTTACGTCGAGATCTTAAATTGAAAGCGTATAATAAAATACAGCTTGTGCAAGAACTGAAGCCTCTCGACCTTGCCAAGCGACATCGCTTCGCTCTATGTGGGCTCTTGAAAACTACTAAGAAGATCCGACGTTTTCGAAGCAAATTTTGATCAGCGATGAGGCCCGTTTCTGGGCAAAATTCCCGTATTCTTGAAGAGATTCAAGAGCTGTCATTTCATCCAGAAAAAACAACGGTTAGGTGTGGATTGTGGGCCGGTGGAATCTTCAACAAGACGGCGCCATTTACCACTCATCGCATCAATCAATGGATTTACTAAGAGAACACTTCGGTGAGCAGATAATTTCACGTTTTGAACTGGTCGATTGGCCACCCAGATCGTGTGATATCACACCGTTAGACTTTATCCTATGGGGATATGTAAAAGCTAAAGTCTATGCGGACAATCCCGCTTCGATTCGGGCCTTGGAGCAAAACATCACGCGTGTCATTCGCCAGTCAGTCATTACCAGTCGAAATGCTCGAACGTGTCATCGAAAATTGGACTCAACGGATGGGCCATCTGAGACATATTCACGGCCAACATTTGAAAGAGATAATATTCAAAAAAATAAATGCCAAAGAATGTTCTTTCGATGATGATAGCAAACATTTCCCATTAAATTTGAATTTTCTGTGTTTTTCTTCTTTAGAAAAGTAGGTAACCACGAACTGGATCACGCGTTATTTCTGGGGGGAGATCCAGCAGTTGGATATCGGCAGCTTCTCTATAGAGGGTCTGCACAGTCCAGCTGCAGGATACGTGCAACATGGTTCTTATTTGTTCTTATTTCTAGTTTGTGTGATCCCTTCCCCACTTGCTTGGACTTCTACACATGAAACTAGCCTCCAAATTATTATTCGAAAGCAGTTTATTTTTAACTAGTTCCTCAATTAGTTACATTCTGGTGCATACACTTCCTGTTTTGCAGTTTCCTGCATCCTTTATGGGCTTGCAAACAGCTCCTTGTCCTTCCAAATTGCTCCTTGTCCCGCAGGCATACATTTTTCTACGTTTTATTTTTACTTTTTTTTAATTTTTTTTACCTTTTTTTTCTTGTTTTTTGGGGTGAGCATAATTCAGGAATAGTGATTTTTTCCATATGCTCAACAAATAAATGTATATCCTGCATAAATTTGCTACTCCTCCACCAGTCAAATGAGTGAGTGGAAATGCATGCTGATGCATATATTTATGCACATGTCGGTGGGTGTGTGTGCGGGTTTATAGTCCCAAAAAAAAAAATATTTTTAAAAAATGTAATAAAATAGTTCCTTTGCACTGCTCAACAGCAATCAAATTTATGAATTTTTTTTGTTGCTAAAAAACACACAAGTCACACGTGACGAAAGGACATTGAGAAAAAAACCAAAAAAAAAACCCCAAAAAAATATGTAAAATAAAAAAAAATTAAATAAAATTATGGAATAGAAAAATTTCATATGCAAAGAAAAGCCAACTGCATGACAGTCTACAACAACACTAACATACTACTTTTCCCCAAGGATATGTGGCAAAACAAAAAAAAAACGAAAGAAAAAAATTTCCAAAAAAATGTAACAAATAATATTTTCTCTCACTCTCACTCTCACTCTCTCTCGCTCCTCGCCGCTAGCGTACGCGTATAAGAAATGCCTGCGGTTGTGTGTGTGGCAAATGAAGTAAATTTCATTTTCACATTTACATTTTTTATTTTGAAAAGAAATTTTTTTTTTTATTTCCTTTGCTCCTTGCAATTGTTTGTTTGTTACTTGTGCTGGACAGCGTTGGTAGGGAAAAAAATTTGAGCGCAGTAATAAAATAATATTTTAAAAAGCAAACTTCCTTCCTATGCAGCCAGCACTCAAGCTCCCACCACACACACACACACACACACACACACACGCATACATGCATGGAAGTGAAAAAATTACTTTAAATTAATTTCGTTTTGTGGCAGCTGACTTTTGACAGCTTTTTTCATTTCTGCTTATATTTTATGTTTCTTCTGCGTCTTCGGCTGCTTCCTCTTCCTCTTCTGCTTGGCAATTTTTTATTTTATTTTTATGCTAGAGCATTTATTGTATTTTATGCCATTGTTGTTGTTGTTGTTGTCATAGCCTTACGGGCTATTTGCTTTGGCATTACAAATAAGTGAATTTGAGTGCTCCGGACTGACTGTCCGTCAGTTATGTTTGTTTGTTTGTTTGATTGTTTGTTGCTTGCCTTACAATCTCCTTGATTTCTCAATGGTTTTCATACACCAAAACACACACACATAATCACATTCGCTTGTAAATACTTGTATGTGTTTAGAACAGAAAAAAAAATGTTTCTTGTGGGTGTTAAAAATGTCAGGCATGCCATACCATAGAGGTGAAATAAATATATTCAAATTGCTTGGCGGTTGAGCTTGTGGCGGCATTGATTTGGTAGGTGTAGCGGAGAATTAATACTCTTATGAGTGAGTATGTACATATTTGTGTGTTTTAAATACCATGTTGTTCAAAATTTTAGCATATGTATGTAGTTCTTGTTGAATTAAAAAAAAAAAATTATTCCTTTTTTTTATTAAAAAAATTTGTTTTAATACCGAAGAGTTCAGGTTTTCGAATTAAAAATTCGACCGAATTTTATATATTCACTACAATAACATTTTAAAACTATATTTTTGTATTAATATTTTTTTGCGAGTCCCGAAAATTTCGGGATCACGAAAAAAAATTTGCTTACAAAATTCTGATAAGCTGAACTGTTATTACATTTTTTTTTAATAAAATAAAAAATATGAAACAATTTTTCGAAATCCCGCAAAGTTCGGGATTGTTCAATTAAAATTTTACAAAAGTTTTCATTTTTACTATAACCACCTTTTAAACAAATATTTGTGTATTAACCATATTTTAGAGATCCATAGTACTTCGGTATCGCAAAAATTTACTTCGGGAACCAACAAAAAAAAGGAAACTTGTATTATAACGGATGATCCATTTCGAGATTCTCTCCATTTAAAAAAAAAATAAACACAGAAAATTCAAATTTAATGGGGAATGTTTATTCTGTCATTCGAGAGAACACTCTTTGGCATTTATTTTTTGAAGATTATCTCTTTCAAATGTTGGCTGCGGCTACGTCTCAGATGGTCCATCCGTTGAGTCCAATTTTCGATTACTCGAGCATTTCGACTGGTAAATGGCGAATAACACGTGTGCTGTTATGCTCCAAGACCTGAATCGAAGCGAGATTGTCCACATAGACTTTAGACTTTATATAACTCCACACGAAAAAGTCTAACGGTGTGTGACCGGCCCAAAACGTGAAATTATCTGCTTACCGAAGTGTTCCCTCAATAAATCCATTAATTGATACAATGTGTGCGAAGTGGCGCCGTTTTGTTGAAACCAAATGTCGTCCCGCTTCAATTTCAGGCATCAAATAGTCGGTTATCATGCAGCGATAATGGTCGCCATTGACGGTTACGTTCCCACCGGCATCATTTTTGAAGAAATATGGACCGATGATGCCACCGGCTCACAAACCACACCAAACCGTTGTTTTTTCTGGATGAAATGGCAGCTCTTGAATCTCTTCAGGTTGCTCTGCGTCCCAAATGCGCAAATTCTGCCTGTTTACATACCCATTGAGCCAAAAATGGGCCTCATTGCTGATTAAAATTTGGTTCGAAAACGTCGGATCTTCTTGGAACTTTTCAAGAGCGCACAGAGCGAGAAGCGATGTCGTTTGTGAAGGTCGAGCAGCTTCATTTCTTGCACAAGCTGTACTTTGTACGCTTTCAATTTAAGATCTCGATGTAAAATGCGCCAAGTCGTTCCATACGTCAGTCCGAGTTGCTGCGAACGGCGCCGAATCGGTTTTCTTGTACACTCTCAGCTACGGCCGCTATATTTTCTTCACTGCGTGCTGGACGTGATCTGTTCGGTCGAATATTATCCAATAATGAATGCTGGGTCTCAAGATGGGTGATGGTATGGCGAATGTTATGCTCGGTAGGCCGATTATGTTGACCATAAGTTGAGCGAAACGCACGAAACTCATTCTTTACAGAACGTGAATTTCCGATAATAAAGTTGAATGATTTGTAAACGTTCGTTGTTCAGGCGTGAGGCTTTCCATGATGAAGTGACAAGCAATACTGAACAAAAATAACATGACAGCTTGACACGACTCACGCGTGATCTGTCAAAAAATGGTTATTGGAGGAAGTACCTCTACTTGGATCATCCTATATATTTCCGACTGCACTAATTTTGCACAATACTGTTGCGTTTTATAGAAAATAATTGCTTTGCTACTTTTTTTATGTCTTCATGAATTCGTAATGACATTTTTGTTTGCAATTTTTTTAATCAACGCAATTGCGTGGGACGCTTTGAGACAAATAAATTTGATATTTCATTGTGTTTAATTATAAAAAAATTCCAGAGATTTTATGCAAACTTCAATAAATTAAATTTTTACTATGAGTTAAACCCCATTGCTCTAAGATATACCACAAATAATTGACAAATGCCCATGAATAGACCACTCAAAAGAGCTAGGAAAGTACTTACGGGAGAGTTAAGGAAGACTCCTACCTAAACAAAACAGAAAAAAAAAAATCAACGAAGCTAGTGTATTTGAAAAAAAAATCAGCAACCTTTAATATGAGGTTTGGATCTAAGAATAGAATTCTCCTAGTCTTTTGATTGGACGTGGACGCGATCGTTGGTTTTCACTCCACCAAACTCGAGCTTCCATACAGCTGTCGCATTGCTTGCCTTTTCATCTCCTTCCTTTCAGGGAAGCTTCCTTAAATTTTTCATATACCAAATACGAAACGATTTTCGACTATATCGATTCTGGGCCAACTTCTTAAAGAAGAAAATACTCGCAAACGAAGCGAAGAACTCTGTAGGCGATTGCGGAATCGAATAAAGCGCCTTTCAAATATATATACATTTACGACTATTCTTCTTCTAGTAACATTTAGTCATACTTGAGGCGATGATTTTGCAGCGCGAACCTTTCTCCATTAATTTTCTACCGCTCATTCCTCTCATGTTGGATTATCACGGACATTCTGACTTTTTGTCGTCTTGATAAAAACTCATTCAAATACTATTTTTCGTGGAAAAATTAAAAATTTTCACATATTTCCGGAACTTTTTCAAGTTCTCACGACACGTTTTCTATTTTTCCATTCGAAAAATCAGTCCGGAGCAATTGCTCACAAAATTCCTCTTTCGAAAGACTTTCGTAAAAACCTCCTGGAACTTCTTGAGTTTTCACGATGAGTTTTTTTTATTCCAAAATGATTTTTCTTTCGAAAAAAATGACTCCGCACGATTTTTCACAAAATTCCTTATCAAAAATCAATTTTCGTTTCAGCAATTTGGCGATTTTTTTCGGAAAATTTACGTAAAAACCTACTGGCAGGTCTCATATATCCATCACTATAGAGCTTAGGCAAATGATTTTCTGCAGCTTTGGGTTGGTCTTTTTTTTTTACCATCAATACACTTTTGCAGAGACCAACCGAAACGGAAATGGTAGTGAGATGGCGCAAGGTCTATATGGCGAGTGGGTGCATCAAAACTTCCCAACCAAGCTACATCAATTCTACCAGGTCATCAAAGATATATGTATGTATATATGTGGTCGTGCGCTGTCATGGTGAAACTCAAAACCTTTTCTATTGATTAATTTTAAACGCTTTATTTGAAGATCTTGTTTTAAGCTGGTTCATTGTTAACACTAGCACTCAAAAGTAGCCGTTTCGCCAGCTTGTAGCCATCCATAATGCACAATACCCTTAGAATCGCGCCATATATCCAGTATCACCTTGTCTGCCGTCAATTTAGGCTTTGAAGAGTTATTTGCGGAGGATTGCGGGCCTTTGAGACCATGATATTTTTCGTTTTATATTCTCGTATTCAAATCAATTTTTAACGACCCTGATAAGTCGCTGCTGAAATTACTCAATTTTGTGGCGTTTCCCTGAATGTAATTCGTTAAATCTTTTCTTTTTGCGTTAATTCATCTGGTAGCCAGCTCCTTTATCGAAATGTAACCAGCCCCTTTTAAAATTATTCCCAACTGTCACGTGAGTTTTGCCTACTGCCTTCGCCTAATCTCCTGACAGTTTGCCTGCCGATCTTGCTTCACTAGTAAAAGAATTTCATCGACTTTTTGAGTGACTGGCTGGTGCGAGCAGAGCGAGGCGAGCATATTTGACATAAACATTTTCGGAAACGAATCGAACACACCACTAATGAGCATTTTGGCGTTCACTTATAGTATTCTCGCCGTAAACCACACACATTTTTCTGCCACATTGTTGCCGGAACTTTTGCTATGATAGTAAAACAGCCAACACATAACGTATTTCTTCGAAAATTTCACTAATTTTCAAATCAAAATAACTTTTCACATTTTATATGCTGTATTTTCCACGGATAATACAAAAGAAAAAAAAGAAAAATTATGAGTAAAATGACGCTGCAATAATTTGGTTGCAATTTGACGTAAACACAAGGCAATGTACAGGCTGACTCAAATGTTTGCGAAAGTGCAAATGAACAGACTGCGTCAGGTGAATATAAAATGAGTGATAAAAGTGTGAATATGTCGCAAAATATTTCATTCTATTCGTTTTTTTGAACATATTTACGGCCTCGAATTTCAAGATTTGAGCCATTTCCTGGATGATTTTTTCCTCCTCTGGGTTCAGAACTGAATTACTAAAAAATGTATAATTTAAAAAAAAATTTTTTTTTGCCCTCATCTATTCTTCTCTAATTATTAAATTGAAATAATTAAATTTTAATTTTATTAAAAATAAGAATCCACTAATCTTATGCTATTTATTGACAGCTTTTGAGAGCTTAACAAAATAAAGCTCTCTGTGGCTATACTACTAATACTATTCCAAACATATGTTTGTGAGTAGCGTCATTTTAAAGTCCATCAAAAGTGCTCACACACAGCTTAATGCCACCTTTTAATAGACATTTAAATTATTAATCTCATAAAGCAGCTATTTATAAATTAACAAATCTAGCTAGTTCAACCTAACCTAAGAAATGTAACCGCAAAGGGGATGCCGAAAGGGTATAAAAACCGAAAAGCACACATACATTTATGTGCAAATATGTCAGAATTAAAGCAAGGCGGCAAGCCAGACTCTTACTCTAAAGACCCAACACAATCTTCTGAGTAGCTTCAAAGTTGAGGTTAGGACGCACAGGGTGGCGCACTGCGGATAGCTTGTTGGTGGGTTTAACTGTTTGTTTTGGTCTAGTTTGTCAAGCACAAGTGGATTGTGACTAAAATCTCTATGCGTAAGTTTGCGTGTGTGTGCTTGCCATTGAAAGCATTTGAAAGCCTTTGGAAGCCTTTCCACATGCATATAATATAATATTTGAATTTGTTAATTTGTCTGTATGTACGAGTACGAGTATTTTATGCGCATATAAACATTAAACATATACAAATACTCGTTAGATATTCGCCACAATATGCCTGACTTAATAATAATCAAATTTATATGCATCGTTATGTCTTTCCTCTATGTAAAAGGATGTTAGCCAAAAGGAGTTTACAGGCGGGGCTGAGTGGGCGATACATTTGTAGACAGTTGAGAAGGCAAGAGACAGCTTAGTGTAAAAATAATAATATTTTTACATGAAGAAGTAGTGAAAGAGTAGCTTTTAAAGACACTTAAAATCATGTATATATACATATGTTATGTATATAAAGGGTGTTCCAAGTAGAGCTACTTTTTTTAATAGCCTTTTTTTGACAGATTACGCGTGAGTCGTGTCAGGCTGTCATTTTATTTTTATTCAGTCTGGTTTGGCATTTCATCGAATGGAAAGACTTACGCCTGAACAACGTTTACAAATCATTCAATTTTATTTTCGAAAATTCACATTCTGTAGAGAATGTATTTCGTGCGCTTCGCTCAACTAATGGTCAACATAATCTACCCACTGAGTGTACTATTTGCAACTCCTTCACCCATCTTGAGACCCAGTATTCATTATTGGATAATATTCGCGATTGAATAGACCACGTCCAGCACGCAGTGAAGAAAATAAAGCGACCGTAGCTGAGAGTGTACACGAAGACCGTGCGTGGAGAGTCGATTCGGCGCCGTTTATAGCACAGCTCGGACTGACATGTGGAAAGACTTGGCGCATTTTACGTCGAGATCTTAAATTAAAAGCGTACAAAATACAGTTTGTGCAAGAACTGAAACCGCTCGACCTTCCCAAGCGATATAGCTTCGCTCTATGGGCTCTTGAAAAGTTCCAAGAAGATCCGCCGTTTTCGAGTCAAATTTTGTTCAGCGATGAGGCCCATTTCTGGCGCAATGGGTATGTAAACAAACAAAATTGCCACATTTGGGACGAAGAGCAGCCCAAAGAGATTCAAAAGCTGCCATTTCATCCAGAAAAAAACGGTTTGGTGTGGAATCATCGGTCCATATTTCTTCAAAAATGATGCCGATGAGAACGTAACCGTCAGTGGCGACCGTTATCTCGCCACGATAACCGACTATTTGATGCCTGAAATTTAAGCTCGTTATCTCCGCGGGTTATTTATTGAGAGAACACTTCGATGAGCATATAATTTCACGTTCTGCGTCGGTCTATTGGTAACCAAGATCGTGTGACATCACACCATTAGACTTTTTCCTGTGGACATATGTAAAGTCTAAAGTCTATGTGGACAATCCCGTTTCGATTCAGGCCTTGGAGCAAAATATCACGCGTGTCATACGCCAGTTACCAATCGAAATGCTCGAGCGGGTCATCGAAAATTGGACTCAACGGATGGACCATCTGAGACGTAGCCGCGACCAACATTTGAAAGAGATAAACTTCAAAAAAATAAATGCCAAAGAATGTTCTTTCGAATGACAGAATAACCATTCCCCATTAAATTTGAATTTTCTGTGCTTTTTTTTTTTAAGTAGGGGATCCCGAAATGTATCACCCTTTATTTAAATACAAAAAAAAAACGTTAATAACAGTGAAGAGCGTCGCACTTCATATTTCACTTTTGGCATATTTTCAATATTTTTGGAATTTTTTTTATTTATTTTTATTTTTGGAATTTTGTTTAAATTTCCAGTGAAATAATGCTACTTTTTTGACATTAAATGCATACAGCGAGTATTTGTTGCTTGAATTGGAAGATTTACCGCTCACTCACCACACGCACCACACTCTGTCACTCTCACTCTCTCTCTCTCTAACAGCCTAATGTGCTTACTTGATTGTCTGTTGATGCTTTTCAAACTGTAAATATTCAAGCAATGACATTTCCTATGCATTTACACACATACATATGTACAAAAGTAAATTTAGCTATGTTTGTATGTTGTCTTGTGTGTATGCGGTTGTTGGACACATTAAAAAGCCAAAGGTTGCTCTCTGGGGAAATATTTTAAACTCCAGAGCAGCAGGAGTGCAAATATGCAAACATATACGGAGGTATGTATGTAGGCGTGTAGGCGTGTAGGCGTGTGTAGGTTTATGTACATATGTATAAGCAAGTATAACTGTTAATAGTAATATCCTTTTTCGCTACTGTAAGTTATACCATATACGCACATACATACATACATTTGTACTTACATACTCACGTACTAGCCGTTCGGTCATTAGAGTAGTTAGCTACTGTTGCTTTCTTCACATCAGCTCTCTCCCCACTCTTCTTCGTGAGTCTCTAAAAGTAAAAATACATTATTTTACTCATAAAATCCCATAAATGAATAAAAAAATTTTGGTTTAAAATTATTATTATTTTTACACAAATGTCTGTATGTTGTTTCTAACTCATACCCCTGCCAGTGCTAAGTATATCCTTTAATATCCTTATTTTTTACTCTCTAACTCGTCGTAAACGGCTTTTGAGTAATTAACGGTATACTTTTAAGCATCTAATTATGTTAAAAAAGACTCGAAACTTTATTATTAGTTTTATTTTACATTAAAAAAATCACCAAAGCAGCAAATGAGCACTAAAATTGGATTTAGTTTTGCAAAACAAAGAGATCAGTTGAAGCAGACATCAAGTGAAGTCAATTGCTTCTCCATCTGATCTCTCCAACGGAGCGGAAAGGTCTTCCTCGTCCCGTGCTTCAACCGTCAGCTACTGCGTCGTCGAAAACTTGCAAAGCTGAAGTGTTCTCATCCATACAGATGACACGACCCTGCCAGCGTAGGCGCTGTCTCTAGATTCGCTGTCCTACATATCTAAAGGGTGATCCGTTTCAAGGTTTCCTACTTTTTTAAAGAAAAAAAAAAAAACAGAAAATTCAAATTTAAGGGGGAAAGTTTATTATCATCATCTGAAGAACATTATTTGGCATTTATTTTTTGAAGATTATCTCTTTCAAATGTTGGCCGCGGTTACATCTCAGAGGGTCCATCTGTTGAGTCCAGTTTTCTATGACCCGTTCGAGCATTTCGACTGGTAACTGGTGAATGACAGGCGTGATTTTTTGCTCCAAGGCCTGCATCGAAGCGGGATTGTCCACATAGACTTTAGACTTTACATAGCCCCACAGGAAAAAGTCTAACAGTGAGATATCACACGATTTGGTGGCCAATCGACCGGCCCAAAACGTGAAATTATCTGCTCACCGAAGTGTTCTCTCAATAAATCCATGCGATTAATGCGATGTGTGGGAAGTGGCGCCGTCTTGTTCAAACTTGAAATGTCGCGGAGATCACGAGCTTCAATTTTAGGCATCAAATAGTCGGTTATCATGGCGCGATAACGGTCGCCATTGACGGTTACGTTCTCACCGGCATCTCTTTTGAAGAAATATGGACCGATAATTCCATTGACTCACAAACCACACCAAACCGTTGTTTTTTCTAGATGAAATGGAAGCTCTTGAATCTCTTCGTCCCTAACGCGGCAATTTGCTTGTTTACATACCCTTTGAGCCAGAAATTTGGCTCGAAAACGTCGGATCTTCTTGAATCTTTTCAAGGGCCCATAGAGAAAAGCAATGTCGCTTGGTCGAGCGGCTTCAGTTTTTACACAAGTTGTATTTTGTACGCTTTCAATTTAAGATCTCGACGTAAAATGCGCCAAGTCGTTCCATACGTCAGTCCGAGTTGCTGCGAACGGCACCGAATCGACTCTCCACGGTCTTCGTTATCCAATAATGAATGCTAGGAGTCAAGATGGCTGATGGTGTTGCGATGTGAAACCTGTTGGCAAGAGTGCTTCTAAGTTGGATTTCAAGGCTGACAATGTTGTTGGTTTTAATGCTGGTGCCAAGATAGACAAAATTATCCAAAGTCCTATCTATCTAGAGTATTGTGGGTGTCAAGACACCAGTACACGACTGTTTGTTTTACACTTATCCATTCTGGGGAAGGCCGAACTTACGGTATAGTGAATATCTAGACAATGGTGGATTTATCTGGCCTAAAGCCCCACAGACGAAGTCCGATCAGTTTCTTAATGGTAGGTTTTCACATAGTACGCTCGACAGAGCCTCATATGCGATTTTGAGAATTTTATCCAGTAGTAATTGGTACATCCTCTGGAATAATCCGGTATTAATAGGTTGGGTAGAGTCCGCTTAAATTCCAATGTCGGGCATGCATTCGTCCGCTGAAATTTTGCAAAGAAGCTGATACCTGCACCTTTCCAATTCTTCGCTGCCATGCTTGAATAGCTCAGCCGATAAGTCATCGTCTGTCGCCACTTTGTTATTCTCTAAGCAGACAATCACTGTTCGAACATCCTCATAGTCGGGTATTGAAATGTCTCTTCCAACATCATCGTTGGGACATATGAGTTTACCATCTCTGGGTATTGCACTTTCGCAGACATTCAGTAGGCTGGATAAATGTGCCCTCCATAACTAATACTCTTTGCATCAGTCCCTAGATCACGTTTTTGGGTCGAAACCTTCTGTAAATCGCCGCATTTTTCATAGAATTTTCGAGCATAATCCCTGTCGGCCGACTTCTCAAGCTTTTCATACTCTCACATCTTGGCCTCTTTCTTTTTTCGTCTGCAAATACGCTTCCCTCTTCAGTTCTCGGTATCTATCTCATCACGTATTGTTGCCGATCGTAAAGCTGCGAGGTGGGTAGTGTGTTTTCTCTCCACTGCATTTTGACATTTCTCATGGAAGTGTGGCGAGACGTTCCTCCATTGGGGCGAAGGATAATACTCTAAGTCTGAGTCTCTCTCTTCCAATTGAGCTCACGTTTATAGTCGTTTGTTTTTTGGAAGGGGGGGGCTCTCATTCGAAGCTCATATTATCATTTTCCATTGGAGCACAAACTCGACACGTTCGTATTCTCACTGTAGCTCCTCATGCTTCAATATATTTAAATAAATTTTCAATAACTTCTCCAATAACCATCAATCAAACGTTTTCAATTGAACTCAAACTCTAACCCGATGAAAAGGCTCAACCTTCGCTTAGAAAGCAAACGGGAAAATCCATCTTAAAGCGCGCCCTCAGCACTACAGTTAGTTAACTGGTTATGCAAATGTCAACGGAAGCCAACACGATTTTTCGGCTGTCAAATTCAATTTGCGTAAAGTTACATTTCAAAATTTCCAACAACAAACGCAACAACAACAACCAAAGTCTGCAATTGCCATTTTTGATGTGACACAAAGCCAACTCTAACCTGCAGTGTAGCTGAGGAGCAAAGAATGTGACTGCCAGTCAAGCGCAGAAGACCAAAGTTCACGGCATTTGAAGGAAGGAATGTGCCCCCGCAAAGGCACCCACCTCCGACCGCGAACGAGGTGCACTGCATTTCAATAGAGTTCTTCTACCCTTTCAACGGCTTTCACGCGGAACGCTCTACAACAGGTGCAACCCGGTTGTCTGTATGTGTGCTACACATACGAATTTATTCTTCCATTTGACGCGCCATTTTCGCCTACGTCACGTGTCATGTCAAATGCGAGTGCATTGAAAATTAAAATTACACACCTTCACACCACAGCAATGCGGAGTTAACTCAGATGACTTAGAGGATAACCGCGACGCCGGATTGAGAGTGACGAGTTTAGATTTAGACTATGTGTGTGTGTGTGTGTGTGTGTGTGAGTTGCCGTTTGAAGTGACGAAAATAGCAAGAAATTGAAGTTGCTGACGAAGGCGCGTGATGAAGGTGTTGGCGGCATGCCGTTTTTGATGTTTGCGACGACGACGACGGCTTAAGTAACGCGTTAACGAGCAACACTGACAGCAGTGACGACGACTAAAACGTCAGCGACGACAACGACGACTACGGCGGCGGTGGCGGATTTAAGGAATTTAGTACAAATCGAAAGTGTTAAGTACCCATTGATATCTTATCTGCGGCGTCAAAGGGAAACTCGTGCCTGGAAGTCTTAAATAGCGAGTGAGCAAGTGAGCGAGTGTTGATTGCAGTAAAAGGCGAAGACGTGGGTGAAGTAAGGAAGAAGTAGAAGAACGTGACGCAACATGATTTGGTATTTTTGTTTGATTTTTTCCACGTTCAACGAGCTGAAAGACCTGAAAGACAAATGCGTCAAGTGCGCAAAAAAATAATAAATAAAAATTAAATAAAAAAACGAAAAAGTGAAAAAATGAAAACTGCTCGGTAGCTGAGGCGGAGCGGAGAGAAAAAAAACTATGCAAAAGGTAAGTAAACTGTCATTGTTTACACATTTGTTGTTGTCAGCGAGTGTTAAAGCGTTGCAAAAGAATTTTTCCCATTAATCAGGCGCATAATTTTTCGTTGCCGTCAGAAAAGTAATAAGTGGTAAATGCTCGTTTACACGTTTACGCAGTTGTGGCAGTGGAGTTGGCACATTTTTTTGCCAGCCGCCTCGCTCGCCCACAGTGTGTCATTTTCAAAGATGCCGAGCGCTTCAGTACCACGAAACCGGACGATGGAGCGCTGTGCGTGGTGAATTGGCGCGGAGCTCGATTTCAACCAGAAATGAACGCTCGGTTTTGCTTCCTATGGTATAAAGCAGTGCTGATGACCTACCGTACTGCTTAGAGAGTGTGGGAGCTTATCAACTGAGTACTCTTCATTCCAGGCTTTGCTTTCATAGTCTTCCTCCATGCAGCACGCTGTAAGTGGAAGTCAGTTTTCTCGACTAGCTCATCCAACGTACGATTTATGTGCAAAACACCGCAGTGGTCTCCAACAGGATACGTTTATAATCTCCACTTAAACGTGGCGCAAGGTAAGAGCACGAATATTTAACTTTCTGGCATTCTCAAAAGCTTTCTCTGTCATTTAGGCAAGTCTATTTCATTCAGAAGTGGAATATTTTTTTTAGTCTCAAGACGAAAGTCGATCTGGTTGTGTTCTTTCTATGTTACATGGTGTCGATTACTTCCTCTGAGTGCCATTTCTGTACTTGACAAAGATTTAGAGCAAGACTGTTCTTCCCAAACGTTCCATTTGTGAACTTCTCTTGAGCTTGACAAGAAGTTTAATATTCCGTCGAGTTCCTGTTTTTAGGCAAGTTTATTTCAAACAGATGTGGTATAATAATTCTAGTCTGAAGTCGAATATCGATCTGATTGTGTTCTTTCTGTGTTAGGCAGATCCAATACTAACTTCATCTACAATTTCTCTGCTCAAAAAAGGCTTAAAGCCATGCGGATCTTCTTAACGGTGTGATTTTTCTTAACCAATATTTTGACTAGGGAAACTAAGAAGTTTTGAGATCTTACAGATCCCTGGTACTCTTTCTTCGCTCAACACTGGCACTACCCGGTAGAATAAAACTTCTTGCAATGAGCGAAGCCAAGAGGAAGCAAAATTTCTTCATCTCCTGCAGAATCAGTCACGGCATCTGTTCCGAAAACGAGTAGTTTGGTATTCCTTGATGGCTATGATAGTTTTTTCCCACGTCTTATAGCTTCTTAAGGCTTGAAACTCTTGCTTGAATAAAAAAGGGAATGCCAATCCTCAATCTATTCCGAAACTCTTGATTTCAGCCATTTGAAAGACGAGAAAACGAAAATCACCAAAACCACTTTTCCACGTAAATAAATGAAGTTCCCTCACACGCTTAAAGCGACCCACTGTGCGCCGCTCATTTATTGAATTTCGCACTGATTCGTAACTTAAAGATTTTTTTTGGTTGAAATTTTTTAATATTTTGTTTTTAATGTTTGCCACGAATGATATTTGACCATATTTAGTAGCAGCGACTGGTGTTTGACAACCGATCGATTCATCTAGATTGGACCGCGCCAAAGACACAAGAAGTAAGTAGCAGGAAGACGGATAGGACGAGTAGGGGGAGGAGGAAGACGAAGACGAAGCGAAGAACGTGTGCAGGCAGCAGCAGTAGCAGTAGCAAGTTAGGAGAGAGACGGCTGTGCAACCACTAGTCGGCGTAGTTGTCGCTTATACAGCTTCCAGTCGCCGGCCATCGGTCGCCAGTTATCGTCGTTAACCAGTTATCCCACTATTGATGATATTTACTTGCTGCTTCAACTGCCAATATCATTTTAGCCAAACGTTAATTATGCCAGACACGTGCAACTCGCGACTGCGACTCCAATAAAGTGATTTATTTTTTTCTCATTCGATCACATTGGCTCATTGGCTCATTGGCTCATTTGCGCTGTGCGTCCAACTACTACTACCGATTTACCGATGACTTTACACTCGCTGCGCGCGGTGGGTTTGTTTGAGTATTTGTTCGCTTCCAATCTTCTGTTTGTCGGAGTTGTGAAAATGCGCCGAATTAAGCGGTGGCACTCTACCATTGCCATATGAGACAAAAGAGATATTTAATGAATATGGTGCTGTTAGCGGACGTGTGTTGTTAGTTGAAATGTTTTTGATAGTTCACTTTAGTCTTGTTGTTGTCAGAGTTTGTTAGAATTGTAACGGAGGAAATTAGTTAACTTATTGCGTGCAGCAATGATTACCAAATGGCTGAGAAAGAGCGGTGTTCGGCATTGGTTTTCGAGGAGAGCGCAAAGTGTGGGCGTTAAGCAAGGACTATGGTCTCCGGTGACTGCTCGGACTCCTCTATAGTACTGAACTTATCAAATTTAAAGCTAGTGGTGCCTCTGTCTGTCCTGGTGTCATGAGCATTTCCTCTATACATCCATACGCGACAGTAGTTTTCTGAGATTTGTGGACATCCCGAGAAGGAGACGTTTCAGTGAGTACGACCGATAATGCTTAGAAGGGCTTCTTCACTTTTGCTAATACGCTACCGCTGCTATTTCTTTCTCTTACTTAGTCTAACCCCAAATATTCGTTTAAAACAATCGGCTTATAATCTTACGCGGAGTGCCCCAGGCGGCTTAAGGATCGACTAAAGTTGTACCAGTCTGTACTCGTCGTTCGAAACATCTGATCCTTCTAATACTGTTGTCCGTAGACAGAAGAATTACGTGTCTTCGTGAGCTTAGAAAAAGCGATGTTACTCGATTTGGAGATAATTCGACAGTACGTTTCGACTAGAACCAAGATTACTTAAATTATGTCATGAGGGTTTTAAGATCTTAAGTAACTCAAATGTTCCGAGCTAGAAAGATCTTCAACAAATGTTCATTTAGATGCCGATCCTGAAGTCTACTGGTAGTACTTGAGTTAAGCTCAGTTGTGGTTGCCAGGTTATGACTCTGTGACTAGCGCAATTAGCCCTCCTGGCTCGGTGTGTTTATGTAAGGGTGCCCTTTCACCTGCCTAACTGCTCAAGTCACTTGTGAGTGTTTGCTGGAACATGCAGGGTTGCTTTATGGAAGCCAATTCAGCAAGGCAATCAAAGTAAAAGTTTCCGAGGAAACTGTAATGGCACTATGGGCCTGGCAAAGCTAGTGTTCTGCAGCTACGAAAAGATCCATTAGAGTAAGATTTCATACTCTTTCTGTGAACGCATGTTGGTCACATTGCTAACGGAGGGAGGACCGGCCGAGAAAGAGTAGCCATTTCCCTCCTTTTTCAGCGATCAATGGCCAAATTGGTTGGTATGGGTGAGTACGTGGTATTTAAAGAACTTTAAGGTCTCCTCGAAGTGGGAAAACGTTTATAGAGTTGTCGTCTTGCGAAAAGAAGAAAAAAATAAAAGACTCGATCGTTGGGAGACCAAGTAAACAATATTTTTTCTTTAATATGCGTAAGTACTTGATATTTGATGAAGTTTAAGGCCCCCTCGGAATGAGAAAACATATTAAAGATGGCTAGGAGCTGCCGTCTTGCGAAAAGAAGAGAAAAATAAATGGTTCGGCCGTTGGGAGGCCAACTAAACAATAATTTTTCTGTAATTTGTGGAAGTTACTTGGTATTTGATGGAGTTTAAGGACCTCTCGGAGTGGGAAAAAGTATTACAGATAGCTAGGAGTTGTCGTTCCGCGAAAAGAAGAGAAAAATAAATGGTTCGGCCCTTGGGAGGGCAAGTAAACAATGTTTTATCTTTAATTAACGGAAGGTACTTGGTATTTGATGAAGTCTAAGGCCCCCTCGGAGTGAGGAAAAGTATTACAGATAGCTACGAGTTGTCGTTCTGCGAAAAGAAGAGAGAAATAAATGGTTTGACCGTTGGGAGGGCAAGTAAACAATATTTTTTCTTGCACTTGTGGAAGGTACATGGTATTTGATGAAGTTTAAGGTCCCTTCGGAGTGGGAAAAAGTATTACAGATGGCAACGAGTTGTTTTATTAAGTAAGAAAACAACTACTGGGCTCGAGCGTCCCAAGGAAGCGCCCTCGGCGTGGGAAAAGCGTAGTAATGAGAGCTTAGCGGTATTGTTGAGGGAACAGAAGTACAAAAAGTTGGACTCGAACGATGAAAAGAGGTTGCTTTAAACAAAAAAAGGTTAATCTTATTAACTTAGCACCATAGTTCCACACTCAAAGCAATTTACACAATTTGGCGCCCTCAACGTGAAATATTTTTATTCAATTTGTATTAAAAAAAAAAACGCCTAAATTGCCACACGCGTCAGCTTAATGCATAATTTTCCTGTTTTAATACCAAAATAAAAAAGGAATTAAATAAACAAATAAATTAAACACTAATTTATATGTTTAACCATTAATAATAGAGAAACGCCAGCGGTGCGTCAACACATCGAGCACTCGAGCACATAATCGTACATGCATATGTATGTATGTATAACCCGTATATTTCACTTAATCCTCAAGGAATTCAATTGACTCATCATCAAAGCATGCACATACATACATGTGTGAGCCGACCAACGGGACCACGCTTGTGACCAGCCATACCCGAATATATTAGCATTAAGTGCACGCATTTTTATGTCTCCTCTACCAACACCCGCGCTCAGCAGGTTCGTCCGGGACTCAGCAGACACAGCAGAAAAGAAAAAAAAAAGAAAGAAAGAAAGAGCGTGAAGTACAGCGAAAGCGTAGCACGAGCGGAGGGAGCAGTGGTGTAGCGGCACCAAAGCGTAGCGCGGCATGCGTTCCTTTTATTCCCGCTTACAAGCGCTTGCTGACTGGACGCAAGGCGAACGGACAGAGAGAACGTGTTGGTGCCACCGTGTCACATTAATAACACATTTACTAAATTAATTAGATCTTTTATAGCGTACAATGTTCGTGTTAATTTCAACGAATTAAATGATAACATCGCCAAGCTCTTGGCGAACCGTGGTGTCCAGCTGGAGGAGAAATGAAGTTTTCCCCACCTCTTAACGCACGCATCAGTTGAATAATGAATTGTTTTCGTACTCAACGCTGACATAATCAGCCGCTGCTCTCTTGTGTTTTCACTATTTAGTATTCAAAAAAAATTTTATTTTTTTTTATTTTTTTTTGACTTTCCGTATCACTAATAAAACAAAAAGTCGACACTTCAGCTGAGTTGAAGCATTCGCCACGGCGTGGTGCTTCACGCAGTGCACTCGTATTAGCATTTATTTACTCACCACTTGAACGAATTAGTTTTGGCACCTTCGCGCATACAACGTTTTACAGCGATACTTACATCACGGGTTGCATCAAAAATATATAAATTACTTAAATTTACATAATTTCTTCAATGGCTCACAATGTACATAATTATATTTATTTGTATTCGTAATATAATTCACAGCCATGTCCGACATTAGCGTTTAGTTCAGCAGGCGGCGCTCGCCGCACATCTTTATCGGCACTTGATTACACAGAACGCCGAATATTTATAACACCTCGCGCTCGCATTCGTTGTACGAAAGAAACACGCCCTGCTCATTTAGCGACAATACGCAACGCGTGTAGATAGACAAACACACAAACTAAAAGCAGCAGCACTCACGCACTAACCTCAGTAACGTCACCTCACCTCACTCCACTTCATATCACCTCACCTCAGCTCAGCATAGTACACCACACCACAGTACAGCACACCAACTACCATATCGCAATATCGCATAGTTATGTATATTAGTTATCAATGCCTCTCTACTAAATGTTGCATATTTATCAATCTCCGTCACCCTTTCGTTGTGTTAGCACTAGCATTGTTGCTTGCTTGCTTGCTTGTTGGTGCTTTACTCAAATCTTGCCTCATTATTCGAACAGTTGTTCTTTTAGTGTTTGTAATTTATTTCCTTTTGTCCTTCAGCCCCCTTTTTCGTTTGCCTTTATTAATATTGTAATTTTTACGCGCTTGCAACCCTGCGTGGTAGCTACGAAACGAAAGGGGTTAGTGTGCGTCTCTTCTTTCTTGCCCTTGGCTGGTAATAAATACGGCGGTAAGGTCCAATTGCAAGCACTTTTTTGTTGTTGTATGAATGAATTATTAATTTGTAAGAAAGTGGTCATATGTGTTGTTTTGTTTAGTTTTTTTTTTGTTTTGTTGTTGCAATAATTTCACGTCAAACCCTCCAAGTTTATGAGGCACATAAATTTTAATTCAACATTCGTAGGTAAATGCAGCGTCCGACTTGAAGGGCTTTAGTTTGCTGTGTTGATTACATTCATTCTCTTCCTCTCTACCTCACACAGAATATATGAGAATTTTAATTTATTTTTTATATAATAAAAACGACACTAACTAAAATTGTTTATGCATTTGTTTTCCCAAAAATATGGAATCACTCAAATGATAACATTCAAATATCTAATGAATTAAAAGTCGATAACTGAAAATCGATTTGCGGTGTAGCAGTTATGCGATTGCTGTCTTTGACTGCGTTTTAAGTGGCAAAAAGTTTAATTTTATTTTATATTTTATTTAAAAATTTTTATTTAATTTTCTTTCAGTTGCAATCAGATTTTTTTTAAGTTGGCAACGCCTTGCAATGATATCAACTGATCAGCTGATTAAATGTGTAACATCTGCTTGTGTGCTAATTCTAATTTATATTTTATTTGAGTGAAGAAGTGCAAAAACAAATTAAAATTAGTTGGTGAAACCAAAAATTCGAAAATTAAATAAATGTGAAGTTTGGTGAAGCGTGGGGATCAAAATTTTGTAGAATGTATAAACGATGTTGAGTTAAAACTTATTTAAATACGTTAAAAAACCACAATTGATCAACGGCACGAGCGTGAGGCACAAAGTGGAACAAACTAATTGTTGCTTGGAATTTCATTTTGATGGACAAATTTCCCGTTTCCAAAATAAACATAACATAACAACCCCACATCATTCAATTTTGCAAACTTTGATCCATTTGAAGTAATTTTCGATCACTTTTTGGCACATATTGTGCGGTATCTCAGCCATAACTTGGCGAATGTGGGTTTTGAAGTGCTCAAGAGTTAAAGGTTTATCCGCATAAACACCGTTTCCCACGTAGCCCCACAAAAAAGTGCAACAGTGTCAAATCGCACGATCTCAGTGGCTAGTTGACATCGCCAAGACGAGAGATTACTTGTTCGGGAAATTGATCTCGCAATATCGCCATTTTCGCTCATATTCTTGTTGGAACCACACATTGTTCATGTCATTTTTTTCCATTGCAGGCCAATAAAAGTCGGTATCTTACATAGCCTGGATAGAAGAGGAGCAATCCAACCGGTCTAAGGAAAACATTATTTCATTCAAACATTTTCTTTTGGAATTTCACTACCAGGGAACTGAAATAGACTCGAATTTTACCTAAAGCATCTTCCCTTAAATCTCTGGAGCAACAGAATTGTAAAGTGATCGTCTACGCAGACAATGAAGCGCACTAAGCAAGAGGTAATTTCTTCAAAACTCTGCATTATCTCGTGCTTGGTTTCAAAAGTACTTTGGTGGTATTGTGATACCAGGTTGGATGGACAAAAAAGTGGCTTTGTCGTGAATTTCAAAAATCACCATTCTACCCTCTATAAGAAGTGTTCGCTAACATTTGTTCGCGAAAAGGTGAAATACTTGGGACGGAAGCTACCCAGCATCATATTGCTGCAGGAACATTTTATTGGCAAATAATGGGACTTCTCTCCTAAAGTAGTGGGCGCACTTTTACCTGAGGACTGAAACGAGGTTAGGAGCCGAAATGGTGAGAGCCCTTGGCCGCATAAAATCCTGGTCAACTCCGGTACATAGAACCGGTTGTCGTGAAAGTCGTGTGGGCGGACTTTCCCTCGCTGTCATTACACGTTTTCTTGATTGCCTTGCATACCGTTAAGCAAC
This sequence comes from Neoceratitis asiatica, assembly GCA_030068015.2. Lineage (NCBI taxonomy): Eukaryota > Metazoa > Arthropoda > Insecta > Diptera > Tephritidae > Neoceratitis > Neoceratitis asiatica. Next base: position 70,374,559 of record CM061527.1, on the reverse strand, counting down.
TCTCTCGGAAATTTCTTTGAATAGGATCGATTAGCGACTTTCGCATTTCCTGCACAGGTTCGGTACTCGACGGATGGCACTTTTGCAGTCTTTTCCTCCCCCAATTTTCTTTTGTGATTTGGAACCATTATCTGATGTTTTTCCTGCTGCCTTCCTTACTGCTAATACCACCCCCCTGAAAAATACTGCTGTAATTTGAAAGCTTTAAGAGTAGCCTAAGTTCCAGCTCGGCGCTCACTGTATCAGTCATCTTTGATCCGTCCTTGTATATGTTGAAGTCCCACTAGAGGGTCGCAAGTCGCTGCTATACTGTGGACATCTACGTTCATGTTCAGGGGTAAATTTTTAAATACTCTCTACGACCTTATACCTACTATAGTCCCTAAATGTGGTAACAAAAGTGGCTTTGCCGCAAATTTAAATATCAAAGCTTGACGTAAAAGTTGGCTTGGATGGATTTACTCAAGATGAGCTCATAAATTGTAAAGGAGGGTATGTAAATCCTTAGTACCATCGGTGGCAGGCGAGTTACTTGGAAATAAACTTTAAATGCGTATCGGATCACAGTGTGAGTTTCCTACCTCCTCAGGTAGACCGCGAAAATTCAAGAAAGCGCTTTTTTTCAAATAATAACCATCACTTTCAGTAAAAGTCCTGGTTTGTCACAACTGTTAGGTATTCAAGCACTGAAACTTCAAAGTTTAAGGGACCCTCACTATCGAAGTTGTCCGCAGAAGAAGATGCCATTGCCTATGCCTCTTCTTCGTCCCCGTCCTGCGTTAGTGAAACGTATATCATTCTATCTAATTTCCTCACTCGTTCAATATTCTTCTGGAAAGACGTTTCACTTCACGGAATTTCTAAAGATTCCCAATAGAATTGAAGAGTGCGAAAGGCGCGAAGCTCCTAAGAAAAGCAATTAATTTCGGTCTGTCTTAATTTTTAGTGAAATATAAGACCTTAATGAGTAAATAAGATAATTAATAACATAAATAGCGAAAGTAAATATTGAAAAAGAATCCCGACATTTAGAGCACTACACACATATGTACGTACCTACCACTACATATCAATTTCATAAATATTTACACCTTCATTTCCCTGACCAAATATGTATTTCCACTGATATTGGGAGCTCTCTACCACCTCACCTACCTCAACCTGTCGACAGCAGTCTTACCAGAAGCAGCCCAATCGACATCATTGTCACCTCCATATCGATACGACAATGCGAGTACTGTGTGAGCCGTGTTGATGATATTTCTGCATATGTTGTTGTTGGCATGTTGCAAATATGTTTACAGGCATGTTGGCTGGTCGTTGGTTTTTTTTTTTATTGTTCACGAGCACTTTTGGGGCCACAATTCGCTTTCAAACAACAAGTCGTACATCATTCGCGGATGACAAGTGATCATCAGCGTACGCAATGGCTGGATGATGGAAGCGAAGTGCCGAGAAGATGGAAAAATATGAAGAAATATAGATGGGATAGAGGGATGAGAGAGAGATGAGACGATTGAGGTGAGATTGAACGGTTAGTGAGTGTTTGAGCGTCTGATTGAAGTGATCGTTGCTTTTGAAGAACACACAGCCGGACGGGGGGTAGGTAGGTGGGTAGGTAGGTAGGTAGGTAGATAGGTAGGTTGTCGGTTGACTCATTTGGTGGACGCACGCGTGTTTGCTGCTGCACTCCGTGTTCACTGGACAGAGCGGTTGGGCAAGCGCAGTTAGCCAGCTACGAGCCAGTAGTTTAACACCAGCTGTGACGTGTTCGTCTTTCATGCTTCCAAATGAGCTTCCATGCGCTTGCAACACGATGTCTTGCTACGATAACGCTGCTTTTTATGTGTACTAACATATTTATTGTTGTTGTTGTTTTACAGCTTTTTTGTTTTTGTTGTTTGAATTTTTTTTTTTTCAATTTTTCTTCTGTCAACAAATAACTTTACTCATATCTGATCATGATTATGCTCCACTACTCTGTGGGAAGGGGACCAAGGCAGGAGTTGCGCTGGGCTTGACTCTTCGCTACAGCTAGACATCGTCTTCTGAGCTGCTCGCCCGCTAACTACGAAGTGACAAAGTTGATGATATGACAATGTGGTTGTTGTTGTTGTTGTTTTCTGTTTTTTTTTCAGAGTCTTTAATATCATTTATCGTCACGTCACTTCATCAGTTATTTTTGTGCTTCTTTTTTATTTTCATTTTGTTTATTATTTGTTGTTGTTGTTGTTGTTGCTGTTGTTGTCGCTTCAAGCCACTTTAGCAATCTGATCAATATTTATTAGTAATTATAAATGCTTTTTACATTATCGGCTACAAATTAAGATTTTCACAATTGATAAGCCAAACTGTTGGTGAAATTCTGCTACCAATACGAGTAAAAATGCGCACGGAGGACAAAGGAAATGCATACAAAAAGCAGTGAAGACAGTCACACTAGGAAGCAGCAAGTAACAATAAAACCGGGAGCTAGCTGTGTGGAAGAGCCTTGACAGCTTTTGTGAGGTTATGTGCGCGCAATTTTATTTATATTTTTTTTTGTTTTTATTGTTTTTATTTGTGCGAGGCAGTGTGTGTGAGAACCTCTCTACATCTTTGGTCTAATCAATAATAGTTTAAATTGTTTCAAGCAAATAGTTTTCACTCATTTTTTATTTATTTTTTATTTATTTTTTTATTTTTATTTTATTTATTTTTATTTTTTATTTATTGATGGCGAAATGCTTTACTTGGCGCATTGAAGGCTGGGAAATAATTGCACATACATATATATTTAAACATAATTATTTTTAGCTAAAATATACATACAAGCACACAAACATTCGCTTCTCCGTAATTTCACAATTCACTTTTTAATTTAAGCAAAAAAGCCAATAAACGGTAGTCGCGTAGTTTCGATAAATAATCGATTAAAAGCATTGCACAGAGAACGTAGAATTTGTTGTTATACGTTCTCCGCATTGCCGTGGTACAGAGTGCCCCACACAAGATGGCCGAACATTTTTGTTTAAATAATAGGAAATTAAATATGAAAAATTAAAAAAACAAATTCATTATAAATTTGAAATATTATTTCAGCATAGTTTTGCTGCTTCTGTTTGTTAATCTTTTTGTCTTCTATCTTCTGCTCACAACAATATTTTGATGTCTCAAATTCTTTACGCTAATCAAATTTTCTTTTATATTTTTTTTTGGTACAAAAGACAAATATTTATTTGCATTGTAAATATACAAAAAAAAATTTTATTATTATTTTAGCTCTGTTTTCATACAAACAACAACAAAGCAACATTACACACTAAAACTATTTATTATAGCCAAAATAGTCAATGCCCCAAGGAATGGCTGTTGCTGCCGCACAGGGGCCGTCGTAGAGTTCAAAGAAATCTTTGTTGGTGGTCGCATATGATTAGATTTTGAAAAAAAAATGCACTCACGCTTGCACATATGACATATGATGAATGTAAATATGTATGTATATTTATGCAAGGAAATGTTCACATTTTTCGTACGAAAATCAAAATATGATGCATCAAAAGCATTGAAATTATGAAAGTGTTAAGTCATGCGTAGCTGGAAAAATGTAAAGGGTGATCAAAGTAGGGGTACTTTTTTCAATAGTCCTTTTTTTTTGACAGAGCGCGAGTGAGTCACGTCGAGCTGTTATGTTTTTTTGTTCAATATTGTTTGGCAGCTCATCATGGAGAGACTTAGGCCTGAATAAAATACAGCCTGTGCAAGAACTGAAGCCGCTTGACCTTCTCAAGCGACATCGCTTCGCTCTATGGGCTCTTGAAAAGTTCCAAGAAGAGCCAACGTTTTCGAGCCAAAGTTTCTGACTCAATTGGTATGTAGACAAGGAAAATTGCGTCGCATTTAGGACGAAGAGCAACCTGATGAGATTAAAGAGCTGCCATTTCATCCAGAAAGAACAAAGGTTTGGTGTGGTTTGTGGGCTGGTGGAATTATCGGTCCATATTTCTCCAAAATAATGGCAGTGGGAACGTAACCGTCAAAGGCGACCGTTATCGCGCCATGATAACCTGAAATTGAAGCTCGTGATCTCCGCGGCATTTTGTGTCAACAAGACGGCACCAAGTAACTTCCTACACATCGCATTAATCAATGGATTTATTGAGAGAACACTTCGGTGAGCAGATCGTGTGATATCACACCGTTAGACTTTTTCCTGTAGGGGGATATGTAAAGGCTAAAGTCTATGCGGACAATCCCGCTTCGATGCAGGCCTTGGAGCAAAACATCACGCGTGTCATTCGCCACAAACAACGGTCGAAATGCTCGAACGAGTCATCGAAAATTAGATTCTACGGATGGACCATCTGAGACCTAGCCGCGGCCAACATTTGAAAGAGATAATCTTCAAAAAATAAATGCCGAAGAATGTTCTTTCGAGTGATAATAAACATTCCCCATTAAATTTCAATTTTCTGTGTTTTTTTTCTTTAAAAAGCGCCCTTTTCCACTGACAAGGTACGAATAGTTCATTGAATAGCTCGGCCCACAATCCATCGACCCCTGCGACTGAGGTTTTTCTTCAAGCGAGCGATCGCTAATCGATTTTCGTCATTGTCGGGTGATGAAACTTCTATCAGATCGTCAGATTACCTTCTCGTTCATATATATGATTATGCTCCGGTCTTGACATATTCTGTAAGTCGCCGAATATGCTCATAAGATTTTCGACCATTACCCCTGTTTACAAATTTTTCAAGTGCAACATACTCATGAATCTTGGTCTCTTTCATTTTTCTTCTGCATATCCGTCTTGCTTTAACTCTCGATATATTTTCTAAACAACGCGTGTTGTGATCGAGCTCTATGTTGCGTGGTAGGCAGCCTACTTTCTCTCCACTCCAGCACGGTAATCCTCATCGTACCACCTTTTTCTTAGACCAATTACGGAAATCCAATGGTTTCTAGAGCAGCGGCAACTAGGGCGCTTAAAATATCGTCCCAAGGTCACCTTATATCGATGATGAGTGCTCTCAGAGAGCAAGAGTGCAAGAGTAGAAACCCATTCGGCTGTTTGTTGTGATTGCAGTTTTCCGACGTCGAACTTTCCTTGTGCTTGTTAAAAGGTTTTCTTTGCCACACAGTGGCAGTCTTCGCTGCAACAAGATAGTGTTCCGAGTCTATATTTGGAGCTCGGTTTATGCCGTATTTACCATATTTTCCTCAACGAAGTCGATCAACTTTAATCTGTTTAGGAATGTTATGCCACGGAGACTAAATTTACTGGCTGATGCGCCGGAAACACCTCCTTTGCCTACCTTTGCATCACGATTCTGACACAATGGTGGGGCCAGCGCTCGTTCTACTCTTCCGCTGGGATAAGGACGTAAATCAGCAATATGTTGAAGAACTTCGCTTTAATGCGGTTTGCGCCGAGACATTCATCCAGTGAAGGAGTGAAGGCCAGTACTCGGCCACTGAATCTCTCTCCCATCATGAATCCAACAACAGATTTACGCTCCTTTATATGGCCGCTGTGGTACACAGCAAAAGGATCTACTCGTTTATGTACTTGTGCCGCCGAACCCTCCTTGAACGGTGATGATGTGAGCCTTTAGTCTTATGAGGGCATCAACCAGCTAAGCAGCGGCCCCAAATTCCCAATTAAGGGACCGGAAATTACAGTTGTATGCCCTCAAAACGTAGTCTTTAGTACGTTTCTATGGTCGTCACCAAAACTGGAAGTTCTCGAAGAAGAGACTGCTTTAACTTTTAATTTCGGTGAACGGTGGCTCCACTAAAGCTTCTTCTCTTGTAGTCATAACTCAGAGCTATACACAGATCGGCTACCGCTTCCAACACAAGAGAGGTTTCCGTTTCCACGATGTACGACGGAGACTCAAGAGAAGAAATTGGGTATAATTGTCTTGCAACTGCATATCTAGAAGCAGGGCTTCAAGATCAATATCTCTGTCATGTTACGCATGACAAGAGATCAGAAGTTCAGAGGTAGCTTAAAACCGCCAGTTTTTTCATTCTCATATCACAAATCGAAGGTGTAATTCGGTTTAAAACCACTCAAGCAGTTACAGAGTACAACAAATAGATATAAAGAGATATAGAGGGACTTTAGAAGAGAGAAGATAAACAAAAAATACCTTTTCTCCTTCAATGTTATTGAAAGAGAAACATGGTTAACCCCAGAATGACAATTTTCGAGGAATAGTGGGAAAATTTATAAAATCTTTACTTGGTTGAGTTGATAGAGGATCTAAACGACAGTCATTAAGTGGGCTAATTGTGCTACTTTACCAAAAAACTGTACATAGAGCTCCACAAAAGCATGAGCTTAAGTCCCGATATGCTCTAAGAGCTCGATAAGTAATAGAGGTTTAAGGTTTTTTTAAATTACTTCCAAAAAAAAAGTCTCTCCAGCCAGATAGACCTAGAACTAGAATCGTCTGTCGAAATGAAAAAAAGGGCAAATTGAATATTCATTTCAAAACTGTCATAACAAGCATTGAAGTTGATATTTTTCCTAGACTTTTGATATGTAGTTGTTGCTAATGTTGTTGTTGTTGTTGCTGCTGCTCCTGCTGCTGTTGCTGCTCCTGCTTGCTTGCTTCAGCCACAAAGCGCAATTATTATTGCTTTTATTGATTAATGACTCCGCCGTTGACGTTTGACGTTTGACATTTGTCATTATTATTTTCTAAATGTGTTTGTATGTATTGAATTGCATTTTCCACTGAAAGGATGTAGAAAACAAAGCCGAAAGAGAAGTAAATAAAATAAAACTAGAAAATAGTAGTTTTTCAAACCAAAAAAAAAACTCCAATTGATTTTAACTACGACTTGCTGTTGTCATGTTTTTGCATTATTGCATATGCAACGGGTGATCCATTTCGAGGCTCCCTACTTTTTTAAAGCAAAAAAAAAAACACAGAAAATTCACATTTAATGGGGAATGTTTGATATCATTCGAATGAACATTCCTTGGCATTTAGTTTTTGAAGATTATCGCTTTCAAATGTCTCGGCCGCGGCTACGTCTCAGATGGTCCATCCGTTGAGTACAATTTTCGATGACTCGTTCGAGAATTTCGACTGGTAATAACTGACTGGCGTATAATACGCGTGATGTTTTACGCCAAGGCCTGAATGGAAGCGGGATTGCCTGCATAGACTTTAGACTTTACATATCCCCACAGAAAAAACAGGAACAAGTCGAACAGTGAGATATCACACGATCTTGGTAGCTAATCGACCGGCCCTAAACGTGAAATTATATGTTCACCGAAGTATTCTCTCAATAAATCCATTGATTGATGTGATGTGTGAGAAGTGACGCCTTCTTGTTGAAACTTGAAATGCCACGGAGATCACGAGCTTCCAATTCAAGTATTAAATAGTCGGTTATCATGGCGCGATAACGATCGCCATTGACGATTTCGTTCTCACCGGCATCATCATTTGAAGAAATATGTGGACCGTTGAATCCACCGGCCCACAAACCACACCAAAACGTTGCTTTTTCTGTATGAAATGACGGCTATTGAATCTCTTCAGGTTGCTCTTCGTACCAAATGTGGAAATTTTGCTTGTTTATATATCCATTGAACAGTAAATGGGCCTGATCGCTGAACGAAATTTGGCTCGAAAACATCGGATATTCATGGAACTTTTCAAGAGCCCTTAGAGCGAAGAGATGTCGTTTGGGAAGTTCGAGCGTTTTCAGTTCTTGCACATGCTGTATTTTTTACGCTTTCAATTTAAGATCTCGACTTAAAATGCGCCAAGTCGTTCCATACGTCAGTTCGAGTTGCTGCGAACGGCACCGAATCGACTCTCCTCCACGGTCTTCGTGTACACTCTCAGCTACGGCCGCTATATTCTCTTCACTGCGTGCTGGACGTGGTCTATTCAGTCGCATATTATCCAATAACGAATGCTGGGTCTCTAGAAGGGTGATGGTGTGGCGAATAGTACGCTCAGTTGGCGGCCGATTATGTTGACCATAAGTTGAGCGTGAAGCGCGCGAAACACTTTTTTTGCGGAACGTGAATTTTCGGCTACTGGAAAAAAGCACCTCTACTTGGATCACCCGTTACATATGTGTGTATGTGCCGTTTCAAGCGAATTGCAGTTATTGTATTGTTGTTGTTGTTGTTTTTGTTGTTGTTTTCTGCTATAAATGCTACAATGACTCATTGATTGCAACAAAAATCAAATATAAAAATGGCAAAAGCGAAAATCTGTAACCGGTTCTGTATGTAGAGACAAAGTGCATGTATGTGTGCGTATGTATGTGTGTTTGTTCGACATTTAAATAACAAATTAAATAGTGTGGCAACACAACAATGCCACACAATTTGTAATTTGCTACCCGAGCAAACTACCCCACGTCAGCTAAAGCGTGTTTATGTACGTAGATATGTATGTATGTGTGTGTATGGCTGTACATACATACATATGTTGGTATTAATGTCTAGTTAGCAACATTGCAACATCTGCAGCAACAATAATATCTAATTCGTTTGAATGCTGTGCGGCGGCGTATTGTTGATGGCCTGAGCTTGATGATTGTTGCTTAACAAGTGCGCGCTTACAACAACAACAACAAATAATAATAGCAACAACAACGCAGAGTTTTAATTGCGCTTTAAGTTACATAAAATAAGTAGTAACAACCCCCACCACACGCATCGTCCGTCCGTATGCCATGTAATCCTATACCCACTTGCCGTGGCAGGTCCAACCAGCCAGCTAGCCAGCGCACACAGGCAGACAGACAGACTGCGCGGCGGCGATGAGCACTTGAATATTTTTTAATTGTTCGGGTGTTGCTTGCTTGCCGAGCACGTGACAGCCCTAAGCTTGTTTTTGTTGTTTTTTATTTTTTTTTTGTATAGTAGTTGCATAATTTTCTCCGCCACCGGTCTACGGCTAGTCTATGTGTTTTTCTTCGATCAAAGCTACGGCCGCTCGAGGGACGAAACGCTGATTTTTAACTAGAAGTACACTCACACAGTGACCCAGGAGCTGGGAACAAGTTGTTACAAAAACAAATCAATTTCATTTAATTTAATTATCCGCAACACGTGTTGCTTTTGTACCAAACAAGCAAAAAAAAAAAATATGTAAAAATAGTTGCAAATCCGCTGCCAGCTTCGTTTCGGTTCGGTTGGTTAGCAGTGAGAAACTTTCAATGTTATTTGTTTAAGTGCCTAAATGCACTTGCTATTGTTGTTGTTTTATTGTGCGCAAATTTATCGTTTAAAATTTCAATTTAATCCGTTTATTTAAAGTTTTCGGTGGCGCAAGCACTTGTAATTGTTGCAGCGGCGTTGGTTCGGCACTGATGCTCTATGTAAGTATGTTGACAGCGTGGGAACGAGCTTAGCTTGCTGCGTGAAGGACTAGTGGTGGCGCTCACTGCCCAAGGAAGACGTGTGATGAGGCAGCGCAAGCTTTCAGAGGGGTTACTGTTTCTTGGGATATCAAGCCGCTCTCTTACTGTAACACTTTAACTTGCGTAGTTCCAAAGCGTCGATAGGAGAGCTCGTTTTTCTAGCTCGGTGTGACGTAAAGTCTTAAATGGCTGAGATGGAAAGTTATAATTCAACCTCGTGCCAGCAAGAGTAGCTTAAGTCACGGATAATATGAAATGATCCCGTTTAGGACTACAAAACTCTGAAAACAAAGTTCTTCAAAAGCAAGAACTGAAGGCTTGGCGTTGATCGCAGTTGGCAACGTTGTTGGCAACGTGGGAAGAACAAGTTGAGACGCGCACTTTGAGTTAGAAACGTGTGAGGAGGCAGCGTAAGCTTCCAGACGTTGTCGAATCCGGCACTAAGCGCTCGTTTTTCTAGCCCTCAGCATCCTGAAATCTCAAACGGCTAAGGTAGTAGGCCGTGAGACCACCGCGCACGCCACAGTCTCTGACTTATGCCACAACAATAGTATATAACCACAATTAGAGCCTCGACTGCTGTGAAGCTCTTAAAAAACGTTGCTCCATAGATTAGAAATAAAGGGCGACGCAACGATGTACCACGAACCCACAATAATAGAGGAACCTGCAGTCTTTTCTAAGCCATCTCCCAACGGCGGATGCATTTTTATGACGAGCTTTCATTTCATGTCAGAGATACACGTAGAGGTTTTGACATTCCCTGCGGCGGGGAGACTGCATTTGGAATAAAAAAATTCTATTATTTTAGATTTTTCTTCTACCAGGGACTCGAACCCATGAACTCGTGCAAGAATCCTTGAATTGGAATGAACTGGCCGAGAAAAGATAAAGATAGAAATCTAGCCAACACTATGAATGGAGCCCAGGAGTCGGGGGCTATTACTTCTTGAGATCTGCATTCTGCTTCGTACTTACAAGCACTGCTACATGCTCGTCTAGAGCGGCCCTCGGCACAGGGGAATGGCTGTAAAAACACAAAGATCCCCTGCGAACACAGTGAATGGAGTCGAGGCATAAAGTCGTTGTCTAATAAAAGTGTGCAGATCTAATGTCTAAGGAGACCGTGACTTCTGTACGTATCTAAGCTGCTTCCACTTATATTGCTGTTCACAGCCAAAAATCGGTGTCAGGACTTACTGAGAGGCCCAATCAGCTGCGCTGATCCCACAAATAATCTGACAAAGCAGCAAAGAACCGAAAGCAAAATAAATAATACAGTCAGAAGTGCGCAAACCTCTTAACCAAGAAAATTGGTCTCACGTGGTAAACGGTATGTGGAAGAATCGATGGAAGGTACAAGCTCGCAGTCTAAACTGGGAAGTGCTAAACGACGGTGTTACTTACTAAAGGACTCACTCTCCTACTATAGGACTACTCTCACTCCACACCAAAATTTGTTTGCTCCTTCGAGAATATCCTTAAGACGTCATAAATTTAATGACATTTAAATGACACCTTCAAGTCCATTGACCAGTTGCCCACACTCCGCGTCCGCTTCCAAAGTTTCTAATCTCCTTTATTATGCGATTAAAGCGTAAAATATCCCCACACCGAAAGGGTTGAATAAAAATGTTTAGACTTGCACTTGTTGCAATTAATGTTTAACTAATAAGGAAATAACCTTGAAGTAAATGAGGCTTTGGGGAATATACACACAAACACACACACACACACACTTACAAACCAATACACAAAAAAAAATTTCAAATCAGCAAAAAATAACTAGCCAAAGTACAAAAAAAAAGTGTTGAAAAGTCGATTTTTCAAAACCGCGCAGCATACTTTTAGGCGCGTAAACAAGTAAAGCAGGAGGAGGATGAGGAAGAAAAGGAAGATGTGGAAGTGGAAGTGGAAGAAGAAGAAGCAAAAGCTACTATTCCCAATGGCCATCGTGGCAGGCTTATAAACGAAAACATAGAAATAGTATTTGTGCAAAGGATATTAAAAGGACATTTCCTTGAGTACACTCAGCCAGTCGGTCGGTCGATTGGTCGGTCTGTCGTTCGGTCGCTGGTTCGCTGGTTCGCTTGGTCGTTTGGCCTGTGAGTCTCATAAAAATTAAAAATTCAATCTAATTACAGTTCGTTAGCAGTTACCAGTTAAGGCAAAAGCGAATCGTCGATGTCAATGCTGCCTTCGCTGCCTTCGCTGCCTTCGCTGATGCAATTGTTGTTAGCAGCAATTTTGAATTTGTAATCACTAATTTGTGTTTAATTGTGCATATTTGAGAAGTTAATGATGAATCGAATAAAGGGTAGTCATAAATTAATTAAATTTTGCTTTAGATTCGCAATTAGACATTATTTTGTGGTTAATAACGTATAGAGCTGGGCAATACAGTGCTCAAGGAGAGCAAGAAGAGAGAGAGAGAGGAGAGAGAGGAGAGAGAGAAAGATAGAAAACAGGGAGAAGGGAGAGCTAGAGTGAAGAGAAAAGAGATAGAGCGAGAAGGAAGTGAGAAGAGAGAGAAAAAGAAGACATAAAGAGAAGGATAAGGGAGAGAGAGAATAGACAGAGAAGCGCAAAAGAGAGAGAGAGAGAGAGAGAGAGGTGGGGAGAGAGAAAGAGAAGGTCTTAGTACTGTTTTTGTTTAGTAATATGGTTTCCATCCACTCTGCTTCTATCTTTAGAGATTTCAAAAGTGTTTCAAGCCTGTGTCCGTTTTCCATGTTGCCTTTAATCGGCTCTTCGATAATTTTTTTCTTTTTTCTTTTTTGGGAATACTTTCCGTAGTCTGTTAGCCTGAAGCAGAAAAGTGTCGGCGGAGATGAAAAGTTTGAGTTCAGTACTTATTCAATCGAACTTGTTTAGATGTCGGTGGACCTATACATGTCCCATTCCTTTCTCAAACCGAATATTCGAATGTCGTAACAAAATCTAGCTAAGCTATCTTTCCAGCCAGTTCGCCGACACACTCGTGTTTACGAGATGAACTTTGGATTCTCAGAGAGAATGCTGCTATGAATCTTTGTGGTCAGGGTGACAGAATTATGAGACCATCTCATCTAGCCCTTGTTACAAGGTCGGCAAGGCTACAGGGTTTGCTTAGTTTTTCTGAAAACACTGCCAGTTTGAAGATGCCTCACTGAGCTCTTTATAATCGTGTAGTTTAAAGGGTGTATCATCTACTACTTGCTTTTTGAACTACTGTTTAATTGAGCTTTGACATCCTTCCTTTGGAATTTCGGGCGAAATAACTCTCCTTCCAGGTAGTTTGTGGCTGAATTTGTGCAGTGAGTTCACCAAATCGAACAACTATTACCATCGGCTCAACACCACTCGCAGGAATTAGATATTTTGCGTACTTCTTTGCGCAGAACTCGGTAAGAACTCTTATAGAGACCAGTTAGCTTCAATAACTGACCATGGACTATGCGATTTTGCTCCGCCTCAAAGAACAGAAGATCGCTTAGCACAAGATGAGCATTTTTTTTTCAATATTTGTTTTAGTGCAACGAAACACTCCAGCTCACCGCCAGTATGTAATAAAATTTCAAGGGACTGTTGTTGTTGTAGCGGCTATACGCCAGCCCCGTCTAGGGTCAGGCAAGTTTAGTTTTAGTCATCGAGGTCATCTAACGAGAGACCCAGGAAACGTGCTGTTTCTACGGCTTCGAACCTGAGGGAGAGGGGTGTTAGATGAGTTGGGTTAAGTGGGCATGCAAAGAGGTGGTTAGTGTTATGCGGGGATTCATTGCAAGCGGGACATGTGTTGGGTATGGCAGGGTCGAGTCTGGATAGGTAGGAGTTAATCCTGCTACAGTATCTAGATCTTAATTGTGCCAGTGTTACGCGGGTCTCTCGAGGCAGCTCGCGCTCTTGTTCTGCAATGGGTGGTGATTGAACTCCGAGAACACCATTTACGGGGGAAGAGAGTTCACAAAGGTGTTAACTGACTCTCGGTGGATGGTGTTTATGGCCTGTCTGTACGCCGTCCTGTCCAGCGGGTCTTCTCTGTTTTGCTGTACGTCGTCCCGGTAGTCAAGTACTCCCTTACTAATGTGTCTAGGTGGTGGTTCGGCTTCCAATAAGTGTTTGTTGGGTAGATCCCTACGGTAGCGTCCCAGCAGATATTGCTTACACATCTTAATATTATGCCCCTTACCTGGGAGCATAGATGTTTCACTGTGTAAGTGGTGCTCCGGCGCCATCTGGAGGACAAGTCTGGAGCTACTTCAACTGCGCCTCGGTAATCCTCGGCGTTCAAGGATTTTGTTGCGGCTCTGTACTTTGATGGCAATTGCAGTCGTATGCGGACTGAAGGAGTGCAGGCTATCAAATGAGACTCCCAGCAACTTTAGGTAGTGCGCGGTCGGAATTTTTACGTCATCTCGACCTTCACATTGACTTCAAGCCGGTACTCCTTCGTGCAGCTGGTGAAATGGATGGCAGAAGATTTCGCGGGTCGTAGATGTAAATGTCGTGCAGTGAAAGAGTTGGAAAGGTCGGCAAGATAGCAGTTTACTTTCGAACAAGGGCTATCAATATCCTGGCCAGACGCCAAAAGCGAACATTAAGCGACATATGAGATCAACGAGACGCCCTCTGGTGGTGGAGGAAGCCTCGAAATGTAGAAATTAAACAGCAAAGGGGAGAGGAGACACCACCCTGCGGAAACTCTTGTTTAATTTTCCGTAGAGTTTAGGTTTGAACTCGAAAATCGAACGTTGATCGTCGAAAACTCAGGTAATTCATGGTGCACCTCTTCAACCTAAGCGGTAATGAGGAATCCTCAATGTCCGATAGTAGCACTGCATGATTAACCGCATTGAAGGCGTTCGACAGGTCCGAGTGTTACTAGAACAGTTCGCGCACAGGTTCGATTTGGGTGACGTTCAAGAATTATCTGAGTGTTTATGGCGTTAAGTGCAGTTGTGGTGCTGTGCACTTTCCGGAAGCCATGTTGATGTGTAGCTGGGCTCAGGTGGTTAGTGAGAGACGGGGGGAGCCGCAATGCCTCAATTATCTGCATTAGTGGGGAAAGGAGAGATATCGGACGATAGGATTCTCCTTTATTTGCGAGTTTCCGCGGCTTTAGTACGGGGCTAATAGAGCTTGAAAATTGAAGCTCAAAAATGGACGTTGAACGCGGCTTAGATGATTTAGTCTCAAAATCTCTAAAAAAAAGAGTGCGTGCTGAAAGACGTCTAAAGAATGTCGATAAAATTTGAATTTTTTTTTCATTTTATATACACCAAAACTACGGTTCTAAGTATCCAAATATGCAAATTTCAGTTTATCTCTTTAGAAGAGCAGCTCTCACGGGCATATATAAGTAGAGTGTGGCACACACACACATTCGCATGCTCTACATATATTATTATTATTATTTTCTTTCTTTCTTTCTTTCTTTCTCCGACTCATATTATCTTTTTAAACTTGTCGAAGAAGATAGATGTATGTATGTATGTAAGTATGTATGTAGAGCAAACTGAAGTACATTAAAATTAACATATAAATAGGCAAGCGACTCTGCTGCCGAACACAAATCCGAAGAGGTTTCCCTGCTGCAGCCCCCAAAATCAGACAAAATAACGAAAATTTAATGTAAATCGAGATGAACATGTCGCTTCCAAACACACATATTCAAAACACCCACGGGTGCAATAAAAGCTCATACAAGAACAATTTCATGCTAACGAAAACACATGCACATACATACATACATAGGTGGGAATATATGGAATTGAGTTGTTATTGTAATGAGTAAAGGAAATTTATTTTGGAAATTGGCAATGCATTAAACACCGCTGGTTGCTTTGTTGTAACAACAACATCCGATTAAAAATTATGCAAACGCATTAAAAATCAAACCAACACACACACACACACACACACACACACATGTACACATGTAAAGGGTGTTTTTTTATAGAGGTATAGAGCTTTGAGTTGGCATTACTTTTCAAGATGGTGACCGATTTAACAGCTGTAAAGTGATTTATTCTCAGTTTGGTTTGGCAATTCATCATGAATAGACTCACGATCATCAAGTAAGGCGTAGATTCGTCGAATGGGCCCAAAATGAGATTACCGTTGGTCCCGATTTTCATAAGCGAATTTTGTTTAGCGATGAAGCGCACTTCTAGTTGAATGGCTACGTCAACAAACAAAACTGCTGCATTTGGAGTGAAGGTAATCCCCTCAAGTGTATGTTGAAACACCGTTACATCCAGAAAAAACTGACTGTTTGGTGCGCTTTTTTGGGCTGGTGGAATCATTGGTCCGTACTTTTTCAAAAACGATGGTGTCCAGAATGTTACAGTCAACGGTGATCGGTATAGAGCCATGATTACTAACTTTTTCATTCCTGAATTGAATAACCATGATGTCCAGAAGATGTGGTTTCAACAAGACGTCGCAACATGTCACACAGCTCGTGCCACAATAGATTTATTGAAAGACACGTTTTGGACCTGTGAATTGGCCTCCAAGGTCTGTGATTTACCACCGCTAGACTACTTTCTGTGGAGCTATGTAAAGTCATTGGTCTATGCGGATAAGAAGCCACAAACGCTTGACCATTTTGGAAGACAACATTCGCCGTGTTATTGCCGATATACGGCCACAAATGTTGGAAAGGGTCATCGAAAATTGGACGTCCAGATTGGACTACATCCGCGCCAGCCGTGGCGGTCATATGCCAGAAATCATATTTAAAATATAATGCCACAAGATTATCTTTCGGATAAATAAAATTCATGTCAATCGAATGGATTCATCGTTGTTTTATTGCAACTTAAAGTTCTATACCTCTATAAAAAAACACCCTTTATAAGTACATGCGCACACACCCGCACAGTGTAGCCGATTAACTGCTGCTCATAGGCAGAAATTGAGCTTTCGTTGGAGATAACCACCGGAATGGCATTGCGTAATAAGTGAATGCTCATCAACACTTAATATTCGGTTGCCAAATGGGCGGACGGACGGACGGTGGGTGGGTGGTGTGATTGGCGCAGCGTTAAGTGGGAAGTTAGAGCGAGTAGAAGTAGTTGAGAAGGTGAGTGGGAAGAGTCTGCGTGTGGGGCAGTGAATTTTGCAACCCTGTGAAGATGGATGGCGGAGAGAGAGATTGGCAATTTTCCTTTTGACTTCAACACTAAATTCACTTGCCTTGACTCTTGCTTTGTAGGCAGTTGGCGGCTGGTTAGACATACGGCAGAGCTCTTGATTGTTGCTTAGCTCCAGCTCAGCACTTTGCGGAAGTTTAAAGTTATTTTAGTTCGATATTAACGATGGTTGGAGTTTTATTTCAATCTTTAGACAACTACACAAACAACTACACAAAATTGTTACTAAATCTCTTCAACGTTTTCGCAAGGCAGTTAGACAGTGCAAATGGCTCTCAAACTTTCATTTTATCAGTCGTGACCATGAGGCCACTTAAATGAAATATTTCACACTCTCTTCTATTATTAGGTTTTATATAACCTCGTTCCACATTCACACTTTCTCACTATCTCGCACCCCCCCCCCCTCTCTCTCTCTTTCCCTCTCACTCACTTCTTACATCTATTTAGACGTCCTGCCTTTTTCTGACCTGTCAATTTGTGTGTCTAGGCACATTTGTGTGGATCTACATACATATGTATGTATGTAGTTGTGCATGCCCAAGTGTCCATTTTAAATTAACATTTTGACATTGCAATACAACACTGCCTAACCGCCTAACTGTCCAACTGACTAACTGACTGCTAACTGTTGCTACAAAGCATTTTCAAAAATACTTTTTGCTTTGATCTAATGTAACGGAACGATTGACACACGTGATATTTTGCTCCACAAGGCCTGCATCGCAGCCGAATTGTTCGCATAGACTTTAGATTTTACCTAACCCCACAGGAAAAAGTCTCATCGCTGTGATATCACACGATTTTGGTGGCCAATCGACTGGCCCAAAAAACGTGAAATTATCTGCTCAACGAAGTGTTTTGTTCAATAAATCCATGCGATTGATGCGATGTGTGGGAAGTGACGGCGCCATCTTGTTGAAAGTTGAAATGTCGCGAAGATCACGAGCTTCAATTTCAGGCATCAATTACGTTCTCCCCGGCATCATTTTTGAAGTAATATGGACCGATGATTCCACCGACCCACAAACAATACCAAACCATCGTTTTTTCTGGATGAAATGGCAGCTCTTGCAACTCTTCATGTAGACCTTCGTTCCAAATGGGCCAATTTTGCTTGTTTATAAACCCATTGGGCCAGAAATGGGCCTCACCGCTGAACAAAATTTGGCTTGAAAACGTCGGAACTTCGTGGAACTTTTCAAGAGCCCATAGAGCGAAGCAATGTCACTTGGGAAGGTCGCGCGGCAGCAGTTCTTGCACAAGCCTTATTTTATATGCTGTGAATTTAAGATCTCGAAGTAAAATGCGCCAAGTCGTTCCATACGTCAGTCCGAATTGCTGCGAACGGCGGCGAATCTTCTACACACTCATCTACGGCCGCTATATTTTCTTCACTGCGTGCTGGACGTTGTCTATTCGGTCTAATAATTTATCCAATAATTAAGGCTGGGTCTCAAAATGGGTGATGGTGTTGCGAATAGCACGCTCAGTTGGGTGATTATGTTGACCATAAGTTGGGCGAGTCGCGCGAAACACATTCTTTGCAGATCGTGAGTTTTCGTAATAAAGTTGAATGATTTGTAAGCGTTGTTCCAGGCGTAAGTCTTTCCATGTTGATAAATGCCAAACAATATTGAACAAAAAGAACGTGACAGCTTGTCACGATTCAGGCGTGACCTGCCAAAAAAATCCTATTGATAAAAATACCACTATTTGGATCACGCTTTATAACGTTGCCTCGGTAAAGACGAGCACGGAGACCAACTGAACGTTCCTTGGCTACACTGAGTGAAGCCAGCTCCTTCTCCACTTGATATCTCATCAGCTTCCATTGCACCGAATACTTTGAAGGCTGGATTGCTTCTATCCATCCGGACGGTATAAGCTAAATCAGAGTAGCCGTTCTCGCTTAGTTCGCTGAACTATATCAATGTTATCGGTCGCTGTAGCCGAGTGGTTAGCATTGCGTACAACTATGAGAAAGGCCAGGGTTCGAGTATTGGTCCGACCAACATCCAAAATTTAAAAAAAAAAAAAATTTTTCTCTAATTGCCGCCAACCCTCACCAAGGAATGTCAAGCCCTTCGAGTGTATTACTGACATGAAATAAAAATCCATAAAAATCCATCAGCCGTTCCGAGAGGTCTTAGAATAAATTGTGGGCCGCTCTATTTGCTGGAAATGAACTCGACCGATAATCGATTCAACGATTACAAAGCGCCAATTATAAAAATATACGTACTCGTATATATCGTACTCATCGTCCTCCATACGCAGAGTTCCATAAATCTTCCCCAAAACCATTCCATCGCAAACTACTAAAGCCGACTCATCGGATGTTGTCAACATCTACACGGTAAAGGAGGTCGTGAATGATGAGTGATTCGTAAAGTTTGGTCATTATTTGTTGAGAGAGGACTTTGCTTGTCAGTTCCCCGCGCAGGTCAAAGTATCACCAATGGTCAAGAGTGTTTCTGCGTTGACTTTCGAGGCGGACATTTTTCTTGGGGTTTAATGCTGGTTGCTGGGTAGACGAAATTGTCTACTACTTCAAAGTTCTGGCTGTCAACAATGACGAGGGAACCAAAGCCCGATTACGCTAATGTTGATTTGATGATAGGCGATATTTCATCTTACCCCCTCTCACAACTAGACCCCTACGCTTCGCTTCTTTGTCTAACCTAGAGAGAGCGGAACTAGTGGCGCGGTTTTTGAAGCCAATGAAGTCAATATCATCGAGATTGAGAAGGCTTCTTTCACGGTAATTGGCGCAGACAGTGGGGTCCTCACATTTTGTGATTGAGCAGAGCACACTTAGGTTCTAATCATGCGGCATGCTCTCGTCCATCCATATTTCGCAAAGAAGCTGATAAATGCACCTTTTTCAGTTTTTCGCCACCATCGGCTGACGTTACTTTGTAATTCTATAAGCGGACAATCGCTATTCGAGCTTCGTTACAGACAGGTAACCGTCATTGCCGTCATTGGTTAGGGATTTGGGCTCCACATCTTCTGGTGTTTAATTTTCACTGCATTTCAGCAGGCTGAAGAAGAACTCACTCCATAAATTCAGCCTGCTCTTGAAATTGGCCACCTGCCTTTCCTACACGCATATGCTCCGCTCTTGAAACCTTCAGTAAATCGCCGCATCATAGAATTCATAGAATTTTTTAAGCTTTACCACTGTCGGCCAGCTTCTCAAGCTCTTTATACTCATACATTTCGAACTTTTTATTTTTATTTTTGTCTGCATATGTGTCTCGACTCCGGCTTCAACTCGCAATATCTATCCCATATCATACGTGTTGTAGTCGATATAAACATTGGGAGGGGTAGGAAGCTCGAATTTCCTCATCGTACCAGTTATTCTTCCAATATTATCGAAAACACAATTTTCTCTGAGGGCGGTTCTTAGACAGCTTGAAATGCAGCTGCACGGTTGCCTTACGCCGCTCTCCACGTTTGGGAATATTTCGTCGTGGAGACTGAATTTTTGGACTGTTGTGCCGTAGATTTACCTTCTCTGGCCCGCCTGGTGTTAAAGTTGTAAATCACAAGTTTGACATCGTGGCGGAGGCAATGGTCATAGATGCGTTCTAGACTCTCATGTAAATCATCTGTGATCACAAATCAGCTTTATTGTGAAGAACGTCACATTTATGCGGATTGTGACGAGATTTTCAGGTACTGTGGTGAATGTCAGGACGACGGAGTTCTCATCCAACGTAAATCTAATATCCAAATTGCGCTGCTGTGGTAATTTTTCGGTGAGATCTGACTTTAGTCGTTGGAGGGAATTACCCAACTGGGCAGCGACACCTTTGCAATTAAGGGACCTGAACATAACATGCCGCAAATCGTGATCCTTGCAGGGATCATCATCAAAACGAAGGTCTCTTATCGGAGTCATATGGTCTGAGATATTTTTTTTTTGTATTTCTTGCACGGTTATCAACAATAACTTACTGATTGCAACCGTGTAACCCAATTACCCTTACAAATTACTGGCACTTTAACCCTTTATTGACTTCACTTATGCATTTGTACTGCATAGTAAAGGACATGGGAAATATATAAATATGTACATATGTACATCCATATATGAATGCATTGGAACAACTTTGCACCGAAAACCCCGCACAAAAGCTCATGGAATGTGTATGAAAATACATTTGTTGCTGTAGTTGTTGTTGCACAATGCATTAGGCAAATACCATCATCTCAACATGCCAATCCATACCCCCAACCTGCCGTCGCTTTCATGAAATGCATTTCGTATTCTGACATCCTGACTGCAAAATGCCAAACTGAAGTTCGTACGGGAAGAGAAAGAGAGATAGAGAGAGAGAGAGAGAGAAGGAGCGTGAGTGGTGTGTTGATGCAATTGCCAGAGAGCGTTATTACGACAGACAGTGAGAAACCATCATTGACGTATTTTGCATAATTGATGACAAATTGAAATCGTGTTTATGTGTGTGTATTGCCTAATGTCCACCTTGTGCTCGCTCTCCAACCCGCCGCTAGTAAGCAACCAAGCCGCTAGCCAACAACACAAGCAATTGAAATAAGCACTCAAACTAAGCAACAACAACAAATCAGTCGTTATGCAATGCTTCTCCTTCTCCTTATACCGACTCTATACTGTACTATACACTGGGGGTTTGGAGTAATTGTGCAGAGTTTGAGACGCAGTTCCACTGCATAATAATAATAATAAAAATAACAACAACAACAAAAACTTGGAAGTGATGTAAACTGAATGCATTTCAAATACTCTTATAGAGTAGAGTTAAAGAATTCTTGGTGTATTCTTCTTTTTATATATATTTTTTTTAATTAATTTAATTTAATTTTTTTTCATTTATTTTATTTTACTGTTTTTAATTAAGATTTAATTTAATATAAATTTATTTATTTATTTATCTTTTCTCTAGAAAAGTATACACCAAGTATAGGTCGTTTTAAAGGGTGATCCAAGTAGAGGTACTTTTTCAATAGCCATTTTTTTTGACAGATCACGCGTGAGTCGTGTCAAGCTGTCATATGATTTTTGTTCAGTATTGTTTGGCATTTCATCGTGGAATCAGACTTAGTACGCCTGAACAACATTCACAAATCATTCAAATTTATTACGAAAATTCACATTCTGCAAAGAATGTGTCTCGTGCACTTTGCTCAATTTATGGTCAACATAATTGGCCTACTGAGCGTACTATTCGCAACACTATCACCCATCTGGAGACCCAGCATTCATTATTGGATAATATTCGGCCGTATAGAACACGTCCAGCACGCAATGAAGAAAATATAGCGGCCGTAGCTGAGAGTATACACGATGATCGTGCGTGGAGAGTCGTTTCGACGCCGTTCGCAGCAACTCGGACTGACGTATGGAACGACTTGGCGCATTTTACGTTGAGACCTTAAATTGAAAGTGTACAAAATACAACTTGTACAAAAACTGAAGCCGCTTGACCTTCCCAAGCGACATCGCTTCCCTCTATGGGCCCTTGAAAAGTTCCAAGAAGATTCGACATTTTCGAGCCAAAATTTCGTTCAGCGAGGTCCATTTCTGGCGCTCAATGGGTATGTAAGCGAGCAAAATTGTCGTATTCTGGACGAAGAGAACCTTGAAGATATTCAAGAGCTGCCATTTCATTCAGAAAAAACAACGGTTTGGTGTGTTTTGTGGGCCGGTGGAAACATCGGTCCATATTTTTTCAAAAATGATGACGGTGAGAACGTAACCGTCAGTGGCGAGCGTTATCGCGCCATTATAACCGACTATTTGATGCCTGAAATTGAAGCTCGTGATCTCCGTGACACTTGATTTCAGCAAGACGGCGCCACTTCCCACACATCGCATCAATCAATAGATGATTTATTGAGAGCGCACTTCGGTGAGCAGATAATTTCACATTTTGGGCCGGTCGATTGGCCACCAACATCGTGTGATATCACACCGTTAGACTTTTTCCTGTGGCGATATACAAAGTCTAAAGTCTATGCGGACAATCGCGCTTTGATTCAGGCCTTGAATTAATACGTTACGTGTGTCATTCGTCAGTTAAAAGTCGAAATGCTCGAACGAGTCATCGAAAATTTTACTCAATGGATCTCAGATGGTCCGAGACGTAGCCGTAGCCAACACTGGACAGAAATAATCTTCAAAAACTAAATGCCAAGCAATGTTCTTTCGAACGATAATAAAGATTCTCTATTAAATTTAAGTTTTCTGTTTTTTTTTTCTTAAATAGGGAACCTCGAAATGGTGTCGCTTCTCAGTCATTTTTAATTTATCTAAACTTGTGTGTAAATTTTTCGGAATAACTCCCGTAGATGAGACGATAATTGGAATTATATCGACGCTATCTAGTCTCCACATTTCATTCTTGCAGGTTGTGCGTGTTCGGCACTCCTGTGTCTATTAGCAAGACCCTTTCTTCGTGTTTCTCAGTTACAGTTATGTCAGGTCTGTTGTGCGACGTGGGATGATCCATAAATAAAGATCGATCTCAGTCTAAGATTGATGAAGTGTTTTCTAAAATTGTTTGGGAGTTGTATTTGAAATACCGATATTCCTCCGTGGTTGTGTCTTATCAGATATTCGGTAGCTGCTAATGGATCAGATACAACTGTAATTTGGTGAATAGTTTCAAGTAGTTTTTGGCATCGTCGACATATATCATTTTTTATAATTTTTAGTTGCAATCACTTGGTCCTGTACAGCACACATAAAACCTTCGGTTTCAGCAAAGATTCCCGGTCGGCTTAGCCAATCTTGGATGCAGTTGTGTCTATTTCCGATTGATCGATTGCATGTGGTTGTCTTCCGTGGACTGACTTCATTTTCCATTGCAAAATTAATAACTGAAAATTCTGTCTACCATTCCTTGCCCTCCTTGTCTTCGTGGTAAATAGACATGTTCTACGGCTGATTCCGGATGATTCATTCGGGATTTTTTAAGTAATACCCTTGTCGTCCTTTTGGCGTTTCTTAGGTCTGTGTCAGGTCATTTCGTCGTTCCAAACGTGTATGCTAAAACTGGGATAGCAAATATGTTGATAGCTTTGAATAGGTTAAAACCATTACAATGCGACTTCAGCAAGCTTTTCACTCGCCTTACATATTCCTGCGTTGTTGCTCGAACGATTTCAGAATGATGCATTCTTTTTGCTTGTTTATACAGAATGCATAGTCATGTAATAGGACGATACTTTGAGGGATCTTTGGTGTGTTTGCGCACTTCCTTCGGTAGAAGGTGAGTTTGTCCCTTCATCATTATAAATGCGGGTGTACTTGAGCTTCATTTTGAAGAAATGATGTAAACATCAAAACATGATTACTATTGAGTTTTTTTAGCCAAAAATTGTGGATACCGTCTGGGCCCTGGGGCTTTCCAATTGTTTGTATTTTTTTACTACTTCGTAGACCGTAAGTTACATCTTCCATCATATTAATACTTTCCAGTCTTATGTATTCATCTGAAATCTATTGGGAGTTCATTTTGTGTGTTATGCTGGGAGACAATAAGATTTCCAGGATTTTTCATTTATTTTATTTTATTTTTATTTCATTTATTTTATTTTATTTTATTTTATTTATTTTTTCTTTTATTTTATTTTTTTATTTTATATTATTTTATTTATTTTTGTTCGTTTTATTATATTTTAATTTTTATTTTATTTTATTTTATATTAATTTATTTTATTTTTTTAGTTTTATTTTATTTTATTTTATATTATGTTGTTAATTTTAAATTTTTTTAGTTTTATTTTATTTTATTTTTATTTTATATTTTATTTTATTATATTATATTTTTTATTTTATTAATTTTATTTCATTTTATTTTATTTCATTTTATTTTTATTTTTTTATATCTTTTTCTTTTTTATTTTATTTTATTTTATTTTTTTATTTTATTTTACTTTATTTAATGTTATTTTATTTTATTTTAATTATTAATTTTTTATTTTTTTATTTTTCCTATATTTTTTTTTTTAATTTTTAATTTAATTAAATTTTTAATTTTTATTTTTATATTTTAATTTTTTTATTTTTTTTTATTATTATTTTTTAAATTTAATTTAATTTTTTTTATTTTAATTTTTTTAGTTTTATTTTTTTATTTTATGTTATTTTATTTCTTTTTTATTTTTATTTTATGTTAATTTATTTTATTTTATTTTATTTTTCTATTTTTTTTATTATTTTTTTTAATTTTTTAATATATTTTATTTTAATTAAATTTAATTCTTTTATTTTTTTTATTTTTTATTTTTTATTTTTTTTTATTTTTTTATTTTTTTATTTCTTCTCTATTTTGTTATTTTATTTTATTTTATTTTATTTTATGTTAATTTATTTTATTTTAATTTAGTTTATTTTATTTTTTTTAATTATATTTTATTTTTTATTTAACTTTTTTTATTGTTTATTTTTTTTAATTTAAAATTTTTTTATTTAATTTTATTTCTTTTATTTTGTTTGTTAATTTTTTTTTTTGTACTTTATGTTTTTAATTTATATTTTTTTTAAATTTTTTTTTTTAATTTTTATTTTTTTTATATATTTTTTATATTTTTGTTTTAATATAATATATTTTAATTTAATTTAATTTAATTTATTTTATTTTATTTTTATTTTTTTTTTATATTTTTTTTTTATTATAATTTATTTGAATTATTTTTTTTTGGTTAATATTTTTTTCTTTTAATGTTAATTTTTTTACTGCTCTCACCTCTCTTCTGTGTTACTAAACTCTTCGATTGATTACCATTTAATGCTCATTAATTTGCGCCAAACAGTCATGACCTGCGTTTGAGTGGCTTCGCAGTCGTCTATAAACGTTTTTCGTGTATCGTAAATCAGTCTTTGACATCATAAATTCACTAACTGACCACAAATGAGTTCCGAGTTTGGAAATGCATATAATTGTAGCAGACGCGGCGGCGCTATTTTAATTGAAGTTTTAGATTTGGCATGCGGATTTCTCAACTCCCCTTCGGTGTTAAGATTTGTAGTTGCAAAATTTCAATTGATCCCAAGGGTCTTTGAAATGAACGAAATACAAATGAAGGAGTCATGAATCTAAATCAATACTTAATATATTTAAAATTAAATTTGAATGGACTTATTGGAATGTGTCCTCTAACTAATTAAACCAAGTAGTCGCAACAGCTTCACTTGAAGTTTTAATAGGTTGCGTACAAAATCGGTCTTCGCTGCATATTATGAGGTGAGGATTGTAAATGAGTTTAGGATCTAGATTCTCATAAGGAGCTACCGCTGAGACCAAACATTAATCGAGGAAAGGATATTTTCGACGGCGGTTACTTTCTTCAATGATTTCGGTTTTTGTCGGGTAGTCAATTTAGTTATAACGGTATTAGGTGACAGTATTCCCAGGTTAATGATCAGAGAAGCAAAACAGCAAGCTCTTTCCGAACAGTGTAGTGCTACAAGCTTTAAGACTGAAAAACAATGTACGAACAGTAAAGAGGGCTTAAGTAGGAGTACAATTTTGGGTGCACATCCCAAGGATTCGGAGGTGATGGTACTTTAGAGATGTCGTCTTTAACTTTCCTGATGTAAAAGTAGCTCAAAAACTTAAGTCTGGAAGTAATTAAACCCTTCAAGAGCCACGGTCCTTCAATTGGACATAGAAGAAGAAGAAGAGAAGACTTATCCACTTCACGAAAATTTTACATATCCTGAATGCCATTGCGATGTGACGATGTTGTATGATATTCCTTCACCGCATAAATATCGGTTCGATCGGATATATAGAGTCGCCATCTGTGTTAGCCATTGGCTCTTACTCACCTCTTACGACAGGCCGTAATCCGCAGAGAATGTTCTCATTGGCTCTCTCAACCACCGCACGTCAGCGGTAGGGCGGAGGTAGTTAGGTAGTGTAATTTGAAGGAGAAAAACTCTAAAAGATGAACAATTCGCCGGGTATGGATCTTCTATCAGTCGCCACACCAATATAATCTTAATTTTATGCGTAAGCTAGGAAGAGCCGTTTCGTTGTTTGAGAAGATTACCAATTGCTATATATAGGTGAGAACAGTTAGACTCTCTCTGAGAGTGCGTCGTGCTTCCCGCAAATCCGAGAGCTTGTTGAACGCGGCTGGTGTAGGGAGCCTTTCATTATGCTGAAAAATTTCTAATATTATGTCGTACTCTGGGATGACTTAAGAGCGGTTAAACCCACGGAATTTGAGGATATCACAACGCAGACTATCTTCGAGTGATTTATTTAACCTTTTTCGGATCTGACGGGTGCGTGCCTGTTCATATGGTGAAATAACTAGGTCAAGCACATGAAATTTGATACGGAGCCGGGTACTGCACACCCCTCTCCCTCTGGTCCCAACCCGTCGAAACAGCACGTTTCCTGGTCTTCCCGTTAGATGACCTCGATGATTAAGACTAGACTTGCCTGAACCTAGACGGGGTTGGCGTAGCAGCTACAGCAACAGCAACAACAAAAGCATTTAGTAAACTCCTTGTGAGGACTCTCAGTGAGCAGACAGCGTTTTCTTTTCACACTCGACTGTACTATATACAGAGAACAAATTAGGTTTATTCAGCTAACGGTTCTATGTAACGGCATAAAATAATCGAGCTAGATATAGACATATGTATATCAAACTTCATGAAATGAAGAGACAAATCGTTTTAGATATGCTCGGTTCCTGCCACAGGTAGAGTATCCTTACTACTGGCTTATAAAAATTTACTGTCTGTTTTGAAATTTAGTTTTCAAAATTTTATAAAAATTTTGCCTACATCACAGCTCCGCACATAAGTTGGCCAAATAATTTTGCTCTTTTTCCATTAAATATTTCAAGAGGTCATCCGCTATGCGGTCACATGCTGTGTGGTGTGGCGGTGTGCCGGTGCTGCCATGGACAGCCGCAAAAAGTCACACCCAATACTTAATAAGTTGGCAGTTTGTGTGCACATTCCTAAGGCCTATGCACGGTTTGGGCGCTTACATTTTGTCATAACTATTAAAGAATACTCTTCTTCTTCTTCTTTTTCTTCTTCTTCTTGCTTTCACACTGGCTACTTTTGTGCGCCCTTAGCATGCCCCAGGGAAATCAGACGTTGACAAAATGATTCTTCGTTCGTTCGTATTTTTTATTTTTCATTTTTTTTTTTTGCTTTTATTTTCAGTTTTATTTGTTGTTGTTGTATTTTTCGGTTTTTTTTTTGAAATTTTCGTCTTATGGCATTTTTAAGTGCAACGCCTACAAAGTTGTTACTTAATTAGTTGATTGTTTGTCCTTTATGGACTCGTTGTTGGCTATGAGCGTTTCATTGTTGTGTGCACATGTGTGTGTGTGTGTGTGTGCGTAGTTATTGTGAATATGCAAAATGCTGCTGAAATGCGCGTAAATATTTTAAATATTTACGAGCATTGTGCCGTTATGTTGCTGCTTTAACTTTGTTGTTGTGTTTTTTTTTTTTGCTTTTATTTTTATTTTTTTTATTTGCATTTTTATGTTTGCCATAAAATGCCGCTGTTGTTATTGTTGTTGAGTCTTTTTTTATTATTTTTAATATTTCAACACTCAATTGGACAGTTTTTACAATTTTTTTTTATAATTTTTTTAATAATTGTTTCTTAATATTTTTTTTTAATTTTTTTATTTCTTTTTTTTAAATTTTTTGAATTTTTTTATTATTTTAATTTTTTTATTATTTTTTTCACATTTTTCGCACTCAATTTGCCTGAATTTATTTTGAACTTTTTGTTTGTTTGTTTGTTTGCTTGTGGTTTCCGACATAAATTTGCATATACAGACACACATACGTACATACATACATTTATATATATAAACGCATGAGCTCATACATACATAAATGCATGTGTGTGTGTGCGTGCGTGACCACTTTTGAACATAACAGATTTCTTAATTTAATTAACCCAGCACAACAGCAGCGCCATGGCAAGCCATGCACGCACACATACATAAATACAAGCATACCGACATACCGACATACTTACATACATACATCGCCATGCAAGTTGTTCGAGCGCAGGACACTATGAATATTAATATGTGTACATACATATGCACATACAAATGTATAAGCATTTGTAAAATTATGTGTGTTGTTGTTGTTGTTGTTGTTGCATGTACTTTGCAGGATTAAAAACATGTCCCGACCAGCTGTGTGCTAAATGAGCTACAGCCAAAGCCTACATGCATACCAATACACATATATATATGCATATAGATGTGAGTATAGCTATGTTTGTGTTGCATTGGAATTGTCCAAAGGTCTGTTCCCGATTCCTCAATTCGTGAAAATCACGCATAAAAAACTTCAATTTCATGAATGTTAGTTCTAAAGGAAAGCCAGCTTTTCAAGGGATGATGAAGTTATCGAGCTAGACAGCGTGGCATTGACTATATCAAGCGGAAGATACTATCTTAAAGCAAGCATGAAAAACCGAGCCCGAGATTTGACCGGATTTGTTGCCGCTTGCTACTGTCCGTTAACTGAATCGGGAGGTTTGAGTGTTTCTGAGTGCTTTAGACTCGCAAAGGCAGAGTGTAGTCAAGTAGCAGTGGCGATTCCACTTCGCTATCCGCCATGTAGTTCCGGCTAGCCCTGAGTCAGGTTGTGTTTTTAGCCCAATTCCATGTATCTCAAGCGCAAGGTGATCCCTCAGACTGCCTATCAAAAGCTATAGGTGTAACTTGCTGTGTAGCCATGCAATCCACCGGTTTTCCAAAATCCACCCAAGAACAAAATGATTGCCGCATCACGTTCGTCGTGGTGTTCGTCCAGCGTTCACCAAGCTGACGCGCGTTCCACCTATCCAGCAGGAGATCACAGGTATCCAGCGGTAAGCTCGTCAGCTCGTCAGCAGTCTCCAGCGTTTTCCTTGTGTTTCGATATCCAAAGTAGTCTAATTAAAAAGCCACTCGGCACTATCGAGAGATCATTTAGGCATTCGTTAACTAGACTTCAGCACGCCATAAGTTTAATCAAAGCTAGCCAACGGCAGAGTAAATAAATAACGTCTTTTACGGAAATGACGAAACGGAACAGGAGATCAACGGCTTCCTTAATTACTCGGCAGAAGAATCTTTCACTGCCTCTGCGAGCTAGCCTAGAGCAATCCGTGAACGAGTTGAGGAAGTCTGAACCCAGAAAAAATTCCATTAATTCTTCGACCTAGCCTTGAGCTATCGGTGAAACAGTTCTGGAAGTCTTAATCCGAAGCTGATTTGACAAGTTCTCGGCAGAAAAATCATTTACCGACTATTCGACTCGGGATCGAGCAATCTGTGAAGAGGTCAGAAGGCCTGAGCCCGGAGATGATTTAGAAGTTCTGAGCAGAAATCTTTTCCACCGACTTTTCGACCCAGGTGCGACTCTTCAATCTAACCTCGAGCCATCAGTGTAAAAGTTCTGGAAGTCTTAACCCGAAACTGATTTGCGAGCTTTCGGCAGAAAAATCTTCCACCGACTCTTCGACCAAGGCGCGAGCCATCCGTGCAAAAGTTGAGGAAGTCTGAATCCGGAGGTGATTTGCGAGTTCTCGGTAGAAAAAACATTCATTAACTATTCGGATTTATCCTCGACCCATACAGGAAGAAGTTCACTGCATCTCGCTTTCAGATTTCACTACCAATCTAATCACCAGCAAAGAGCGTAAGGGTAACGAATAAGTCTGCATCGAGAACGGGATCTTATAGGAGAACAGGCCGCAGTATCTTCAATATCTCCAACAACCAGACAGCGCATTTCACTCTTAGCTGCCACGCGACTTACTGCTAACAGTCATAACTCGGAGAACTTCTTGTCAACAGGTATTACTTGGGTCTGACAAAGGCCAAGCTCAAGCTCTGAAAGTCGCTCATCATGCAGGACGGCACTTCCAATAATTTGACATAAGAAGTTTACGAGAGAAAGATTTTACGAAATACTTATGGATCTCTGCTTACTATTGACCGAGCATACCGCATACCGCATACGTCGTTCCATCCTTTAAAGAAATGGTGAAGCGAATTAAAAACACTATGGCTAGGTTGGGTCGTCCATATGGATGAAAACACTACCGACCGGTGGAAGCAGAGAAAGACGAAGATCTCCAATCTGCTGGAAAGATCAGGTAGAGAAGAATCTGGTTCCATTTCATATCTTCAGTTGCCATCGATCTGCGAAAAAACGAAACAACTGACGAGCTATTGTTGACTTGGACCTGAAAAAGCAGAAGCTAACGAGATTCACGATGAATACCAAATCTAGATCTGCTGATCTGTCATAGAGCTCTACCGGAGATGACTAAACAGAACAGACCATGGCTCGTTTCGGTATTTGGTCGCTGGGATGCAGAAGGCAAGTGAACGAATGATGAACTTGTTCAAATTTGGTCGAAGAAGGTAAAAAAAAAGAAGAAAATTACAAAGCTAACTGGGATCCTAACTAGACATTAACGGCTAGGACGGCATACAATAAGGCTGGAGATGTTTTTAAGAGACTCGACAGAAGCTGCAGAAATGAAGAGGTGAAATAGACGATTTCCCACCTGCTAAGCGTTTGCTCTACTCTAAAAAGAAGTAAAAGGCGACTCTTGGAGCCGCTTCTATGGAAAGACCCTGCCGTGAGGCAGCAGCTAAAGTAAGAGAGCTGTTGAGAATCATTAGAGAGTTGGAGCGATTGAATAAGAGCCCAATAAGGTCAGAGTAGTAAACGGAATATCGCAAGGGATCTCTTGTGGCCTAAGAGTGTGAGTGGGAATACCCCACATCGGCAAACCACATTCATCTAACTTAGTCTAAGTAACGAAATCCCCTTACCAGGCTTAGAGACCTATTCTGAGTTAATGCCAAGTAAGATTGGATGACTTCATAGGAAGAGCTCGCTCTGACTACAAGCGAAACTGTTAATAGAGAGCGGCGCGAAGCCTCGAACTACCGCTTGGAAGTACTACATTATGCACATATGTATGTATGTACAAGTATGTATGAGTTTGTGTTGTTGTTTTTTGTTGTTTGATGTTGTGTAAGTGTTCGTGCGTAATACATTTGCAGGCTTAATCGGCATGAATTATGCCGGCAGGCGCATGAACCGGACTACTGCTGCGAGTACTGTGGACAAGAGCATGTAAGCTTGTTGAATGGATGTGTACAAGTATATGCATGTAGCGGTGTGTGTACAAATTTGGCTTGCATGACACCAAAAGCTCTGTCTGTAAAATGCAAAAATTTTCGCACAAAATTTAATTGACCCAATGGACGCTGACGACACCAAGGAGATGGGTGAGTGGAGCAGCAGTGTGTATGAACATTGGACGGCCGAGGACGATGAATAAAATGTTTAACAACATGAAAGGCGTGGCGTTTAAGGCCAAATGCACGGCCACACGCACATGCATACAGAGTCGGCTAGCAAAAAAAGCGCATGAAAACTTATGAACTTTTGCAGTTAATGCGACTATGGCATTATTGAAGGCCTTTTTAAATGTACTCTCTGTATGTGTGTATGCATTAGTATGTGTTTGCTTGCGTGTGTTTGTGTTTGCTTGTGTTTGTGTTTGTGTTTGTTTGTATGTTTGTGCAGCCCATTTGGGGCGATACCAGCAGGTAGCGCGTGCAAAGCGAATGAGCAGGGCATATGAACAGGTGTATGGTTGCTATGCATGGATATACAAGTATATGTGCATATATACATACATACATAGGTATGTGTAGCACACACACGCACACGCATATGCAGAGTCATATAAACTTTTATGCATTCATGCAGCTGCATTTCGGCGCATCGCAATGACACATTTGCAATTTGCCATGCACATTGTTGTTGTTGTTGTTGTTGCTACTACTGCATTGTTGTTGTTTTTAACGCCGCCACCAGTGGCACTTAACGGCGTGCATAAAGCTCCATTCAGGCTTTTACGCTGCCATCATTTCATTTAAATTTTATTTGCATTTTTTTCCACATTTTGCTGTTGTTGTTGTTTATTTCAACTCAATTTTTTTTTGTGTGTGGAAATTTCCACTTTTTCCACTTTGTTTTTATTCACTTTACTCTCGTTGTGTGTTTACACACACCTGGGACGCCACATTAAATAATTACCACAAATGGGTTTGGCGATAATTTTGTCACACAAATTAATAATAGCAACGGACAACAATGGCATGCTGATATGCGCGAGCACACACGCATATGTACATACACACATACACCTACGAAGTGACATATACATATGTAGTTGTCTACGTAGTGCCTATATGAACAGGCTAGCATAGTAAAATTGTAATGTATACCACCTAGCTAACAGTTAATATAACAGTTACATATGAAATGTTATTTATACACCTATGCACCCACATGCATACATACATACAGACAGACAGTCAAATGTGGTATCTTTGTGAATTTGCACAACACCTCATTGTCATTGATAGTGTTTTCGCTGGCTTTGCGGTCGAGCCGGACCAACTGACTCCTTCATATAAAGAGTGATTCCTTTCGAGGTTCCCTACTTTTTAAAAGAAAAGAAAAAACACAGAAAATTTTAATTTAATGGGAAATGTTTATTATCATTCGAAAGAGCATTCTTTGGCATTTGGCATTTTGAAGTTCATCTCTTTCAAATGTTGGTCGCGGCTACCTCTCAGATGGTCCATCCGTTGAATCCAATTTTCAATGACTCGTTCGAGCATTTCGATTGGTAACTGGCGTATGACACGTGTGATGTTTGCTCCAAGACCTGAATCGAAGCGGGATTGTCCGCATAGATTTTAAACTTTATATATCCCCACAGGAAAGACAGGAAAAAGTCTAACGGTGTGATATCACACGATCTTGGTGGCCAATCGACTGGCCCAAAACGTGAAATTATCTGCTCACCGAAGTGTTCGCTCAATAAAACCATGCGATTGATGCGATGTGTGTGAAGTGGCGGCGACGTCTTGTTGAAATCGGAGAAATGTCGCGGAGATCACGAACTCCAATTTCAGGCATCAAAAAGTCGGTTATCATGGTGCGATAACGATCGCCATTGACGATTACATTCTCACCGGCATCATTTGCAAAGAAATATGTGAACCGATGTTTCCACCGGCCCACAAACCACACCAAACCGCTATTTTTTCTGGGTGAAATGGCAGTTCAGGTCGCTCTTCGTCCCAAATACGACAATTCTGCTTGCTTACATACCCATTGAGCCAGAAATGGGCCGCATCGCTGAACAAAATTTGGCTCGAAAACGTCGGATCTTCTTGAAACGTTTCAAGAGTCCATAGAGCGAAGTGCTGTCGCTTGGAAAGGAGCGAGCGGCTTCAGTTCTTGCACATGCTGTATTTTGTACATCTTCGATTTAAGATCTCGACGTAAAATGTGCCAGGTCGTTCCATACGTTAGTCCGAGTTGCTGCGAACGGCATGGAATCGACTCTCCACGCACGGTCTTCGTGTACGCTCTCAGCGGCGGCCGCAATATTTCCTTCACTGCGTGCTGGACTTGGTCTATTCGGTCGAATATATTATCTAATCATGAATGCTGGGTCTCCCCTGGGTGTTGCGAATAGTACGCTCAGTAGGCCAATTATGTTGACCATAACTTGAGCGAAGCTTGCGAGACACATTCTTTACAGAACGTGAATTTCCGATAATAAAGTTGAATGATTTGTAAACATTGTTCAGGCGTAAGTCTTTCGATGATGAAATGCCAAACAATACTGAAGAAAAATCATATGACAGCTCGACACGACTCACGCGTGATCTGTCGAAAAAAAGGCTATTGAAAAAAGTACCTCTACTTGGGTCACCCTTTACATTAGTATTATGCAAATATCCACTTTATGTCGCTGCTCCATTAAGCTCATGAAATGTAAATTTATTTATGTTTATTATTATTGTTGTTATTATTATAAAGTGTTAGCATTCAAATTTGATTCCAAGAATGAATTTAATTGGCAAAATATTAAAAGGTGCAACGCAGTAAAATAAAAATAAAATTTTTTGCCGTTGAAATTTACCCTTGCAGCTTCTTTACGCGTAAGCTGACCATGCAGCTATTCCAAATGACAAAATTCCACAGCTCTTAGCCTAGTCAAAATCTTCTCTAGAGTTTTGTGATTTCTTTCCCAGAATGCTTTGGATTCTTTATCATACTT
Source organism: Neoceratitis asiatica (assembly GCA_030068015.2). Classification (NCBI taxonomy): domain Eukaryota; kingdom Metazoa; phylum Arthropoda; class Insecta; order Diptera; family Tephritidae; genus Neoceratitis; species Neoceratitis asiatica. The sequence continues at coordinate 70,339,878 of CM061527.1, read as the reverse complement.
TGAAAGCACTCCAGAGGCCTTTAGCTGAGTCTTGACATATATTCTGTATTCAAATGTAACGCCACATCCTTAGCACACGCTTATACGTTCAGTGCTTTGGTCGTACTCAAGGTTGAGGTCTCACATTTAGGTCTTTTTACTGGAGCGACCAGCATTTTCATTGAGTCAAGAACTGCGACTTTCACGAAATTTGCTAAAAAATCATATTTTTGCTATTACAACAACAACAAATACAACATTGAAAAGCAGACTCTCCTTTTTCTTCTTGCTCTTCTAGTTCCTTCTCTTTGCTGTTTCACGCCAATTGGAAATGCCCAGTGAAACCCAGGTCACTCTCCACTTGATCCTTTCAACGGAGTGGCGCTCTTCTTCTTCCTCTACTTCTACTAGCGGGTACTCCATCGAATACTTTCAAAACTTGAATATTCTCATCCATCTCGACAAAAGGACCTAGTCAGTGTAGCCGCTATCTCTGATTTGCTGAACTATGTCAATATCATCGTATAACACGTAGAGCTCATAGTGCCACCGTCTGTGGTTTAGGCAGGACCATAAATCTTCCTAAAGCCGACTCATCGGATCTCGACTTCGTCCACCATATAGCAGGACGGTAATGATAAGTGGACTTTTTTTAGAGCTTTTTTTTTTGGTTCGTCGAGAGAAGACTTTAGTTTTCAATCGCCTACTCATTCCAAAGTAACACCTTTTGACAGGAGGGCTCTGTGTTAGATTACAAACCTGAAATTGTTGTTATTGGTGTTAATAATCTTTCCTAGATAGACGAGATTATCTGGGACTTCAAAGTTATGAGTGTCAACAGCGGCGAGGGAGCCGAGTTGAGAATGCGCTGACAGTTTGCTTGATGACTAGAGATATTTCGCCTTGTCATCACGTACTACCAGACCCATTTGGCTCGTTTTTGTTATTCAGTTTGAAGAAAGCAGAACTTACGGCGAGGTTGTTGAGGCAAATGAAACGACTGATGATGTTTTACGCTCTTGTAAAAGATTTTAACTATCCTATTCAGCTCTGCAGTACGTGATAGTTTTTCCAGCATTAACTTGGTGAAGTAACACGAGAGAGAGAGAGAGAGAGAGAGAGTCCTTGTCTGAAGTCTCGTTTGGCGTCGAACGGCTCAGAGCGATCCTTTCCGCTACATACTTCGTTTTGGGGTTTTTTTTTTCAAAGTCAGCTTACCCAGCAGGAGATTACAAACTGAGAAAAGGCGGCTTGGAGGCAGCTTCTTTTGGTGGCATCGAAAGCTGCTTTAAAATCAACGAAAATATATTTTGTGTGTCGCTCCTCTTTTCACGGTATTTTTTCAAGATTTGACGCATGAATATCTGCCTGGTCTGGAACCACGCACTGCTAAGATCCAATTCAGTTCTTTAACGGTGGTCTTTATTCTCTCACACAGTATGCTTGATAAGACCTTATATATATATGCAATATTGAGGACCATAAAGTCCCAATTTTTCTTTGAATTGGGCAAAAACACACTTAGGTTCTATACGTCAGGCATGCTTTCGTCCGACTATATTCTACAAAGAAGCTGATACATGCACCTTGTCAGTTCTCGCTCGTCGCGCCGTATTTGAATAGCTCAGACGGTAAGCCATCGGCTACCGCCACTTTGTTATTCTTTAGGCGGACAATCGCTATTCGAAATTTCTCATAATCGACTTTTGGAACGTCTATAACATCGCAAACTATTGGGCTTTCGGGTTCGCCTTGTCCGTGAGTTTCGTTTTGACGTTTTGATTACCTCTCTATATGAGTATGCTCCGTTCCTGAAACCTTCTGTAAGTCACCACATCTTTTCATAGAATTTTCGAGTATTAACCTTGTCGGCCGGCTTCTCTGTCTTGTTTTTTTCTTTCCGCAAATGCATCCCACTTCGCTCTTCAGTTCTCGGTATCTATCTCACCCTCCACGTGTTGTGGTAGATCCGCAACGTTTGGAGGTAGACAGGCAGTCTGTTTTCTCTTCACTGCAGCTCGATATTTCTCATCATCATCATCAGCTCTTTTTCCGACACCATTTGTTTCCATAGCGGCGATACATAGGGAGTTTGCGATGCCGTTCCACAGTTCCCTTACATTGAGATGCTGATGATTGCTCAGAGAGAGCACGAGTGCAAATTGCGTAGAAAACCTGTTGACTGTCTTTGATGCACAGAGGAGGTTGCGTATCTTGGCTGGGACAAGATAGTGATCCGATACGATGCCAGGTCCTCCAAACATACGCACGTCCTCCATATCTATCCCAACATGATCGATTAGAAGAGCAGGAGCAGAGATCATCTTCATAGTATAAAACCGAGCACGAATTCACAAAGCTTTCAGAATTGTTTTCGAAATTTTTTTTTTTAATTCTAAAAAAATCAACAATCATCCCTTTAGCCTTCTCTTCACAGGATGTCATATTCAAATGTATACTCGGTCCAGTAGGCACAACCCCTGCCCCCTCCCCCCCACAAGCCACTCACATAGTCAATATTTGGTGAGTTAACAGGTGGAAAAATGCTTCAAGACAAGCAACAAACAACAAAAACGAGCATATTTGCATATCAAAAGTGTAATCAACACCTTTAACAACAACAACAACAACAAACAGAAAAACAACAACAACAAAAACAACAACAAAAGTACAAAAGTTCAGAAAATGCGCACGCAAATGAGTTTATTATGCCACACAAAGCGAAAAGCAAACAGAATAAGTGTTGTAACAACAACAACAACAATAATAATAATAATCATAATAGCAGGCGAGCAAACAAACTGACCAGCCAGACCAACAACAAACATCTGCTCTACGTACGTACACACAAAAGGACAAATGGAGCAAACGAGCGTTGGATGGCTGGCTGGTATAATGGCGCCTCATGCTGATTTATGCATATGTTTATGTGTATATACATATGTATATGCATATGTCTGCATGTTTGCCTATACATATGCAAATGTTGTAAAACAAGTTCGACCGGTCGGTCGGTTGGTCAACCATTTGCGCGCTATTGAAAGCCTCATTAGGTAGCACTCGGCCACACATATGCGTACATGTATGTATGTATGTATGTATGTTTGTTTGTAAAGATATTTGCATATGCAAGCCAAAGTACGCCTTTGCGCTTTGGAAGAGAGCTAAAAAGCTTCATTTTCATGTTCGAATGAGTAGTCCACATGTAGTTAGCGAGTGGAGAGTGTGAGTCCAGCCGATTGTGCCAATTCCCCTCAACCTTCATTACCACACACACACACACAAGAAAAAATCAACTGAAACGGGGTTATGTGTGAATTCCACCAAAAAAAAAAAAATTATTCCCCACCAAACATCATTATAATCAACTGTGTGATGAGGCCAGCTAAGCAGCAGCTAAACAATATTCCTGCTGCCAACAGAGTTATGCTTGTTGTTTTTGTTGTTGCTAACATAACATACATATCTACAAGTGAAAAGTAGATATGTAAATCTTTTGGGTTGGATTTATACATTTTAATGCCAGAAGGCGTGAAAAATTTTCATTTAGGTTAATTTGCCATGCAAAATGGGGGGAGAGTGAGAGAGTCGCACACACATACGAGTACTACATACATACATACTTAAGCATTAATATCCATATTAGAGTTTATTAGTGCTCACATATACCTACATATGTATGTATGTCCGTATGTATGCTTGGTGTTAGACATTAAAATGGTAGCAATCACGTGGCGTGTCCACTTCATATATGCTCATATAACAGTTCAATTGAGAAGTCCACAGCCTGACACATAGATGGCGCTACTGGAATTTATGATGTTTAGATAGCCCTAACCTTCAAAGGACATGTTTATATGTTAAATTTGGCAGCTGTCGGTTGATTAGTTTCTGAATTATAGCATTTTGAGTAAAGCAACTTTTGTTGTTGTGAAAAAATTGAGAAAAAAGGGTTTCGCATGCTGATAAAAGAATGCTTTTTGAAGAGGGAAAAATACAGTTGAAGCAAAAACTTAGTTTTGTGACGAGTTTCTGGACAGTGCGCCAGGAAAATCAACCAACGAGGATTAGTATGCCAAGTTTAGACCTGGTGAAGTGAGCAACGAAGACGGTGGACGCCCAAAAGAGCTGGTTACCGATGAAAAACATCAAAAAAGAACCACAAAATGATTTTGAATGACCATAAATTGAAACTGAATGACATAGCAATCACTCTCAAGATATCAACTGAAAATGTACATCATATCATTCACGAATATTTTGGTAGGTGAGCGGCCTGTGCAAAGTGGGTGACGGGCGAGCTCACTTTTGACCCAAAACAACTGACGAATTGATGATTCGGAGCAGTATTTGGAGATGTACAAGCGTAATAAAACCAAGTTCTTGCATCGATATGTGACAATAGATGAAGCATCTCTGCATCATTTCACTCCGCAGCCCAATCAACAGTCATACGAGTGGACTACACACGAAAAAACCGGCTCCAAAGCGTGGTACAGCGCAACAGGTGTCTGGCAAGGTTATGGCGTCTGTATTTTGGGATGCACATGGCATAATTTTCATTGACTACCTTGAAAAAGGAAGGACCATCATCAACAGCGACTATTACATAGCGTTTTTTTTTGGACCGTTTGAAGCACAAAATCGCCGAAAAACGGCCGTATTTGAAGAAGAAGAGAGTGCTGTTTCACCAAGTCAATACACCGTCGTGACACAAGTCAGTGGAAACGATGGCAAAAAACCATTAATTGCGTTTCGAATTGCTTTCGCATCCAACGTATTCCCTAGAACTGACCCACAGCGACTATTCGTTGTTCTCAGATCTCAAAAGAATGCTTGCTGGATAAAAATTTTCATCGAATGAAGTGAAGTGAACGCCGAAACTGATTCTTATTTGAAAGCAAAGAACAAATTGTACTACAAAAATGCTATCGAAAAGTTGGAGGGTCGCTATAATCAGTGTATCACCCTAAAAGAGAACTATGTTGAATAAAAAAATGAGTTTTGCCAAAAAATTGTGTTTTACTACAGTAGGTCGGGGACTTTTCAATTGACCTGTTATGTATATACATTTGTCTATTGACTTTTGGTATGCTTTTAGGCGCTTTGACGCCGCTCATTAGTATTCGTTAGTCAAAAGTAAAGGGTTTGGTCACACTTTTTCACATAAAATACATATCTACACACATTTCAAAATTAGACCATGCGAATGCCTTTAATGAGCTGTTGAAAGAGTGAAGAATTGTACTTCATCATTGTAGACACTCTTTTTATCGAAATTTAATTAAAGTTGAGTGGCTCAGGGAATGATGGACTGTTGTTTTTAAGGGATAAGGGTAAGGAGTTCACGCAAATGAGGAAAATTTTCGACTATCATTCACCTGGGAGTGGCCAAAAACCATTCATTTACATATGGCTCAAGCAGTTGACGATTTCCAGTCTTAGCTCGACCAAGTATCCTCACCACCAAACATCCATTTGGAGGCCAACTAAAGAATGAGAAAGCGAACGCCCTGGGGTTTTCCAAAAGAAATTCAACAAATACCTCGGATGTAAGATCTCGTTTTTGCTGATGACACGTTGAAAGGCTCATGAATTGAGGGCACGCACCAGGAATGCCCGTTCCCAAAATTGAGAAGGTGTCGTGGCCCAGCTGGTTGATGTCCTCAGTGGACTATAAAGGCTGACATCACCGCCGTCCTAGAAGTACGATGGACGAGACAAGGAAGGAAGAAGGTGAGTCCTTGTGCAATCTGCTGCAGCGGTCATATGAAGGATCACAAACTTGGTGTTGGTTTTGTGGTGGGAGAGCGATTGAGTTCAGGCATTCACCCCGTGGGATGAACGTCTCGCCACAATCCACATCAAAGCGAGGCGACGGAAGTGAAGTTCGAAGGGACAAAAGCTACTTTCTATGAGCGCCCAAAACGCGCTTATGATCGTTGTCCCCGCCACGATGTCAAAATTGTGCTAGTCGAATTTAACGCCAGTGTGGCTAAAAAGGTATTTTTGGCGCAAAATCTGGAAAGTTCAGCCAACGAAACATGCGCAAACGGGCTGTAGTTGATTGACTTCGTCAGGGCCGGAAATATGGTTGTCTGTGGTACTAGATTCCAAGAATGGTTGTCTCCGGTTCGAAAAACTCACAACTAAATCGGACATGTTGTGATAGACGGAAGACTTGTCTCAAGAACTTAATATCGACTCAGATCACTTTCTTGTCGCAGCAAAGATACGAAACCGAACCTGACGTCGAAAGCTGCAATCACAGCAAACAGACAGCAGGTTTGCTACACGACTTGCACACCTGCTCTCTGAGAGCATCCATGAGCAACTCGATATAAGTGAGTTGTGGAGCGGAATATAAAACTTCCTACGTATCGCAGCCACGGAAACAATTGGTTTTCAAAAATGTCAGAAAAAGAGCTCGTACGATGAGGAATGTCGAGCGGCAGTGGAAAGAAAACGGACTGTGACATACAGAACAGACAGCCAGAACGGTAAAAGTGAAAAACCCGGAGATAGCTGAACCGATACCTCAACCGATAACGATGGTATAAACGTTCCACTTCGTTGAACCTAGGACTCATTTATCGCAGTCTCGCATTGTGTCTCGCCCAGAACAAAAAGTGCGGGTGTGGCAGTTCTTGACCATATAAAAATCCAGGTTGTTCCAGTAAGCTTAGAACGCAAGACTGCCGCGGGAACTATTGGATATAAGTCACCTCTTATGAAAGGCACGACTCACAGCGGGTAAATTCTTGGACCCACAACCCGCTTGGGGACCGGAAAGGCCTCGACATGTGCGTTGGAATGTGAGTTATGCTGTGTATGCTCGATTTCAAAGACATAGTGCATCATGCATTCCTGTCACCAGGTCATACTAACTGCAAACTCAATTCCGTTTGTCTCCATTATTTTTTTTCTTTTGCCACATGGCGTGGTAGCAAAATACTAACTTCAAACACCCAACTATTTCGTAAAACACCAAAAAAATCCAAACCAACTAAAACCCCACCTACCAGCACCAGCACAGTCACAGCATACAACCCGCTTGCTCCTACAGCCGACCAGCTGCGCAACGAAATGGAATGAAACACACACCAACGGCTTACCACATTTACAGTTTTAACTTCCAGTCTCACAAGCGCCAACACAACAAACGAACTCCCCCAAAAACACGCCACCCCACCCTGTGAGGTGAGGAGCACCTTCCTCAATTCAGCCAGTCAGTACGAAAGCGGCCATTGCGCAGCTGTCAACTAGTGGATTACACCACACAGTCCACACGGGCCAGCACTTAGGCTGCCTCCCACTGCTCGAAGGCGGAGCTAGCAAGCAAGTGTTTCCATCTCACATCGCTAGCTTGCCGGTTGCTCCTTCTGTCTTGACGTTGCGAGAGTTGGCTTTTCTTGAACTGCACATACACAAAGCGATATTAGCGACCTATAAGAAGACGCCTAACGGCGTGTCTACAAGTACATAGTGTTGCATGCATGCGAGGCGCGCTTCAGTACATAAAAGCTGCTAGGTATAACTAAGACATGTATAAGCATGTATAGTGTGTATGTATGTATGTATGTATAGTCCTTATCTAATATTTACTGTAGGGAGACCAAGAGAAATTAGTATGAACGAGTCATTGTAAGGCAAATATGGCGTTTCCATTGCATTAATTTCTTTTCTCAAATTACTTTAGAAAATGTTGCAATTTCATTTTAATGCTGCTGCTTCTTCTTCTTCTTTTTCTTGGTTTTTTTCTTTTCTCTTTTATTTCCTCGCAGTTATTTCGCTTAATTGTGATGGACGCAGAAACTTTTCATATATAAAATATTTGTTGTTGTTGTTGGTATGCCATTTTATGACATTCGTCATTTCGGTTTTTTTCCTTCTTTCTTGAAAAGCTCCCCTGACTCCTCGCCCAATATTAAGTAAAGTGAATATTTGGTTTAATTACGTGAGAGATGAAAATTAAAATAAATTTCAATTGCTGTTGAGCTTTTGGTGCTGAAGATTTCAAAAGATTTTGATAACCGAACAATGCGAAGGAAGAATCCCTCGAATTTCGCCCATTTAAGGAAGTTCTTCGAGGAAAATCGCAACTCAGACGACGAAAAGAACGTCACTAGTTTCGGAAAGTATGATCGATTTCGAGGTTCCCTACTATTTTAAAGGGAACAAAAACACCTAAAATTCAAATTTAATGGGAAATCCTTATTATCATTCGAAAGAACATTCTCTTGCATTTATCTTTTGAAGATTATCTCTTTCAAATGTTGGCCGGAGCTACGATGGTCGGTCCATCCGTTGAGTCCAATTTTCGATGACTCATTCGAGCATTTCGACTGGCAACTGGCGAATGACACGCGTGATGTTTTGCTTCAAGGCCTGAATCGAAGCGGAATTGTCCGTATAGACTTTAGCTTTTACATATCCCCATAGGGTAAAGTCTAACGGTGTGATATCACACGATCTTGGTGGCCAATCGACCGCCCCAAAACGTGAAATTAACTGCTTCTGCTGAAGTTTTCTCTCAATAAATCCATTGATTTATGTGATGTGTGAGAAGTGACGCCGTCTTGTTGAAACTTGAGATGTCGCGGAGATCACGAGCTTCAATTTCATGCAAGTAGTGGGTTGTCATAGCGCGATAACGGTTACGTTCTCACCGCCATCATTTTTGAAGAAATACGTGAACCGATGATTCAACCGACCCACAAACCACACCAAACCGTCGTTTTTTCTGAATGAATTGGCAGCTCTTGTATCTCTTCAGGTTGCTCTTCATCCCAAATGCGGCTGTTTTGCTTGCCTACATACCCATTGAGCCAGAAATGGGTCTCATCGCTGAACAAAATTTGACTCGAAAACGTCAGATCTTCGTGGAACTTTTCAAGAGCACATAGAGCGAGGCGATGTCGCTTGGGAAGGTCGAGCGGCTTCAGTTCTTGCACACGTCAGTGCGAGTTGCTGCGAACGGCGCCGAATAGACTCTCCACGCTCTTCGTGTACACTCTCAGCTACGGCCTACTTCTTCACTGGGTGCTGGACGGGGTCTATTTAGTCGAATATTATCCAATAATCAATGCTGAGTCTCCAGATGGTTGATGGTGTTGCGAATAGTACGCTCATTAGGCCGATTATGTTGACTATAAGTTGAGCGTGAAGCGCGGGAAACACATTCTTTACAGAACGTGAATTTTCGTAATAAAGTTGAATGATTTGTAAATGCTGTTCAGGCATAAGTGTTTCCATGGCTATTGAAAAAAGTACCTCTACTTGGATCACCCTTTAGTTTCTCTTGTCAATACTTGAGGCAAACCTGTAGAAATTTCGCTTCTTTAATGTATGCATTAAGAGAAGTAAAGCTCGGTGCACTGAGGTTTGGAACAAGCTACGGATTGTGTTGTACGCCACGTCGCTCATTTTAGACCTAACGCAAGCCATGTAAATGCTACTTTGCGGACTTCATCTGTTCCAAATTTGAACCTTGACATTATACAACAACAACACTGCACCATTCAAATGACCGCCTCGTGATTTTGTTGCTAACTTCAATCCATTTGAGGTTAGTTTCGACCACTTTTTGACGCATATTGTGCGGCATCTCAGCCATAACTTGACGAATGTTGGGTTTTCAAGTGCTCAAGACTTAATGGTTTATACGCATAAACATGGTTTTTCGCGTAGTCCCACAGAAGAACCATTGGACGGTGTCAAATTGCACAATCTCGGTGTTCAATTGACATCGCCAAGACAAGAGATTGCGCGGCTGGGAAATTTCTCACGCAATAAAGCCGATATTCGTTCGTGTTGTGTGCCATGTGGCACCATTTTGTTGGAACCACATATTGTCCAAGTCGTGTTCTTCAATTGCAGACCCCAAAAAATTCGGTTATCATACGGCCGTAAATTCCAATCACACATCCGGGCCAAAAAGCGCACCAGACAGTAAGTTTTTTCGATGGTGTAAAGGCCTTTTTTCAACTATTTGAGGATTTACGTGTTCACCGGGTAGGAAATGTATCTCGAGACTGAAGGAAATTTTATTGGAAAAATCGCTGTCCAGTAATTTTTGTTCAAGGACCCAATCGACGTAACTACGGCCATGTGAATGGTCAACTGACTTCAGTTGTTGTGTGAGCTGGACTTTAAATCGTTGTCGGTGTAAGTCCAACTACAAACCTAAATATACCGTAAGTAAGTGCCAGCTCTTGAGAACGTCGACAAATGAGGCATATTCGGGTCTTCGGCTTTCCCCTTTCACTTACAGCAGCGATATTTGCGGTGGAATGAGTAAGAGTTGCTGCCCAGACCTTAAAATATCTGTAACCGATCCAGTCTCTTCACATTCCACCATTTTTGCAGTAGGTTCCAACAATTTTAATGCGATGTGCGGTTGTGAAGCGATGCATTTTCTTAAATGCCTAAGTTTGATAGATGACAAAATACAACCCTGCACTTTCGAAACCATTGGGTTGTTGTTGTTGGACCGATTAATTAACCTCGCTTTTTCTCCCTCTTATTTGACGTAGGCTTACGCTATAATAGCCGAATCAACAATAGCGCGAAACTTGTCCCTTCTCTTTACTGTTTGCCGCCAGTTGGAAATACCAAGTCACTTCCACCTTATTCTTCCAACGGAGTGGATGTATTTTTCTTCCTCTGTTTCAAATCTGGAGCGCTTTCAGCCCTTCGGAAGAGATGACCTAGACAGTGTAGCCGCCAAAGAACCACAACACGATCGTAGAACCTTTGTTTCGAAACCTCCAAACGCCGATTCTACATATCTAGGCATCGTCCTCGCTTCTAGACCATATAGCACTACGGGAAGGATAAGCGGACTTGTTGAGTTTGGTATTTGATTCGTCGAGAGAGAGCATATTACTTTTCAATTGCTTACTCAGTCCAAAGTGGCATCTGGTGGCAAGAGGGATTCTGCGTTGGATTTCAGTCTGAAGAAAGCAGAACTAACGCCGCAGTTGTTGAAGCCAATGATCTCAATCCCGTTTTAGGAGCAGATAACGTAATCTTTATTAACATCATCTAACAGAAGCCCAACAAGCTATTGTAACGAGTTTGGAGCGAAAGTGGAGAGAGGTTTCAAGTCGATTTAAGGGAACAGGCAAACGGGTGATTTCTGTCGTACCGACTCTCTCACTACATGCTAGACATATGTTGAATTTACCGGAGACGAAGTTTCATAGGTACAAATTAACTCTGCTATCATTGAAAAACCTCAATCGCGTCAGAAGTACACAAGTCTTGTGGCTTGCCTCACGAGCTCATCGCCTGTAATAGGCAGTGGTCGGCTTACGGTAACGTTATTCACGGAAAGACAGTTTAAGAACTTCTTGATTGACTTTCCATGAATCGACGCTTTCAGTGGTGCGTGGTGGTCTTGATCTTCCTGATTCTGAGTCAGAGAAGAATTGACATAAGGTGAAGCTATCGGTAGCAGTGAAGATCTTTATATTTACATTAATGGGTCTAAACGTGAAGCGGAATAGAAGGTAGCTGCTTCACTTAGATATCGGCTTAGTAGCTTCAATTAAAACTCTTTGTTCCAATCAAAGGATGCTGACATCAATGAAGCTTTCAAATGATTTATTTTATAAAAAAATCCTAGAAGGAATATCAGGGACAAGCACAGTAAACATTACTTGAGCCACTGCTCCCACGAGGTACCAGCTAAGGGAAAGTCGAACGAGCTGGCGCCGTTCGTATGACTGTGTTGCTGCCGTTGAAGCAGCTAAATATTCCACACTTCGTTCCAGCATAAAGCCACGACTGTCATGAGAACTTTCGGATTTTAATCACCTTCTACGACACGTCGGTGGATTGGCCACCAAGATCGTGTGATATCACATCGTTAGACATTTTCCTGTGGGGATGTGGGGATATGTAAAGTCTAAAATCTATGCGGACAATCCCGCTTCGATTCAGGCCATAGAGCAAAACATCACGCTTGTCATTCGCCAGTTACCAGTCGAAAAGCTCGAACGGGTCATGGAAAATTGAGCTCAACGGATGGTCAGACCATCTGAGACGTAGCCGCGACCAATATTTGAAAGAGATAATCTTCAAAATGCCAAATGCCAAGGAATGTTCTTATGAATAAAATGAAACATTTTCCAATGAATTTGAATTTTCTGTGTTTTTTTCTTTAAAAAAAAGTAGGAAACCTCGAAATGGAGGACCCGGTACCATCAAATCCTCAGGACATTTCCCTCAGTGCAGAAAAAAAAATTCTCAGACATTTATGGAGACAAAAAGACACTGAGAAGTAATTGAAATAAAATAAAAAAATATTATATTAATTCTCTCTTCTTTTAGGTTATATCCTTTGCAATAGAAATGTCCTTGCGCACTTTGTCATTAAATTTAATGGTCATGTTAGCTATCCAATTTACAACAACTTTTTATTAAAATGACATTTGCCAAAAAAAACATAAACGACACAATCAACTTTAAAGGGTTCGACAGAACGAGCAAGCGAAGGAAGCCGCAAAGGAGCGACAACAGTTCGTTATTAATGTGCGAAAGGATAAAAGGAACTACGTCCTGGCAGCTTCGCATAAGTTTATCTAAATTTCACATATGAAAATTGCATTTTACAGTTATACAAACTTCACAGAAGAAAAAAAATAGAGGAAGGAAAAGTAGAAGAAGAAGAAGCTGCAGAAGATTGGTATTGAATATTTTCAAGACGAAAAAGCCATTATTTTAAAAATTAATATTCGCATACACGACGTTTGGCACATTACAACCAAGAATAAGAAGAAGAAGTAGAAGAAGCAGAAGAGGAGGAGGAAGAAGAAGACTTTCGCAAGTCAAGTCAAGTCAAACTCCAGCGAGTCACAAAAGCCATATGGAAGTGACTCAAAGTGGAAATACACAGCTCACAAACACAATCACAGAACATTTGTTCGGCCGTTCATGGCCATAACTAAATGTACACTACAACCGTAGCCGCCGACCAGCCGACGGTCCAAAGGCAGGTAGTACTCGTAGTAGGTTGCGCTGGTTAATGGCATGAGGTGAGGCAATAAAAAGTGTCACTACGACAGCGGCCGCAACAACTTAACGGCACATTTGGGGGGTCGAAGATATGGCATCACACCACTTGCCTTGTCACGAGCAGGGCGAGCAGTCGACTAAAAAGAAGTCAAGTGTTGCTGCTGGTGCAGCTTCGTCCTTTCTCTTTAAATATTAATGCCAAGGTGTGCGCTATGTCGTTGCCCACACTACTCGAAAAAGCTTAAATAATTTTGTGGCTATGAATTTTTAACTTCAAATACTTCTACAGACACGGCTCGACCGACTCAGCGGGCTATGCGTGATATGGTGGCATAACACTTGTATTCAGATATACGGAATAGCTCTGTGGCTCCCTCTCCTCCCGCTGCGCCGCCTTTGTGTGCGTCCTTCTTCGCGTTAAACATCATTTTTTATCCGCTGTCGCCTTTTTTCGGCGCAAAACCAATTGAAATTGAAGTGCATAAAAGCGACTAAAATTTGGTGTTTATGCTTTTTTGAACAGCGCATTGTAGACTGGAGAAGTAATGACTGGAGTCAAGCAGTTGTGTGTGCGGCTTTAAAGTACTTTTTAGTTGTGCTCGTGGTGAGATTTACTCAAAATAAAGTAGGATTGGAAATTTATTAAACAAATTTGCTTCTTCTTCTTCTTTCCTTTTGACTTTAAAACCTACCCTCGCTCCAAGAGGAACCCTAAAATCCATTGTATCAGCTCTTCCCGTATCAATAATACCAGTTTTGTGGCAGCGGGACTTGAACTTCGTTGCCTAATACCGAATATTACCCTCCAAGACACATCTCCCTTCGCATGTGATGAAGGACTCTGTAAATTCATGACAATCACGCATAAGCAGGACAGTTAAATACCAAAAAAAAAAGTTCTCAGACGATTCCAACTCTTCCTCGAACTACTCCAATAACAGAGTTCAGGCAGGAATTTCACCATAAACTCAAGTGTCCGGGTATAATCTGCGCTCAAAGTCACAAGGACCTGAAATTGTGCATATACTGGTATGAACCAACGCTCTCCGATAAGATATAAGACCCCTCTGTCCAGGAATAGATCACAAGTGGGCAGGAGGTGTCTATACTCAGTCTGTTTGGGATCTTGAAACGAGTATGTATGTCCATTATTACGAGCGCACGAGCTTTACAATGGTCCCAGTGCGACCCGGTCCCCCAATTGAGTAAGAGTGGAGCTGTCCTCCAACAGGACTTTCATAAGTCCGGGACAGTAGTCGTGAGTCGTCTACTACACAAATTTTGCGAGAGAGTGCTTATGCACAAATAAATACAAAGACGCTACTCTCTTTTTTTTGGTATCAAACGAAGGTGCGGAACTATTCTCCCTCCACCTATTTTACGCTAGAATAAGAATTTAGAGACGACAAGGCACTGCTCCCCCTCTGGGAAGGTCAGGATATGGTGGTACTCCCTGCCTTTACAAAAATTTCAGATATCTAGAGGCGGCGAGACCCTGCTCTTCCTCTGGGAAGGTAAGGTTGAGGAACCACTCCCCGCCCCTTTCGATAATTTCAGATATTTAGAGGCGCAAGGCACTACTCCTCCTCTGGGAAGATCAGGTTGAGGTGCTACTCCACATCTTTAAAAAAAATTTCAGATATTTAAATGCGTCAAGGCACTACTCACTCCGCTTCTTTTCGATAATTTCAGATATTTAGTGGGGGCGAGGATCTACTCTCCCTCTGGAAAGGTCAGATTGAGGTGCTACTTCCCCTCTTTACAAAAATTTCAGATATTTAGAGGCGTCGAGGCACTACTTCTCCTCTGGGAAGGTAAGATTGAGGTACCACTGCCCTCCCTTTCGATAATTTCAGATATTTAGAGGCGGTGAGGTAATACTCTCCCTCTGGGAAGATAGTTGCGAGGTACTACTACCCTAGCTTTAGGCGCCGTACAAAAACGAGCTCCAATCTATGGATTTTTTGTGATAAACTACGTCATTTGACGTGAAAACCTCGGCCGAAACCCAGAGTTTGTCATACCTTGCGGGGACGGCGTAGAGATAGGCTGGGCGCTGCTTTCAGAAACAGTAGATTAGCTGAATTACATCGAGATTCGCTTGAAATGAGGTACACCGGACTAAAAGTCTGCATTTGAAGATAAATATGCACTCCGTAGCTGAAATAAGCTCAAATAGACTTTCAAGTTCCTTATTGCAGAAACAGTTGTTATTTTCACACCTACTTATCCAGTTTTGCAGGTTTCCACGAGGAAATGATATTTCACATTTGGAATAACTGTAATGAATTAATAGGGTAAGTCATATCTCTTAAGCTGTGAGGCTCCTGCTCGTTAGTTAATGTTTTCCTGATATAGAACCACTTACTATTCCATTTGAAGCTCTGAGGAGTGGCCGCCTAGCTGCAAGGATTCAGCAGTACAAGTAGTGAGATATTTCTGAGAATATTCCATCTTAGATTTGAGCTCCTTAGAAAAATTACCTCGGAGTTGAGTTAAAGTCCTCACTGTGTGCTTTTCGTAACGGAAGACTTCATTCTAGGGATTGAGTCATGTTATACAGATATAGGTTGGCCTAAAATTAACTCGATCTCTCCTTGGGGGAGCATAAGAACGACCGGTTGAAGCTCAGTTCAAACGACAGGTCCAAACTCAGTCCAGATATTTCGTAACGCAGAAGAAATTAATAAAAACCAACGTCTCTTCACAAAACCTGGTACCAAACCTAAGCTCGCCAAGTAATTTCCAAAAAAAATTGTTGAAAAGAGTTGTACACCGAGTCACCACCGTGGTGCTTTATGAATATATATAAAGCACCACCAACGCAGTCAGGCATATAATTTTCTGTCAGCTGTCATTGCTGACATTTTTACGTTCGGAGCTGAAGAGAATCCAATAAAAAAAAACCATCCAGGAAAACCAAAAACCACAAAAATCAACTTAATTTCAAACATCAATTGGACATTTAGCAAATTTGACGATCAATAGCCACACAAAAACAACACTGATTAGGCACTTTTTATGTCCTTTTGAACCCTTTCCTACCCTTTCCTACCCTCTCCTTGCCCAGCCCGGCCCCGCGGTGAGCAAATGTGGACACCTTTGGGTGTTTGCTAACGCCAATCACCCATAAAACCGTTTTGGACAGCTTGCGAACTGTTGTCGGTTGAGTGTCTATTGTTGTTGCAGTAGATTCGATGTCAATCCAACTGAACGCACGGACAACCGACCGACGGCTGAATTTGAATGGGAGTTTAACTGCGTCACCCGCAATTCAAATACAAAGCAATTCAATTACTAAATTGGAAATAACGGTCATAACAAAGTAAATAAAAATTGGAAATGAAATGGGGATATGGGAGGAAAGCAAATAAAATCACTACGACATGCTGGAGTTCGAAGCGAGTAACGCCGGAAATATCAGTGTTTAACGCTTGACATTTGGTCACAGGTGCGGTTGGTCGGTTGGTTGGTTGGTTGCGGCCGCTTGGCCATTGGAGTGGGTTGAAGTGCGTTTGTGGTCAGCACGCAGGAGGTGAACGCCAGGAGCGTTTGAGCATACGTGAGTAGAAGGGTTGTTGTGGTCGGTCTACAGTTTTACAGCATGTTTGTGTGTGTGTGTGTGTGCACATTTATTTGCCCACGGACATGTTTATCTTTGGTGATATGTTTGTGTTTAAGCACAACAAATTGGCACACTTTTGGACCAATGACCAATCAAGCGTTGGCCATATTTTTTCTTTCCTTCATTTTATGTGCGTTTTTATGTTTAGAGTCACCATTAAATGAGCTCGAGCGAAGAAAAAAAACGTTGCCTACATTTTGGCGCATGCAAAAAACAGGCTATTAAATTAGTTCGAAGAGAAAAACGTTGCCTACATTTTGGTGCTTTGCTAAAATTACACTAATTCCATGTTCTAACTATTAAAATTGCATGTGTAAGCAATTTTGAGTTGGAAAGGAAAAGATTTCAAGCACAAAGCCTTGATTTTTGAAAAAACTGAGTGAAAATTACTCCTCTTTTTCATACAATATTTACGTCTCCTGCTTTAAAACCTTACAAATCCGTTATCTCTACCCTGTGCCTGCCGTTCTAGTACCGCTATCCGATTTCACATATCCTTCAGACCATTTACGGCGTCGCATTTTCGATATACGATACCCGGTACCATTTTATTTATCTTCAGTGTCCGTCTTTGCAGCCCTTACTACCTTTTCCAGCGCATTTTCTGTCCTCGTTAGAGTACTACTTATTCCCTGCGCGGTTTCATTCTTCGCTAACAAAAATTTAGTTTCTCGCATCTTGGTTCTCAGTATTCCTTCCTTCCTGCTTCTGGGTCCTGTTTTTTGACTTCTGATTCTGTGGTCAGTGCGCGATATACGGTGTTTTCTGTCCTTTCTTACCTTTCAGCTGTTCTGCTTCTGGGTTTAGGTGTTTTTCAGTAGTTTTCCATTTCTTTGTTTCGTAGTTTGGAGTATGCAGATTACATACAAGCTGTCTCTGTAAACGGAAGATTTCTTCACCTGCTGGTTTCCGAATGCTCTAAGTCGAATTCGTGAGAGAACTGGGCGCGCGCTCATAGAGGAAACGGGCGACTACTATGTATAAGGAGTTTGCAAGACAAACAACCGAGGTATATATGCCTGTACCGGCTTTTTCGATCAAGTCTTTAAACGTTGGTGTCCCTAGAGACTAACTAATCCACCACAGTGTGGAACCTTCAAATAGGAAGGCTTCGGTGTTTTTGTCCTCTTAAAAACACCTGTCGAAGTCCTTTGCTTATACACCAAGGCCATTTGCGACACTGTCCAATACCACTTGTCCAGTAAGAAGACCCATAGTTGCAGGTATCTCTTTTGTTTTTGACGAGTTGAGCTTCGGTGACCTTGTTTTAACCCAAATAGGACACATTTTTCTGGTCAGATAACAACTCGCTGGTTGTTTTCCATCTTAATTACTTTGTGATGATCTTACAGTGAGCTCACAACTGAAGTATTCCATTCCCGAACTCTACCATGGTAACGAAAGAAGAAGAGAAATGCCCTCCCCCTCCTTTAATTACCTGAAATGTTGCTATGGCCAGGTAACCATACCAGGTCTAGATAGAGATAACTGCTTATTCGTCAAATTAAGTGATCTGCGAAAGTTCTCTGGGATCCTCAATGCATCCTGGATACCTTTTCATCAGAGAACCATTGAGGACAATTAACAATCTCATGTGGAGCCGGCAATTCTGCCATAAAAACAGCTATCCAGTAGACGAATGCTACCGACACTAGTTGTCTGTCGTGAAGTCAATGAAGATTATGCAGTAATCCGACCAATCTACCAGATATTAGTAAGAATCGTGGCCTATCTGCTTCCATTCAGATACCTTTTGTAGTCTTACTAAAGCTCATTATTTCCAAAATATCAATAAGTAGAGATCCAAGAACACATTCATAACCTCAGTTGGTGTGGTCCATAGTGCTCCACTACTACATAAGACTGCCTACCTTAGACCTAAGTTCATTGGACACGGAGAACTGGAGTTTGGTAACTACAACTGTCATTGACAGACTGTCCCTGCTGATGTCCTTGAAATGCCGTAAAGCTGCAGTTATTGTCTGATTCGGTTCATATTGTATAGATCGAGCTGTTTTGCGATACTTCGTGTGTTTCTTTGGTGTGCTCCAATTGCTTCTCCGTTCTGGCACTTTGTTATGTGGCGAAACTTTGGCACTTTATATTTATATTTTTTTATATTTTTAAAATCCCAAGTATTAAATCAGTCTGGCCTTTACCGGCCCAAAAGTTTGAGAATTCAACAACATTTATTCGGCTTTTCACACTTTACCAATCCAAAACTCCAGAAGAGTCTGTATAAAATTGGCCTGTACACCTCCTCGAACAAAAATCCAAGGATTTCACAGTATTTATTCGTTTTTTCACTCTTTACCGATCCAAAACTCTTAGGAGGGTCGGTACTAAATTGGCCTGTGCATCTCACCGACCCAAAAATCCAATGATTCCACAGTATTTAGTCGGCTTTGCCAACTTTACTGATCTTAAACTCCAGTAGAGTCTATATTAAATTATCCTGTACACCTCACTGATCCAAAAATCCAAGGAGTCAACAATATTTAATCAGTTTTTACTCTTTATCGATCCAAAACTCTAAAGGAGTCTGTATTAAATTGTCCTACATGTCTCACCGTCCCAAATATCCAAGGATTCCACAGTATTTAGTCGGCTTTGCAAACTTTACCGATCTAAAACTCCAGGAGAGTCTATATTAAATTATCCTGTACACCTCACTGACCCAAAATTCCAAAGAGTTCACAGTATTGCGTCGGTTTTTCACTCTTTATTGATCCAAAACTCTAAAGGGGGTCGGTATTAAATTGTCCTGCCTGTCTCATTGACCCAAAAATCCAAGGAGTTCACAGTATTGCGTCGGCTTTGCAAACTTAACCGATATAGAACTCCAGGGGGTCAGTATTATATAGGCCTGCATACCTCACCGACCCAAAAATCCAAGGATTCCAAAATATTTAGTCGGTTTTGCAAACTGTACCGATCGAAAACCCTCTTTGGGTCACCGACCAGTCGGCTTTTTGTAAACTTTAGCGATCTAAAAATCTGAAGTGGTCTGAATTGAACATCATATACTCAAAAATATAAAGTTCCCGTAGCATTGAATTGGTCTCACATCAAATCGTCTACCAAAATAAACGCTCGCTTGCCATTCAGCCATCAACACTACTGCCTCTAACTCGAATTGTAGACGACGAGCAGTCGTTAGAACTCGTCTTCGAAGGGTAGAACTTATAAAAAAAACACCGGGGCACAAGATATTTAGAGGGTTTGGAACAACCGTTAGAGAATTATGAAAGCTTCCACAGAGGGAGTGAAAGACCCTTTGATAGCGATAGTTCAAGAGTGATAAGATAGTTCAAGAGTGCTATTAGAGACCTTTTCTGAGAAAGAACCCAATGTAATGGTTTTTGAATGTTCAACATAGAGTTTTCTGAAATTTTTTCTGCTTTTCAACTTGTCTTTATGTTAATTTTTGTCTGTAAAACTAGCTTTAAAGAGAGATTTCACTAAGAAAAATCATAAAATAATTTTTAAAAAAATTTCAAATATCAATTTTCGAAATTAATTGAACTCTTTAATGTGATGCTAATAAATTTTGAATTGAATTTCTTTGGAATTCACCCTTAGATAAATGTATGTATTTATTGACAAATTCCTTTCAAATTCTCGACTCATTCAATTGGAATTTGTTTACCAACAATAATCCAGCTAATCAATACGCCAAACAAAAGCAAAACTTCAAAACTTCAAGGACAATAAATAGTTAATTCCACAAAAAAAGCAAAAAAAATATGAAAAAAATCGCGTTTTCACCTTTTGTTTAAATATGATTTATGGATTGCGGCGAAGTTCGAAACTTAATCTATGGAAAATATTTATTTGCGCGACACAACGCTGTGCTTTTGTTTTAAGAACAAGAAAACAACAACAACAACAACAACAACAACAACAACAACAACCAAAACACAAAGCAAACAAACCAAAATGTTTGGCAAATTTTATGCAACTCAATGAATTTGTGGTGAAACAAGCAAAAAAATATACATATATACATACAGACACATATGGAAATATATTTCTGTAGAGAGAGAGAGTGAGAGAGAGAGTAACGAGCGGTAGCGGCCACAAATAACCGTTCCATTTCAAGTCAATGCCAAAATATTTGTATACACTCACACACACACACATGCACACTGGGAGGTACTCAATATCAATACGCATAATTAACTTTGACACACTGAAATGAAATAAATGTAGATATGTATGACTGTATGCACATACATACATACATACATATATGTACATATTGAAGTGTAGGATAATTGGAAGGAATGTGTGATTTGCAGGAAAAATATTCGAGTTGAAATGATGATACTTAGTTGCACTTGAAATCGCGCGTATAATTTATCAAATATACTTATACTGCTACTCATCTATATGTATGTACTAAGTAAATGTGTATCGAAATACACAAGTGGGCATGATTAGAGGATCAAAAAAATTTTAAGTTTTAGCAATTTTTCAAATGTCGGTAAAGTTGCTTGAAATACCTTTCAGCGAAGTTAAAAAAGCAGAAATTTAAAGCTCAAAATCCTACCGCTTCAAGTATTGAATAGAAAAAAAATTATTATTCGTACACAGAAAAATTTTTTTTTTTATTATTTTTAAATATTTTGAGTTTGAATAATAACTTTTAGTAATTTTTATTCTATTTTATTTGTATTTATTCTCTATTAACTTTGTAACTTTAAGACAGAGTCTTCCATACACTCCTTCCTTATTCCTATCACCTCGTCTGTTCTCTATTTACCTTGTATATAGCTTCGAGGGGGAGACGGCCTTTTTTTCATTCGATTTTTATCGTTCTCTCTGTTCTCTATGAGCCTTGCAGCTTCAAGACAGAGTCGGTACTTCCACTCACCTTCAGCCTTCTCTGTTCTCAATGAGCTATGTAACTTCGAGACAGAGTCGATCCTTTCTTCCTTACATATTCCTATCGCCTCTGTTCTCTATTTGCCTTGTATTTCGATTTCATTCGATTTTTATCGTCCTCTCCGTTCTCTATTTCTGATGCAGCTTCGAGAGAGAATCGGCTCTTCTCACCTTTCTCATTCCTATCGCCTCTTCTGTTCTCTATTAGCCTTGTAGCTTCGAGAAAGAGTCGGCTCTTCCCTCCTTCCTCATTCCTATCACCTCTTCTGTTCTCTATTTGCTTTTTAGATTCAAAACAGGGTCGACTTCTCCTCTCACTTCCAGCCTTCTCTGTTCTCTATTAGCCTTGTAGCTTCGAGACCGATTCGATCTTTCCCTCCTTCCTTAGACCTATCTCCTCCTCCGTTCTCAATTTCCTATGCCGCTTCAAGACATAGTCGAGTTTTCCACTCACCTTCAGCCTTCCCTGTTCTCTATGAGCCTTGTAGCTTCGTAACAGAGTCGACTCTTGCTCTGACTTTCAGCTTTCTCTGTTCTCTCAGAGTCTTGTAGTTTCGAGGAAATTCGATCCTTCCTTCCTTTCTTATTCCTATCATCTTCGTCTCACTTTCAGCCTTTTCTGTTCTCTATGAGCCTTGTAGCTTCGTAGAATAGTCGGTGCTCCCTCCTTCCTTATTTCTAGATAGCTTCTTTTCCCGTTTTGGTTTCCAGACAGAGTCGGCTATCCTCTACTTTCCTGCTGCAATTGTCCCCTCTTTGTTTCCTAACGCAGACGTACCGACTCGGCACTAATTTAATTTGTCATTACCAACATAATTCGTGCGCGGAATTCAGATTTCCAGGGATTACCTTCTGAATTGCATAGCTCTCTTCACCTATTTCCAGGAACTCCACCTCGCTTATACAGAGAATTTCCATATGGAGTGTAGGAATCTACATCACATTAGTGTTTCTATCTTAACGAAGGGTTTAAGGGTCCTTTGACAGTTCCTGGGGCCGCTGAGATACCTAAGCCGGCGTGTAAAACCCGCCATACAGTATCTTAACTAGTAGAAATCTCAATAAGAGAAATGGCTTGATATCAGGGCACTCCCATGTGACTCCTGCTACATATCCAAATTAAAATTAATCTCCAGGCTGTGTAACCTAAACTAACCTAAAAATTATTTAAAAAACTGAAAATTAGAGGACTTTTTGCGAACCACGACCTCTGAGACTGTGAATGTCAGAAAACCACAGAAAATGTCTAAATGGAAGATGATGATGACCCACGGTCATATCTAACAATCTACTGAGCAGACGTCAGATAGAACGAACTACTGCATAACCTTCAAGACTTCAGGAATAACTGCAAAGTAGTTATCCCGGAGAGGAATCAGTGGGACGGTGTTGTTCCAATAGATGCAAACTCGATCCAGCGGAATCTACTCAAAAGAACTTGGGATCACCATACCTTTTCTGTGAGCAGAGATCACTGTAGTATTTTTCAAGCGGAGCTGGTGGCCACACAAAAGGTTGTCAATTGTCCAGGTCGAATGATACTCTCGGTGAATTCTATCTATCTCCAATCGGTTAGCCAGGCAGCGCTAAGAGCTCTGAAATCATAAACATTCAAATCGGACACAGTAGAGAATTGCCGTAGATCACTTAACGTGATGGCTAAGGAGTTCTTTCTGAGCCCAATATGGGCGTGAGGGCACAGTGACATACCGACTAATGAGATGGCGGGCGAGCATGCAAAGAAGGAAACTTCCCTGCCACTTTGGCCAAAATGAAAGTGTCTGGGCATGCCACTCTCCACGCAAGATGGACGAGTCTCAAAGGTTGCAATTTGTTCAGGTCGAGAGAGCTTTTTGCGCTAGAGAGGAATGAAGTGTCTATAATGATCGGTCTTCTTACGGAACATCTTCATCTTCTTCTTTCAGTTTAACCAAACGATGCAACGATTGAGCTGGAAGTCACCGCTTTTCTTTCAGATATCGGCCGTTGTTGCTTAGAAACTCTTTTGGTTCTTTAATTCTGTCCACCAGTGTACTCGGATGTGTACTGGAACACACATTTATGCACAAATTCATAAGGAATAATGAAAATCATTCAATTTTAATTACAAAACCGCAAAGGCGAAAAAAATCAAATCAACTTGTAATTAACGATGTTGAGCCAGAGAGCCAAGACGAGTAGACGAAATATTATTATGAGCTGAAAGGGAGGATATACATGTACACAGAGCATGTCTTTAACCATCAAGTCGCTGCCTGTGATTGCAATAATGATTGTTTGGCAGGAAAATTATTGCCGAGAGGGGGAGAGAGAGAGAGAGTGGGGGAGCAATGTTGGTTGGAGTTTTGGACCGCCCAAGTATCATAACAATTTTCACGCTTACAAAAATTGCTCGCATAGAGTAATTTCGCGCACCCAGTTCACGGTGTGTGTACCTCCATTTAAGTGTGTATGTGTGTGTGGGCATTCAAACATGCGCCCCAGTTGGAACTATGAGCACTTAAGTCGGGTGTTTTCCATTACACTCAAACCAATTCGAAGGCTAGACCGATTTTTGTTACTTCACCCTCCCTTTTTGAGGCTTTTTTCCAAAACACATTTAAACTCAGATAAGCTTACAGATTATAGCCGAAAGTAAGGAGTTTCCTGTTGTTGTTGTTGTTGTAGTTATAACCGCAGAAATATTACCCAAAATGATTTTTGGAAAGTGTTGTAGAAGTGAAAGTCCTTGGCCGAATAAAAATTCGAGTCGTTCCGGTATAAAGATCGACCGACTTTCGCGGGAACGATTTCAGTCGCCTCTTACCGTGATTCTGCTAAGGAGATGAGCCTTTTAAACTCACTCAAGAAACTTTCAATAGTAAGTGTTAGCAGAAATCTGAAAGTACAGTGCGTGAATTCCACACAGACACTGGGTGTGATCTTAACAACGCAGAAAGTTTCCATGTGCTTTCAGGATTTAACGCTCATCAGCGCTTTCCAAGTGGTTTCTGAGTCCGAAATTAAATTTTGGCTAAGCTCTTTACCATTCTCTGTCTCCGTAGTCTCACTGAGCTTCAGTACCCATAAAAGTTTGATCGGAAAACAGACAAAGCCCCGGTCAATCGGTAAAGAAGTTCATTGCTAACCTTCGACAGAAAATCCGTATAGTCCACTCTCCCTATGAGAGGTGGATAGCAGCTCGTTGTGCTAGTGATTTATATAGTTAAGAAAGAAGACAGCTAAAAAGCGCAAATGACCAGTACACAAATTTACCAGTCAAGAGAGAAGACTCTTCCATTTTAAAATGTCCTCCCGCAATAATCCGCGAAGTCCAATTTGAAGAATTTTTCTACTGTTACAACAACATAAAGTATCCTCCCCGCAAAGTATTTTAAGCCGAAAAATCGCTCACTCACAGCACAATTCATTCTAATTTGATTTTATTACGAATCGCTGCTGGGTTTTTGGCCGAGCTCTTCCTTCAATTTGTGTCGTGCGTCTTGATAGTTTTGCGACAAGTGGGCAGGGCCCGTAATTCTTTCTAAGCCGCCTCCAAACGGCTAATATATTTTTAATGCGGACCTTTTTATTTCCTAGCAGAAATACAGCCGGAAGAGTTGACATATAAAGCTTGTGGAAGAACTGAAGCCCTTCGACTTTCCCGAGCGACATTGCTTCGCTATATGAAAAGTTCCAACAGGATCCGACGTTTTCGAGCCAATTTTGGTCAGCAATGAGGTTCATTTCTGGCTCAATGGGTATGAAAACAAGCAAAATTGCCGCATTTGGGACGAAGAGCAACCTGAAGAGATTCAAGGGTCGCCATTTCATCCAGGAGAAAACAACGGTTTGGTGTGGTTTGTGGGAGAGTGGAATCATCGGTCCATATTTCTTCAAAAATTATGCCAGCGAAACCGTCAATTGCGTTCGTTATCACGCCATGATAGCCGACTATTTGGCGCTTGAAATTGAAGCTCGATCTCCGAGACATTTGGTTTCAACAAGACGGCGCCACTTCCCACAAATCCCACAATCAATAGATCTATTGAGAGAACACTTCGGTGAGCAGATAATTTCACGTTTTGGGCCGGTCGATTGGCCACTAAGCTCGTGTGATATCAAAACGTTAGACTTTTTCCTGTGGGGATATGTACAGTCTAAAGTCTATGCGGACAATCCCGCTTCGATTCAGGCCTTGGAGCAACACATCACACGTGTCATTCACCAGTTGCTAGTCGAAATGCTCGAACGAGTCATCGAAAATTATACTCAACGGATGGACCATCTGAGACGTAGCCGCGGCCAACATTTGATAGAGATAATCTTCAAAAAATAAATGCCGAAGAATGTTCTTTCGAATGATAATAAATTCCATTCCCCATTGAATTTGAGTTTTCTGTTTGTTTCTTTAAAAAAGTAGGAAATCTCGAAATGGATCACCCGTTATATACTCTTGTCTGCCCTGTATGAAGGTTCTAAAATCCGTTTTCCCCATACAATACTGCTTCAGGTCACAAGCTTGCTTACTTCAATCACCAAAACGCCTTTAGCTCTACCAACCACAGCCCCTCTTCATCCCTACAGGGCCGTTTGCGCGCTGGCACAGCGCTTGTGGCGTTCGGATCGTGTTGGCTCAGCTTGCCTATGGTAGGTATTTGCACACTTTTTCTTAGTTGTTCACTTGTTTGGCACTTGCCGCGCTACTCACTCCTTTCACGAACACCCATCCATACATATGTATTCTATATGCTCGTACGTAGACTGGCAGTCTCGGCAGTTGCTTATTAAAAGTAGAAACACTACCGACTACTAAGCAAAGAAATAATAAACTCAAACCGTTATTATTACGAATAACCCACATGAATTGGAGCGAATACTCACACTACGCCCGCAAGTAGCTGTGAATTGAGACGGAGTTCATTTATTAGTGTTATATGGAGGTTTGTATGTATGTATGTGTGTATGAGAGTGTGAAAGAAATGATTATGGAATGCGTGTTTATGTGTGTGTGTATGGGTGTGTGGGGCTAACAAAAGAAATTTCCCAAAGGAATTGGAGCAGAAGCGCGTCTTTTATTGCGGCAAGCAAAGATATGTGTATGTATCATTACACATACTTATAGATATGTATATAAATATAGACTTTCTTTGGTTGGTGTGGCAGTGAAAATCTGCGTAGTTTTATATAATAAATTC
The DNA here is from genome assembly GCA_030068015.2 of Neoceratitis asiatica. Taxonomy (NCBI): domain Eukaryota; kingdom Metazoa; phylum Arthropoda; class Insecta; order Diptera; family Tephritidae; genus Neoceratitis; species Neoceratitis asiatica. The sequence continues at coordinate 70,313,190 of CM061527.1, read as the reverse complement.
AAAGTTTATTTAAAAAAAAAAAAAAAATTGGAGACCTAACCTCAAAAAAATTAAACCTAACCTCAAAAAACGCAACTTAACCTAAAAAAAGGGAACCTAACCTCAACAAAAATTAAACCTAACCTAAAAAAACGAAATCTAACCTCAAAAAAAATTAAGCTCAACCTCAAAAAAAAAACGAAACCTAACCTAAAAAACGAAACCGAACCTAAAGAAAGGAAATCTAACCTAACCTAAAAAACGAAACCTAACCTAAAGAAAGGAAATCTAACCTCAAAAAAATTAAACCGAACCTCGAAAACCCCAACTTAACCTAAAAAAAGGTTACGTAACCTCAAAAAAATTAAACCTAACCTTAAAAAACGAAATCTAACCTCAAAAAAATTAAGCCTAACCTCAAAAAACGAAACATAACCTAAAAAACGAAACCTAACCTAAAGAAAGAAAACCTAACCTCAAAAAAATTAAACCTAATCTCTAAAAACCCAATTTAACCTAAAAAAAAGGAAACCTAACCTCACAAAAATGAAACCTCACTAAAAAAACCAAATCTAACCTCAAAAAATTAAGCCTAACCTCAAAAGAACGAAACCTACCCTAAAAAAATGAAACCTAACGCAAAAAATTAAACCAAACCTAAAAAAAAAACAAATCTAACCTTAAAAATAATTATACCTAACCCCAAAAAAACTCAACTTAACCTATAAAAAGGAAACCTAACCTCAAGAAACGAATACTAACCTCAAAAAAAAAGTATTATTATTAACAAATATTCTAAGACTAATTTCCTGCGACACCTTCTCGCTACACCATCGCTCGTGCGTTTCATCAAAATTATGAATTAATCACGCAGCAAACCAATAAAACTCTTTTTTTCCGACATCTCCGCTGGTTTTGTCCACCATTTCGCCGTCTTACCGCAATTACGTCACACAAATGCACAGCAAATTGAATTAAAACTTTTTTACACGCTGTCAACTTTGGTCTGCCCCGTGCGCCGACGGCAGGGGCGGTCTCAACAAAAAGTGACACGGAAGAAGTAGCGGAGGAAGAAGAAACAGAAGAAAGAGTAGAAATGGGCGTGGAAAGAGGAGTGCGTGCAAAAAAAAAATTGTGAAAAGCATAATAGTACAATAAAAATTGCGAAGCGCGTAAAAGTTGCGCAACTTCAAGGGACAAATTTTTTTATTTTTTTTTTATTTTTTTTTTCTTTTATTTTTTTTAAATTTTTTTTTTTTTTAATATTTTTTTTTTTACATCTTTTCGAATTTTTTTATTACTTCTTGCGCAAAAAAAAATTTTTTTTCCATTTTTCCCACTCTTTTTCCAACTTTATCCCCCCAAAAAAAAACTTTTTCTCACCATTTCTTCTTTTTGTTGTTTTTATTAAATTATTTAATGCCCTTCGTTGTAGTAGTAGTAAAATTACAATCTGTACGACAAGTCAACAAAATTATGAACACGAATTTTTTCTAGATTTTATTCACCTCCCACCCATCCACGCTCCACTTTCGTCATTCCGACGCACGCGTTTTCCTCGTGAGTAAATAAAATGCGCATAAGAAAAAGTTTTTGTTGTATTTTTTTCGCGTCGCCATCGGACCGCAAGTCGCCAAAAGCCAAAGGCAACGGCGCCAACAAAAACAAAAATTAACTAATAAAAACCAAAAAAAATATATAAAAATTGTTGGAACTCTAGCTTTTCGCCATCTCGAGGGAAATGTGTAACAGTAAATGAAAATAAATGAAATTTTTGTAAGTAATATTTTTTGGTTTGATTTTCTTCGCATGTATTTACTCTTTGACTCGCCCGAAACCGCTCCTCCTACACGCCACAGCCACCACACAGCCGGTCAACATCCAATTCACACGCACCAGCCGGTGGATAGCCTTTCGCTTAGCCAATTCCTTCGCTCATTCCGACGCTTAAATGATGCAACATTGTTGTTGTAGGAGATGTTTGCGCTTACAACACTGTGATGAAGGTGTTGATGAAGGAGATTTTCTCAAAAAAAAAAAAAAATAGGTTTTTGTTTTGCCTTTCGGCTGGTGAGAATTTGTTAAAAATCCGCGGAAATCACTTTAATTCGGAGCAAAAAGGTTTCATCGCAAATTCGCAGCAGGAAAATATTCAAATTTCATTAATTAACTAAACGTTTTGTAAAGATTTTGTCGGTTTTGCTTACTAAGTAAATTAAACCCATCTTTGGCTGGTCACAGCTATCCTTGGCTGAAGAAAGATTAGCAACTCCACATTGCCTTTTCTCTCTCTCAGTGTATACCAAGAGACGATGCAGTGTGAATTTGGGAGCGGATATTTTTAAATTAAAGAAGCATAGGCCTCACTGCTTCTTCTTTCTTCTTTCTTCTTCTTCTTCCTTAAATTATTACAAGGACTTTGTTCTCTCGTAGAGAGTGCTTACAGGAACGATTTTTAGATTATTTTTCGTGATTTTCACGCTGCTGAGAGAGCTCAAAACCGCTAATAGCAAGACTGAGTTGCTTAGCAAAAGTTTGGTGTCCCCCAACCACCTGTCCGGGCCACTCTTCCATAGCTAACTTGAGTTCCATGGAATTCTCTCTGCTTAATAGTTCTCTTTTGGAAATTTTTTACTTCGCATTAGTTTCATCTCACTATGTGGCCATCGTTAGCTCCGCAGGACGCCAACTTCAGGGATTCTCACCCCAAAATGATCCAGAACGCTTAATTCTACTAGTAGAGAAGTGAGCGCTCTTCTCTGTGCCCACAATCAGCTCTTACTTCTTCTCCGGTCGAAATTTCTGTGGGATAAAAATCGTCTCTCTTCTTTAAGCTCAAGTGTTTACCTCTGTACGGATTCTATCTCAGCTCTGGTAACTTTTACTCCCCATCACATGAATCCAAAATACAGAAATTCCGTATCAATCCACTTCGTGGATGTTGTCCTATGTTAAGCACGGATCCGAGGTCTAATTGCTAAACAGTACTATAATACAAAAGCAGGGCCAGTAAAGCGCTCCGAATTCGGAATATCTGTGGGAAAGCTATTGCGCCAAAATGTGGATTACGATCCCAAATGGTATATTGGCTTACAAAAAGTGTTGTGCGACCCATACGAACCTATGGAGCACTAGTATGATAGCCGACCCCACAAGGAGAAGTGTCGTATTAGATCTTTGGAATAGTTGAGTATATCAGGCGATATGATCACTACCCCAAAAAAGGCCCTAGAAGTCAGACCAATCAATTTACAAGTGATGTGTACAGAAGCGCTAGGTCTAAAAGTCCATGGCCCAGTCGGGGTACAGAACTCGAAGTAAACTGCCAACTATTCAGGAAAGAATTGACGGGAGGTCATCGGCATTGCTGAAGACATTCATATCGATGGGTTTAAATACAAGGTAGACGATATACATCCTAAATCACAGTACATTTATACATGCCCTCATCAGTCTGGCTCTCCCCTTCCTCCACCACCTCTATGGCCTACAAAGCACAGTTCGCCACAGCCGCTGGCGTTCCAGCCTCTACTCATTTAACGTGCGATTACAAGAGTGACGATGTCCGGGCAAACGTCAGTGTAGTCAATCTTGCGTGACTTGTTAGGTCGCGTAAGTGACGTAAGCTTGCCGAGCCGTTAGGACCAGCGAGAGTAATGTGCCGATATAGAGACCGCCGCCAGTATTTCCAAGAGCGAATCATAATGCACAATTAACACTGCCCGTAAGCTGCCCCACCGCTACTGAGAGTGGATCGCCGCGCTACCAGCTACAGTGAGCTACAGATCAGTAGCCTTCTCACCATTGGGCGCCCTCCATACGATCTCTTTGCAATATCCCCGCTCATTCTTTTCTTGGATTAAGGTTGTCGGCACTTCGGCTGTGTGTGTGTATTCGAAACAAACACTTTCACTTACATCTTCGCTTGACTCTGGATCGGTTGAGCTTACCTTAGTCGTTGACAAAACTCACAACACAAGCTTTACAATTTTCTCTACTTGGATAGTAAATATCTCCGCGAGGAAATATTTGTGGTTAAAATGTGAACTTGAACCCCCATTTGCTTCCCAGCCCAGCAGTAATGTTTACACTTAATTTCACCGAAGCAGTACTCTTTACACTAAAACACCGCCCTTCGGACCGTGACGGGAAACCTCCTGATGGCGCCGTAGCATCACTTACACAGTGAAACATCTATGCTCCCCATCCCAACAGAAACCTACTAGAAGCTCAACCACCACCTAGGCACATCAGAAAGGAAGTACTTGACAACCGCGACTCCATGCAGCAATAGAGACAAGAACCGCTGAACAGAACGGCGTACAGACAGGCTATAATCACCATTCACCGAGAGTTCGGTAACACCTTTGTGAACTCTCTTTCTATGAAGAGCTCGAAATGCTACAACAACAACAATAACACTTCATTTCGCCGATTCATTTAACTTCGAAATACCGTTTGCGGTTGAAAGCTTTACTTCTTGGCCTTAGCGGGGTTAGGTCGCTGAAAAATTGGTAACACTTGGCCGAATAACATTTCGGCCAACACGTGTGCCAATTAAAAACCAGCTGTTCTAAGGGTCGAAGTTATCAGTTAACGCTATTGATCGGTCGAACAGATGATCTTGACAAAGCGCCACCTTGATTGAACCATAAATTTGCTGTTGCCGCCTCTCAACCATCTATAATGCAAGACATCCAGTGTATCCCTTACACTTATAAAGCTTGAATGTCTATTAAGAGTCAGTTAACACCTTCCTAAGATCACTTCACATGCTCCATACGACAGAAACCGACTGCTGCTCCGTAAGAGACGCATACTCCTGGCAGAATTGAGGTCTTAATGCGGTAGTAGCCTTAACTTCTACTCATCTACACTTGACACACAACACTAACTACCTCTTTCCATATCATCCAAAGCCAACACATCTAAGGTGCCTCTCTTTTTTGCCGAACCCACTCAGTTACTGTGGTTACCATCGGATGACTGGTTTTTTTAAGAAGCTGATCTGTCAATTTTTTGGAACTTTAGTCAAAATTACTTCACAAAATCACAGGAGCGGAAAGTAATAATAATATTTTCATATTAATTTAATCCGTCCAAAAATCCAATTCAATCAACTACATTTCAGAAATGAAGCATCATTTAAATGATTTTGAAATAAAATCTATATTTTTAAGCAACTCTCAGCTTCAATTTAAATCATTTCCATCAATTTTATGCTACTTTCACACCAAACTCACACCAAACCCGCAGGACAGCCACCTTCGCCAAGGACATTGGTATTTCCACAAACAATTTGCGTGCTTTCCAACTCTCTCTTACTCCCCACAAAAAGAAAAAAAAACTGTTAAGAGGGAACTGTAACTGTCATTTTTAATAAATTCAAATATTTTTGTATGGATTACATAATTTGTAACTGAGTGAGCGAAGAAAAAAAAAACAAAAACAAAAAACAAACACAGCCATTCATGGCGAAAGGCGGAGTAATTGGACGCTGTGATTGAAAGCTTTTGAATAGCTTTATATAGCTTGATGAAGGCAATAAAATTGAGTGCTTACTTAATGCACCAAATAAGAAGAAGAAGAAGAAGAAAAGAAGAAAGGATTTAAAAAAAAACCTAAAAAAAATATTCAACAACAAGATGAATGCCAAAAATAAGTAAAGATTGAATGGCTTTAACCCACTCTCTGCCGCTCTCTCGCTCCCACCACGCGCTTTCGGTTGCCCACAGGTACCGCACACAGGGCGCTCGCTCCATCTTCATTCGCATTTACATTATCACCATTATCCACTATTATTGAAAGTATCAATAATGTTGTGGCAACTGTGACAATGCAACAACAACAAAGACACGCACACACACACACACACTTTCTAGCTGAGCACAAAGACTTTGGCGTTTTGTGGCGCCCCACCCAACACAACAGAAGCTGTAAATTTATCGAAGCTTCTTCAATCAGTTGACACAATGCAGTATTTTATTCCTAGTCAAGACAACAACTTACAACACACACACACAACAACAAAGCAGAAGTGGAGCGTCAGCAACAGCGCCGTAGGGTGGGGAGGGGCGGCGTCTTCTCTATGAAATGCCATGCAAAGTGTTATGCTTGTACGAGCTTCGAAGAGAGCTCTCCGCTTTCCATCTACTAAGCACACATATTGACAAAGTGTTGTGGGAATTCAAATCATCTCAACAGGGTTTAGCTCTTAAACCTTTTCTTCGTCGTCGCCACGGCGTGTGTAGTGTGAAGGATTGGAAATATTCGTTTGAAGAAGAAATTGGCAGCTAAAAAAGAGATTTTAAATTGAAAAATGCGACAAGTGAGAGTAGTGAGTTGGCTTTTTTTTTTGTTTTTTTTTTTTGGTGGAATTTATGTAAATTTAAATTCCGACAGCAGAGGTTTTCATAAATTGTGAGATTTTCTTAGAAAAGCTGATTAAAATGGCACAAGATGAGGCGTTTCAAGAACTGGGACTTTCTTATGGCACATTATGGCGTATTTCGCACTTGGAATCGCACCTACATCCATATAAAGTCCAGCTCACATAACAACTGAAGCCAGCTGACCATTCACCGCGATTTTTCCAACAAAATTTTCTTTAATGACGAGACACATTTCTCACTCGGTGGATACGTAAATAGAAAAATTGTCACATTTGGGGCTATGCGAATCCTGAAATAATTGTACACAGGAGCATTTACGTCTCGATTTACGTACTTAACATAATTTCTGGTTCGCACGACTCCAACTTGCATTGCAAGATTTGGTAGACATGCAAGCTCAAAAAATCCTTCCGATATACATCGTGGTCTACCATTTCAAATCATTTCTGTAGTTTTTCATACGTTTTTTGCCTTTCATAAGCTCATTGATTCATTCTGAGTGGAATCTAGTCATCATCAGCGAATTCTACAGCCTGATGAATCTCAGACACTGATGACTTTTGATGGAAGTAAGCTCTGAGATTTAAAATAAATTTGTCATGTAACGGTTCGACGTCAATCTGGACCCTTCCGTCTTCCTTCCGAGCCAACATGGTTCGAAAGACCGAAGCCTTGTTGAGCTTTGACCATTTTATAACTCCAAACCTGTACAATATCATGAGTATAACAAACGAATTTATGACATGTATCTGATTTCGTCCTTTCAATTGAGTTTGGCATATATCACGAAGAGGACTTCTCAATGCCGCCACCAGTTTTTTTCGTTTCTACCAAATACTCTGCATGAGTTCAAGACACTTGTATGTCTTATCTGGTTGCACTTCTTTTATGTCAAGACCTACAGGTTCAATGGGAATGTTTCGGGAAATCACCTTTCCTTTGAAGATTGTGGCTTTACGACATTTCTCAAGATCAACAGGCTTTTAATGTCATTGGAAGAAGTTGCGACACATTCTAAAAGCTTTGCAAGGTGATTGAGCTTACTGGCATAAACTTTCAGATCGTCTACGTAGAAGATAGGACTCAATTGGCATCTTCCAGTATGGCCATGTATCCGTAGCCATTATACTGTAGAATATAACTGAGGGAATTCTTTCTGATGATGAACCAGAGTGGACTTAGTGAATCACCTCGGAAAATTACATTATTGTTGTTTGTGCCCCTCGTGTACTGATCGTATCTCTTTTATTTATTTTATTCTATTTTTATTTTTTAATTTATATTAATTTTTTTTTTTATTTTTTTATTTTTTTATTTTTTTTTTTTTTGGTTTTTTTTTTTTTTGTTTTTATCGGATTTTTTAATTTTTAGTTTATTTTTATTTATTTTTTTATTTTTTCTTTATTTTTTTTTATTTTATATCATTTTATTTTATTTTTAATTTAATTTAATTTAATTATATTTTATTATATTAAAAATTATATTATTTATTTTATTTTATTTTTTTTTATTTTATATCATTTTATTTTTTTTTAACTGATTTTATTTTATTTTTATTTCTGTTATTATTTTTATTTTATGTATATTTTTTTTTTTATATTATTTTATTTTATTTTTTTTAATTCTGTTTTATATTTTTTATTTATTATTTTTTTAATTTTATTTTCCTTTTATTTTTTTTATTATTTTTTTTATCTACTTTTCGTATATTTTTTTATTTTTAGTTTATTTTTTTTTTTAATTTAATTTTATTTTGTTAATTTTTTCTTTATTTTATTTTATTTTATTTTATTTTATTTTATTTTATTTTTAATTTAATTAAATTTAATTTTATTTAATTTTATTTTATTATATTAAAATTTATTTTATTTTATTTTATTTTATTTCAACTGATTTTATTTCATTTTTATTTTTTTATTTTTATTTTATTTGATATTATTTTATTTTTTTTCTTTTATTTTTATTTTTTTATTTTTTTATTTTATATAATCTTTGTATTAAATTTTTTAATTTTTAGTTTATTTTTTTAATTTTATTTAATTTTTTCCTTATTTTATTTTATTTTATTCCTTTTTATTTGATATTATTTTATTTTACTTTATTTTATTTTATTTTATTTATTTTATTATTATTTTTATTTTTTTATTTTTTTATTTGATAATATTTTATTTTATTTTATTTTATTTTATTTTATTTTACTTTATTTTATTCTATTCATTTTTTTATTTTTTTTATTTTGATTTTTTTTAGTTTATGTTTTTTTTGTGTATTTAATTTTATATTATTTAATTTTTTATTTTTTTTATTTTTTTTTTTAATTTAATTTAATTTAATTTAATTTGAATTATTTTATTTTTTTTTATTTTTTTTCAACTGATTTTATTTTATTTTTATTTTTATTATTAATTTTTTATTTTTTTTATTTAATATTATTTTATTTTATTTATTTTATTTTATTTTTTTCTTATTTCCTAAAAACATTTTTATTTTTTTTATTATTTTTTATTTCTTTTTTTCTCTATTTTTTTTTTATTTAATTTAATTTAATTTAATTTAAGTTAATTTAATTTAATTTGATTTAATATAATTTTATTTTATTTATTTTTTATTTTGTTTTTATATAATGTTTTTAAAATTTTTTGTATTTTTTAATTTTTTTTATATTTTTTTTTTATATTTTCATTTTATTCTTATTTCTCATTTTATATTAAATTCCAATTTTAATTAAATTCTGAATAAAAGAGTTACTTCAACCTTGTTTCCATTACCTTTTTTTCACATTTAAGGACTTTTCACACATAAAATTGTCCTTCATTACTACTTTTTATGTGTTTTTTATCATAGAAAAAAGAAAAAAAATATAACGGTAATGTTAGTCCTGTCGTAAATTATCATGATCCTTGCCGCTAATACGTAATTTATTAGTTACCAAAATCTGACCACCTTTGTGGGTGCAGGAGAGCAACAAAACCTGTTGGCCAGCGACATTAATAGGCAAACACACACACGGGCACACATGAACACATACTCAAATACACATGTACAGGATATGTGTGCTTGTTTTGGTAAGCTCTTGTTTATTTTTGTATTTGTCGACCAAGGCACGACCGTCTTCAGAGTGTGTGTGTGTGTGCTGATGTCAGCTGGACTCGGTGTTATCTTGCGGTCACCGAGTACCAGTGCAACCCAACCACAAAACAACAATGTGAGCAACAACAATAACAACTACAACAACAACAACAACAACAGCAAGAATAAACAACCTAATAAAAAATAAACACATTAAAAATCGAAATGAGAAGGGTTGGTGTGTGTGCGGGTGAGTGGGTGGGGCAATGAGCTAAACCCGAGAAAAAAAGGACATATGTGACAAGCAACATGCGAGCTCATGTGTGTGTGTGTGCATTTACGTCGCCAAAAGGAGGGTCACAGGCGCATATACATAAATACATATATTCGAGAGCTTGTATATTTGTTTGCATTAAAGTCGTAAGCTTGCACATCATTATTTGCCAAAGGCACCCGAACCCCACCCACTGCAGAGTCCAGCCATCTCCACAACTACAACTCATTTCCAAATAACAAGATAATGTTTATTTAACTTTTATACCGAAAAATAGAATTGAAGTTTGCAGACCCATGCAGCGCAGCCTTGTGGCACAGAAAAGGTCATCTCACTGAATAAGGTCATTTTTGGTTGGACTCACAAGATGTCCTTTCGCGATAGCATTTTAAAACAAAAGGCTATACATTTTTTGAGGCCGAGGGAGTTGGGTTGATGCAAGTGGCACTTTTTGGCTACTCTAAATTAATGTAACAAATACTGTGTGCATATCTATATACATACATACACTTTAAATGAGTAAAAACCCCGAATAGTCTGCCATAAATAAATTAGGTTTCAGTTGAGTTTTTCACTGGGCCGGGGAAAAGTCGCCAGTTTTGCATGGAAAATGCATCAGCCAATATGTTTGTCGGATATGTCTGTGAGTGTGTCTAAATTTATGTAATTACAATTAAATTTTTCCATAAATCTTTAATAAACCTTTTGGTGACATTAAGAGGCATTAAAAAATTCCAAAAATTATTAAAATTTATTCCAAAAAAAAAAATGTTTTTACAGATAAGTTGTGCCCATGATGTCTTCCAACCAAAAAAAAGTCCTATATTTAATAATTTAATCTTCTTTAATATTCGACGTCGCCATCATAGGTCCTTCTCCAACTGATTCTTTCAACGGAGTGCACATTTTCTTTCTCTCACTGCAGTTAGAGTTGCAGAGCACCATAAAGACATGAACAACACTTGTGGTGCCTTGTGAACCGTATTCCAATGAGGGCGTTCAACATCGATCGGAACTAACGGCAGTCAGAAGGGACAAGTAAGGCGGGTGAGGCAAAACATCCCAGCCGCTGGATTCCAAATAGTTTTTAACCGTTATTGCAAGTTAAGGCCGAGCGTTTTCGTAATGGAAAATTATTACCTCGTATCTGGCTCCAAATTCCGAGTGTTTTTCAGCAACGGCTCGCTTCAAATTGATGAGATGTTGCCGGTAGCGCGTTCCCCATTAATCGTTTCACCCGGTTTTAGAAGTTCATAATACGGCATTGATCCCATCAAATACCGAGCGTCTTGAGACTCAGCATTCATTATTGGCTAATATTCGACCGAAAAAGAAAAATATAGCGACTGTAGCTGAGAGTGTACACGAAGACCGTGGAGAGTCGTTCGCAGCAAAGTCGCACTGACGTATGGAACGAGTTGGCGCATTTTACGTTGAGTTCTTAAATTGTAAAAATTACAGCTTGTGCAAGAACTAAAGCGACATCGCTTCGCTCTATGGGCTCTTGAAAGGTTCCAAGAAGATCCGCTGTTTTCGAACCAAATTTTGTTCAGCGATGAGGCTTCATGGGGTATTTTCTGGCTCAATGGGTATGTAAACAAGCAAAATTCCCGCATTTGGAACGAAGAGCAACATGAGGAGTTGCAAGAGCTGCCATTTCATCCAGAAAAAACAACGGGTTAGTGTGGCTTGTGGGCCGATGGAATTATCGATCTATATTTCTTCAAAACTGAAGGCGGTGAGAACGTAACCGTCAATGGCGGCCGTTGTCTCGGCGACTCCCACTACAGCCGGTTCTACGTACCGGAGTTGACCCGGATTTTATCCGACCAAGGGCTGTCACTCTTTCGGCGACCTAACCCTGTTCAGATCATGAGGTAATTTTTAACCGTTATCGCGTCATGATAACCGACTATTTGATGTCTGAAATTGAAGCTCGTGATCTCCGCGATATTTGGTTTCAACAAGACGGCGCCACTTCCCACACATCGCATCAATCAGTGGATTTATTGAGAGAACACTTCGGCCGCGATAGCCGAGTGGTTAGCATTGCGTACTGACATTCGGAAGGCCTGGGTTCGAGCCCAAGTTCGAGCAACATCCAAAATGATAGAAAATTTTTTTTCTAATCGCGGTCGCCCCTCGGCAGGGAATGTCAAGCCCTCCGAGTGTATTTCTGGCATGTAAAAAAGCTCCTCATAAAAATCCATCAGCCGTTCGGAGGCGGCTTAGAATAAACTGTAGGTCCCTCCATTTGTTGGTATAAACATCAAGTCGCAAAACCACAAATTGGAGGAGGAGCTCGGCCGAAAATAGCTTCAGCGGTTACAAAGCGCCAAATATATATATACTTCGTTGAGCAGATAATTTCACGTTTTGAGCCGGTCGATTAGATGCCAAGATCATGTGATAACACACCGTTAGACTTTTTCCTGTGGGGATATGTAAAGTCGAAAATCTATGCGGACAATCCCACTTCGATTCAGGCCTTGAAGCAAAACATCACGCCTGTCATACGCCAATTACCAGTGGAAATGCTCGAACGAGTCATCGAAAATTGAACTTAACGGATTGATCATCTGAGACGTAGCCGCGGCCAACATTTGAAAGAGATAATCTTAAAAAAATAAATGCCAAATAATGTTCTTTCGAATTATAGAATAAACATTTCCCGTTAAATTTTAATTTACTGTGTTTTTTTTTTTCTTAAAAAAAAATTGGGTAAAACCATTGGAAAATATTTATTTATATATATTTATAAAACTCCAACACACTTTTCCATAAACTTTATTTCACATATGAAACCGTTTTAATTGGCTAATAATCAAAAATTCCACTTCTGCGCTGATTTTATATATGAAAATATGACGTTTGCGCTTTTATTCTACTAGGAAATGTATGAGCGATAAACCCCTCCCTAGAAATAATATGCAAGGAAATGCATGACATAAAATCGAAAGCAATACATGAGAAACGATATCGATAACTTATACTCTTATGCTATGGTAACAATAACCGACATGCTTAGCCAGATATACAGCAGCGGCGAATATTTTCATTTCTTATGCTCTTTATCAATTCGGCAGAATAAGTGTAATTATATGTAAGTATGCTTAAGGATTATAAATACATTAAACTCAAATATAAGTATGTACATATTTACATCTCTCTCTCTCTCGCACTCTTTGCAGGGGGGGAAATCATTGTCTATGCCGTTATGCATGTGAGATTCATCGTTTACCATTTAAGCGTTTAAAAGTCAGAGAAAAAAATCGATAAATTATTCATAAAGAAATTATCGCTAATTCAATCGCAGTGCGATTCGTTAGAGATACACATACACACATATGTGTGCATGAAGTACATGTGAATACGTGGGGCCACAATACGTGCCACATATGAGTATACGAGAGTATGGATATAAGAGTGTGTTGTGTGTGTTTGTGTAAGTGTATTGTTTGCATAAAAGCAAAGCTCTTTAACTCGCATTCATAACTGATGGAATTTGCATATGATTTTTTTATACAGATTTTTTAATTTCAATTTTTTTTTTGCCTTTAGCTCATTGCACAACTGCAAACAAATAAACTCCAATACATAAAAAAAAATACAAAAAAAAATCCTCTGAAGATATATTCATTTAAAATGGCTCACGTTTGTTGTATTTAATGCCATTTGCACATAACAGCGTTTCAGAGCTGCAGTGCTACAATGCTCCAGTACACGGTTCACAGGTACTTAGCGTACTTTATACCATGCATTCTCAAGAGGCCACGGCAGCTAAGGCGAACACTCACACACACACAGTGGAGTCCAAAGCGCCAACGGAACACACATTTATCTTACTTTTCGTGGCATTTACATGTGAGACACACTGTATTTAAATAGGCATTAAGCTAAGTTAAACTAAATAATACAAAAGAATAAAATAACAACAACAGTAACATCATAATAAACGGAACAAGCAGCATTTTGAATTTCCAAATACATATGCAGACAGTGAAAAAAAAAATTCCGCGACGACCCTCTCATAAGCCATTTCCGGACACACGCAATGAGAGCGCCTGAAAGCAGAGCAACGGATAGCAAAGTGGTGTGAGTGTAAAGGAGGCAGCGCATATACATACATACATGCATGCCTACATCCGTACATGCGAGTATAAATCGTTGTTAAACATAGTAAATGACAAAAGCGCGCTTGTAAATTTACGCTGCGCACTAAACGGGCAAACAAAAATAAAAAATCACGAAAAAAAAAACAAAAGCAACAAAAAAGCAATGAGACAGTTTTTTTCTAAACGCAAAGAAAAAAAGAATTTGCGAAATTCGTGAAACAAATGAAATAAATGTAAGTAGATGAGGGGGAGGCAACAAACCTGTTTAGAATACCGTTTTGAGTTTTAAAATATTTCGGGATTATATATATAGGTTAGAGGGAGACTCGAAACGAGTTGCGGGATTTCGCGACCCAAAAAATATCAAATTTTTTTTTAATTTTCTTTTTCTTCTTCTATTTATTTTCCTATTTTGTATTTGCATCCCTTTAATTTCTTCGTTTTCTTTTTATTTATCTTCCTCTTCCTTTTATTTTTCTTCTTTCCTTTTATTTTTGTTTCTTCTTTATTTTTTTTCTCCTTAGTTTCCTTTTTCTTTTCCTTCTTTCATTTCATTTTTCTTTCTCGTTACTACTTATTTTTCTGCTCTTCTTCCTTTTCTGCTTTCCTTTTACTATTCTTTCTCACTTACTATTTATTTTTTTGCTTCTTTTTTTCTTTTCCTTTTCTTTTTATTATTCTTCTCTTTTCGTGGTCTCCTGTTCTTTCGTGTTTTCTTCTTTCTTCTTTTTCTTTTATTTTTTTTTCTAATTGTTTACCTTTTTTATATTCTTGTTTTATTATATCTTCTCTCCTTTTGTTTTTCATTTTCTTTTCTTTTTCCTTTCATTCTTTTTCCTTTTGTTTTCTTTTTATTTCATTTTTCTTTTTCTCTTCCTTTTCCTTTTTCATTTCCTTCTCCTTTCCCTTTTTCTTTTCCTTATCCTTATCTTTATTCTTGTCTTTATTTTTATCCTTATCCTTATTCTTATTCTTATCCTTATCCATATCCTTATCCTTATTCTTATCCTTATCCTTGTCTTTATCCTTATCCTTACCCTTATACAAATTATTATCTTTATCCTTATCCTTATACTTATCCTTGTCATTTTCCTTTTTCTTATCTTTATCCTTATCCTTATTCTTATCCTTATCCATATCCTTATCCTTATTCTTATCCTTATCCTTGTCTTTATCCTTATCCTTACCCTTATACAAATTATTATCCTTGTCATTTTCCTTTTTCTTATCTTTATCCTTATCCTTATTCTTATCCTTATCATTAACCTTATCCTTATCCTTATCCTTATCATTAACTTTATCCTTTTCCTTATACTTATCCTTATAATTATCCTTATCCTTTTCTTTTTCCTTATACTTTTACTTTTTCTTCTTCTTTACTATGGAATTCAGTCCCAATTGAAACCTCAAAGTGAAACTTTGTCACTCATCTTTCCCAGGGAGTAGAGGTCTTCCGCTTCCTCTGCTTTCACAAGCAGGTACTGTATCGAAAACTTTCAAAGCTTGAGTGCTCTCATCCACACGATGACTTAGACAGCGTTGCGGATGTCTCTTAACTTGGTGAACTATGTCAACATCGGCGGATAACATATCTCGTACAGTCTGCGGTATAGGTCGTCGCTGGTACGTAAACGACCATAAATCTTACGCAGAACAGTCCTTCGAAAACTCCTAACGCTGACTCTTCCCATGCTGCCAACGTCCACGCTTCTGTAACATACAACAGGCCAGGGATGATGAGGGGTCTGTAAAATTTAGTCTTTGTTCGCGTAGAGAAGCCTTTACTTTTCTAGACCCACATGCACTGACTGTTTATTTGATGACAGGAGATATTTCGTCTGGTATTCGTTTACTATCAGTATCACTAGATTCGCTTCGTTGCTCACTCTGGATATAGCAGAACTAACGACGCCGTTGCCGAATCCGATGACATCAATATCAGCTCTGTAATTAAGCATTTCGGAGAAGTATTTCCTTCATGACTACTCAGACTACTCTGAATATCCGCATCCGGTTCTCCTCTTTGATTCCTACATGAGTATACTACGATTTAGAAGTCTTTTGTAAGCCGGTGCATGTTCTCAAAGATTTTTTTAAGCTCTTCATACTCACAAATTTCGGTCTCTCTATTTACGTATGTCGCCAAATACGTCTGGCTTCCTTCTTCAACTCCGGATATCTTTCTAATGCTGGTGACGTTGCCTTCAATCGTTGGGAAGTACTTATTTCCTCTGCTGCAGCTCGAGGTTCCTTAGCGTCGTACCAGCTTTGCTTTCGACACCTTGGGGATCAAGTAGTTTCACACGCGCCCGTACGTAGAGCTTGTTCCCAAGTGGCGAATCACAAGCCCAGCATTCAACCTCGCAGCGCGAGTAAGTGTAAATGCATATGGCAAATCGCTTGCTTCGAGATCGACGCCCACTCGCAGCCACATCTCTGGTACATACATATGAGCTGCAAAAAGTACACAGAAAACCCTTTAACCGATTTGGCCTCTCTCTTTTAACCGTTACCCACGGCGGTTGCTCACCTTTCCAAATATCACGAATCCGAACCCGAACCCGAAACATAATCTCATACACTGCCCATCACTAAATGCGCGAGCTCCACGCCCACTTACCCACACCAGCCACCAACTCACCACAAACGCGCATAAATACAACTCACACACCTCGGCATTCAGCATGCGGCAGGGATTTTCGGCGGAATCAACAATTTATAATAATACCAAACAAGAAACCAAACACGAAGAGAAAAAAAAAATAGAAAAAATGAAAATTGAAAAAAATGACAGAAGACAGAAGACAGAAGACAAAACAAATTCAATCGTAAACAATGCAATCAAAAATTCATTCAAACGTGGCATTAACGCTTTGTAGCCGCGTGAATTTGCAAATGCGCGAGTATAAATTGTGCGAAGTGAGACTGGAGTGAAGTGGAGGTGGAGGAGGAGGAGGCGAGCATGTCTGTGGTGGGTACAAGGAGGGCGGAGAGACAAAGTAGGAAAGTATAGAATTATGTTGTTGTGTTTTTTTTGAGGTTATGGCTGCACCTGTTTGTGTTTCCTATATACCGAGTACCGCAGAATGTGAATTTTTAATTTTCAATATTTTCATGTTTAATTTTTTTACTTCTGTACCTACGTGCCCCAGCCACTTGAGAAAAATCGCATCAATTCATAAGCAACTCTCACTTACTCTGTGAGCTATCATTTTTTGCCACACGCGTGACACATACACGTACGACTCTTGTGAGGCACACACACACACACACACACACATACATATATCTACATAACCTTACTTACTTCCTTTCATTCTTTCTTCCTTTGCACAATAAATTTTTATACATTTCCACACACATCCTTCTTGGTCTTGTGGCGCGAGCTTAACTTGGAGTAGAATAAATGCGCCCGCCAAAGCGTTTCGTTGTAATGCAATAAATTTGATTTGCACAAGAAAATAAAATAAAAGCAACAAAGTCATTATTTACTTACACTTCTTCTCGATGGAAGCGGAGCTTACCCTTAACGCACCCCCTCCAGCGCTGATAATGTATAGTATGGCCATAGAATTGATAGGTGTGCAATTGAGAGCACAACAAAATGAACTCCGGAAAGGTAAATGGAAGGAAGAAGTAATTTAAGGCAAAAGAAAGAAGAAGCAGGAGAAGAAAATCTAGAATTCGAGAGCATATCTTACTATGAAAACCCGTCTAGGAGCTTCGCTTAGTAGCAGTCAAAGCTAGTCGATTTAGCCGAGATTCTTTGACGTGAGTTCCAGGAATCCAGCTGCTTCAATGAGTTCTAAAGTGAAAAGAAGGTTGGATGTTTAGAGTTTAGCAGTCACCCAACGAGGTGGTTAGTATCGTCGGAGCACTCCGCATGCATGCAGGGCGAGCGTTGGGTATGTGGCAGTCGAGTCTTCTAAGTAGAAGTTAAGTCTACTGCAGTATCCGCTTCTTAGTTGTGCCAATTTTACTCGTGTCTCATGTGACAGCAGACGAAGTGAGCTGCTATAGACGGCCGTTGGACTCCGACGACTGGAATACACTGGAAGGGAGTAGTTAAAGGTTTTAACTAACTCTCTCTCTCTCTCTGTGAATGGGGTTTAAGATCTGCGGGTAGCACATCTCGTTCGACAGCTCCGTTAAATTTTGCGGAAAAGTCGAAAGTTGACTTTCGCATGTGTCTAGCAGGCGGTTCACCTTTTAGCTGGTGCCGAAACATATGTTCCTTGCACAACATCACATTATGCTCATCAGCCAGGAGAACTATCTATGTCGATGGTGTATGGACGATATGATTCCTGTGAGGATGTTCTGACCGGATTGTAACTTCTTCATCCGTACCCGGCTGCCGACCGAGATCCTTTTAAGTTGTTTCTTTGGCTTTTTCGCAGGTACTCTTGGCTAACGAGTTGAGAATTTGGCTGGTGGTTCTCTGGTGTTAGGAGGGAACTTCAAAATCTTAAAATTAAACAAAAGTGGGATGAAGATACCACCCTATGGAACCTCTGGTTTAATTTTCCTTAGTTGGGAGTTTTGACCTCGATACTCTATCGCTTACTATCGACCGAGCCAGATAACACATGATCCACCTCTTCAATCGCTAGATCGTAGTACGCGTAAAAGTCGATCAAAACAAATCGGATCTCGCCCTTTGAGTAGCGCTAGTCATATCAGGATGGTAGCCTACTAGGCAACAAGTAACGGAAGCTCGACATCGCCTAAACAGACAGCTATGCCCTCGTATTCTAGGGTAGTATGCCAACAGACAAGAAGACAGACAGATAAGACAATACTGTACGCTGTTGCGCAAGATGTTCTCCCCCGACGTATGACGTTCAAACCGGACCGGCTAAGAAGATCAGTATAATTGTAGGAGTCTAGACTATCTCAAAAGGGCGTTCGTAAGCGTGGGAGAGGGGTGTGGGTTGTTGTTCTCAATTCACCAAATTGGGCTTCGGGGAATATTAAGCAAGTGAAAGTCCTTCACCGGATAAAAATCCGGGTCGTTCCAGTATAAAAACCCGACGTTGCGGGAACTATTGGACTTTAGTCGTCTCTTACAGCAGCCATGACTTACCGCGGGTAAATTCTTGAAGCCCTAACCCGCAGTGGTGTGGGTCTTGAGTGTCGCTGGGTAGGTTGCCTTACATTGATAGCAATTAGCGGTGGTAAAGTATTTGTAGGGAGTGCCAGACTCCTACAACATGAGGCAACATATGCAGCACCCCACTCACAAGTGATACGCAGTACATAACGTGTCCGAAAGTGGCAAGAACTAAGGCCATAATTGCATCTAACGGATATCACATTCCGATGCACTATGGTCTGACAAACGGAAATGATAGTGAAGGGTATTGGCAGCTGCTCAGTGCCCCCAACACCAAACCTGATGTGGTTGGAGAAAGGACTGTGGGTAGAGATTGGGAATTATGCCCCAGGGAGCTTCGTTGGACCGTGAAGGTCTGTGAGTGGTAGCTCAAAGTGGGTATTGTTGCTGAAGGCACAGCAGTAGAAGCTAGAGCTCCGATGAAGCGTCGTAACGTGTGGTTCCCTCCGTATAGGTCTTAAGCCCTGACCTGGTCATAAAATGTTTCCAACCACTGCACTGGTCGCATCTAGCCAAAATGGAGGTATGATGGAGTCGTTTTCGATACACACACACAGCAGAAGTAATGCGTCGGACCAGGGTTGCGTTCGACACTAACGCCGATGAGAAGCAATTGAAGCTACACTGCTCGTTGATGCACTTAGGCTAAGTTTAACTGTTCACATAAACGGTCTTCGGTCGCCGATTGTTTGATGCCTAACAGCAAAAAAGGTGGAATTGGTGAACTTTTCTTGGTTCGTGTATAATCGCAGTGGTGACTAAGCTAATTATGAAGAAGAAATTGTATGGCTCTATTGGGAAAGAAAGCTGACTTCTCTGAGACACCGAATGTTTATCGCCTACTAACAGAGCTCGGAGAAATTAGACTATTTGTTAAGGTTCCGAGCTCCACTGCAGTGGATCTCGCTACTTCATGGAGCTTGCATTCACGCAAATGTCAATACTATTTGTCTTTCCTTCGTTAATTTACCTCCTCTTCATCTTATAACTAATCCCAGCGGACTAATTCAAAATCTCCACATACACTTACTTGGGAAAGCCCATGAATAATGAGATTTTATTTTATTTACTCATATTTTAAGTAATTTTTTCCTGCTACAAAAGCACCAAACAAACCTTCACTGACCGTCCCAACCCAGCGCGGTTGATTATACTGGGAAAATGCTTGATAGGAAAACACAAACGAAACCAAGCGAATTGCAAAAAAAAACATATTTACAGCTTAACGTATTTAAATTAGGATTGACATACTGTACTGTATGTATATGTGTGTGTGAACATATCAAGTATTTATTTGAACTCACATCTTAACACAGGACACACACTTAAGGTCCACATTAGCAGCAAGGACTTGTTAGAAAGCACTTTGCATGAGCTATAAGATGAGAGAGAAAGAGAGACAGAGAGAGATAGAGAGAGACAGTGAGGGGGTGAGAGCGTGGGTAGGGGGTACGAATGAAAAAGGACCTTTTTGCAAATATTAATTTTCTGCTCTTCTGCACATGTCTTTTAGACACAACAAACAGTGGATACATACATTTCATACATTGGACATTATGGCCAGGCAATTATAGCTCGTCTCTCCCCTCGACACACAGCCCACTTCAGTCATTGCCTTTTCCACTTGAAGACAAATGTAAATTACTGTTATGTAAATAATATCAGTAAAATCTACACTTAAATTCACATAGCAGCTAACGGAATTGACTGTTTCTCTTACTTTCAACAGGCAATTTTCACTTCCACTTTTTTTCTGTTGCTGCCAAATTCCTTTCCACTGCAAGGATAAGGCACTTTACGGTTTTTGAAAACTTTTTCTCTTCTTTTGTGTTGTTTTTTTCTGCTTATTTTGCAAAATTCATAAACAAATAACATTAAAACTTCAACGCGTTCAAAAACCAACTCACTCACTCTGCCCTACAAACATATGAATTTTGGCGCTTTAGAGCTTTAGAGCGCTTTGAAAGCACTCTTTGAGTGCATTTAAAAATCCCCAAATGGCGAAACGTGCGACCATTATCATAATTTTTAATGTGAATATATGTCTTCATTTGGCGGCTATTGGCGACAAGCGTGGAGAAACAAAAAGAAAATAAAGTACAAAAAAAGTGCAAAAAAAAAGCTCAAAAAGCAATGCGAAATTAGGGAGAAAAAAGCACACAAAAGTTTCTTACACAGGAGAGGTCTGTAAGTGCGCGCGCCCAAAAAAGTGTTAAAAAGGGGTTTGAAACCGATGAAAAGGGGGAAAAAATTATAATTTATATAGATTTTATAATGGCGCCCACCTCTCTCTCTCTCTCTCTCTCTCTCTCTCTCCATGAAACAGAAATCCATACGTCCTCATAGCCAAGCAACAGGAAGCTGATGGCGCCCCATAGCCATTTCTGTTTATGTTTTATTGAAAAATTCAACTTCTTTGTTGTAGTACTTATAATTCAATATTTTATGTATATATGTATGTACGTATGTAAAGGGTGATCCATTTCGAGGTTCACTACTTTTTTAAAGCAAAAAAATTCAAATTTAATGGGGAATGGAACTTATTATCATTCGAAAGAACATTCTTTGGCATTTATTTTTTCAAAGATTATCTCTTTCAAATGTCTGGGCCGTGGGTCCGTCTCAGATGGTCCATCCGTTGATTCTAATTTGTCGATGACTCATTCGCGCATTTCGACTGGTAGCAGGCGAATGACACGCGCGATGTTTTGCTCCAAGGTCTGAATCGAATCGGGATTGTCCGCATAGACTTTAGACTTTACATATCCCCACAGAAAAAAGTCTAACGGTGTGATATCACACGATCTTGGTGGTGAATCGACCGGCTCAAAGAGTGAAATTATCTGTTCACCGTTCACAGTGTTCTCTCAATAAATCCATTGATTGATGGAATGTTTGGGAAGTGGCGCCGTCTTGCTGAAACTTGAAATGGTGCGGAGATCACGAGCTTCAATTTCGGACATCAAATAGTTGGTTATCATAGCGCGATAATGGTCGCCATTGACGGTTACGTTCTCACCGACATCACCATTTTGAAGAAATATGGACCGATGATACCACCGTTGTGGGTGCATCAACCCGTTGTTTTTTCTGGATCAAATGGCAGCTCTTGAATCTCTTCAGATTGCTTTTCGTGCCAAATGTGTCGATTTTGCATGTTTACATATCCATTAAGCCAGAAATGGTGCTCGTCGCAGAACAATATTTGACTCAAAAACATCTTTTCAAGAGCCCGTAGAGCGAAGTGATGTCACTTGGGTGGGTCGAGCGGCTTCAGTTCTTGCACAAGCTGTATTTTGTACACTTTCAATTTAAGGTCTCAACGTAAAATGCGCCAAGTCGTTCCATACGTCAGTCCGAGTTGCTGCGAACGACGCCGAATCGACTCTTCTTGGTCGTCGTGCACATTGTCAGCTAAGGCCGCTATATTTTCTTCACTGCAAGCTGAACGTGGTCTATTCGGTTGAATATTTACCAATAATGAATGCTGGGTCTCAAGATGGATGGGTGATGGCGTCGCAAATAGTACGCTCAGTAGGTCGATTATGTTGACCATAAGTTGAGCGAAGCGCGCGAAACACACACTTTACAGAACGTGAATTTTGAAATTGAATGATTTATAAACGTTGTTCAGGCGTAAGTCTTTTCATGATGAAATACCAACCAATACGGAACAAAAATAACATGACAGCTTGACACGACTCACGCGTGATCTGTCAAAAAAAGCTACTGCAACAAAAGATTACCTCTACTTGGATCACCCTTTATATTACCAGCCATATCACCCTCCATAAAAACCGGCATGTATTTCTTATAATCGAATGATAATTCAATATAAGCAATGAAGTTATTGTTTCTTCAGCAAAGAATGTGCCATAAAAACCAGCAGTAGAAAGTTATCCTTTCTCATGGCGACGTTAGAGGGTTGCACCTCGACTGCTTCGTTTGAGTCTGTTGCTACTTTCATACACATTTGCCGTTATGTGTGTCCGTCTGCTTGTATGTTTGTGGGGATATGAAAATGCATGCATAATCATAACAAATGTTTATCCTGGGATTTGTAATCATGCATTTGTTAGCATGTAGTTTCAATCTCTTGTAATACAGCTTCTTCTTCTTTATCCTCCTCCTCTACTTCTTCTTCTTTCTATTCTTCTCTCTTCTCCTCACTTCTTCCGCTCACTTTTGTTACCTGTGGCTCCGCTTGTTGTTATCGCCTTCTCGTTGAGGTCATGTCCTTTCTGGTCATACACGTACATTTCGCCAACTTTTCAACGCGTTCAACCTACGGCTGAGCGGGTAGACAATAAGCGCTTGACTTGTGTTCTTTAGCTGGCATCTGTCGTCTGTTTACCGCCATTTGTTTGCATCTTAAAATATTTAAACATGCATGCTACGCGTAGGTGGACTTACGTGGCTGAGTACATTATAAAAATTTATTTTGGAGGCAGCAAAAAAAAGGTGTATCTTTCTTCGAGAGGACGAAATCGTTACTTTCCAATAACTTTGCAAGTTTCTTTAAAATCAGTTTAACCGATTTGTTTGACCGCACTTCCTCTCTCTCTCTCTCTCTCTCTCCTCCTTTCGAGAGCATTTTATATTAAAGGCTTTCAGTTTCTTCTCAGGAAATAATTTAGTTTTTGCCATTGAAGTGCAACCTAGAATGTCGGTATTTTGAATCCCACGCAGAAGCACGAGTGCTACTTTGAACTTTTGGTAAATAATTGGAAAGTAAAGACCTCTCTTTACGTAGAAATACCAAATCCTACTAGTTCTTCATCATACACACGCTGCTGTGTGGTGCGGAGAACGATGAGAGCTTTCGATAAGTCGACGTTAGAAGTTTTCGAGAGAAAGAATTTGCGTTAGATTCATAGTCCTTTACGTATTGGCAACTTGAATATCGCAGGTATTGGAATGATGTGCTGTACATGGTGTACGGTGAAATTGATAATGTTCAGCGAATTAAAAGAAAGCGCCTAAATTTTTTATTATTACCAAAGTACTTAATGCCTCCACGAAACACTTATTCTAGACCGTTAATATATTCCACTTCCGATTTATAGAACTGTTTGTATTTTACATCTGTCTGAGCTAGGTTGATACATTTCTACACCTACCAAGCAGTACTGATTCTAGACCTCGAATGTATTAAACTTCTGATTGATTTTTAAGTTTTACCACAAAATATTTCAAATTATTCAGGTCGTGCTTTCTTACTTTACCCTTCCGTTCTGCTCTCGGTTGTTTTTTTTTTTTTTGTTAGTCAAACAGAATTTTTTTCCGAATACAATATTCAACTTTTGCTTTATAGTAGTCAGTAGGTGGTTATTCTGGAACGACTGCCACTTTAGTCTAGAACTGTCGAGGCAGCAATTGACTGAGCTGGATGGACCCTTCTATTGCGGGCACATATTTAATGCCTCCAAGCAACATTGATTCTAGACTGCTAATATATTCCACTTCCGATTTATAGAACTGTTTGTATTTTACATCTATCTGAGCTAGGTTGATACATTTCTACACCTACCAAGCGATACTAATTCTAGACCTCGAATATATTCCACTTCTGATTTTTATATTCCATCTCAAAATATTTCAATTTGTTCAGCTCGTACTTTCTTATTTACATTTCAGTTCTGCTTACACTTGTTTTTTACAATATTAAACTTTTCCCTTACAGTAGTCAGTAGGATTTTATTCTGGAACGATTGCCACTTTAGTGTAGACATGTCGAGGCAGCAACTGACTGAGCTGGATTGTCCCTTCTATTGCGCGCACCAATAAATTCTTTTCATTCCTAAAGTGAAAAGAAACTTTAATTTTTTAAGTTTACCCATTAAATACCTATGATATCCGTGACTTACCGTAATTATAGACAAAACATTCAATTGTCTAGCACTGGCCGATGTCTGCAACTCACGTGGGCTTATACGAACAATAAGTTTTTCAGTTTTCCCGATAATTTTCGCTCAGTGTATACATTACAGAAATTCGCAATAATTTCAAAACGCTGTCCCAGCAAACTCGAAAAATGGAACAGTTAGGAAATCGTGCAAATTTTACTTTCCAAAAATAAGAAGAAGCAACTGCTTCTGCTCTGTTTCGCTCTCCATTCCTAAAGGGTGATCCAAGTAAAGTACTTTTTTCAATAGCCTTTTTTTGAGAGATCACGCGTGAGTCGTGTCAAGTTGTCATGTTATTTTTGTTCAGTATTGTTTGGCATTTCATCATGGAATGGACTTACGCCTGAACAACGTTTACAAATCATTCAACTTTATTATCGGGAACTCATGTTCTGTAAAGAAAACACATTCTCGCGCGCTTCGCTCAACTTATGGTCAACATAATTGGCCTATTGAGCGTACTATTCGCAACACCATCACCCATATTGAGGCCCAGCGTTCATTATTGGATAATATTCGACCGAATAGACCACGTCCAGAACGACGCAGTGAGGAAAATATAGCGGCCGTAGCTGAGAGTGTATAAGAAGACCGTGGAGAGAAGATTCGGCGCGGCCCGCAGCAACTCGGACTGACGTATAGAAGGACTTGGCGCATTTTACGTCGAGATCTTAAATTGAAAGTGTACAAAACACAGCTTGTCCAAGAACTGAAGCTGCTTGAACTTCCCAAGCGACATCGCTTCGGTCTATGGGCTCTTGAAGAGTTCCAAGAAGATCCGACATTTCGGAGCCAAATTTTGTTCAGCGATAAGGCGCATTTCTAGTTCAAGAGGTATGTAAAAAAGCCAAATTGGCGAATTTGGGACGAAGAGCAACCTGAAGAGATTCAAGAGCTGCCATTTGACCCAGAAAAAACAACGGTTTGGTGTGGTTTGTGGGTCGGTGGAATCATCGGTCCATATTTCTTCAGAATTGATGCGGGTGAGAACGTAACCGTCAATGGCGATCGTTATCGCGCCATGATAACCGACTATTTGATCCCTGATCCTGAAGCCCGTGACCTCAGCGACATTTGATTTCAACAAGACGGCGCGACTTCCCACACATCACATTAATCAATGGATTTATTGAGAGAATACTTCGGTGAGCAGATAATTTCACGTTTTGGGCCGGTTGATTGGCCACCGAGATCGTGTGATATCACACCGTTCGATTTGTGCCTGTGGGGATGTGGGGATATATAAAATCTAAAGTCTATGCGGTTAATACCGCTGGATTCAGGCCTTGGAGCAAAACATCACGCGTATCATTCGCCAGTTACCAGACCAAATGCTCGAACGAATCATCGAAAATTGGACTAAACGGCTCTCAAATGGTCTGAGACGTAGCCGCGGCCAACATTTGAAAGAGATAATCTTCAAGAAACAATTGCCAAAGGATGTTCTTTCGAATGATAATAAACATTCTCAATTAAAGTTTAATTTTCTGTGTTTTTTGTCCTTAAAAAAGTATTGAAACTTGAAATGAATCACTCGTTATTTTGTTAAATAAAAAATTTGATCTGGCGCATATGATTCCAACTCCGCCGAAAATCAGAAAATACTCATTCATTTCTGGTTTTTACGATGGGAATGCCATAAAAAGCCCAGAAAAAGATCAAAATAAATGTTTACTGGGAAGAATTTGCCTGTATGCAAGTCTACTTGTACGTACGTATGGACATGCGTCGCTCTAATTCAATTTGCATAACTGCATAAATAATGCAGCATACACATTGTAGTCGAACATTGCAATGAATGTCGTCAATTATGCAAGGTGACCCCAACGCTGGTCCTTCATACACCCACTCCAGCGTACTGGCGAGTGATTGCCACACGAATGTTAGCAACAAATACTCAATATGACTATACTTATATAAAAAATACTTAAGTATGGCATACAAATTTTATTTTGCGCCTATAAGTAGACTACAAACCACAAAAGGATACACATAAATGCAGAGCTTAAGCAATTACTTGAGAGATTTGATGGTGGAGTATGTGAGTAAATGCGTGCCTGCACTTATTAATAAATACATACTCACATTAATAAGCATTCAGAGTAGCCAAAAAAAAAAAGACATACTTATGCTAATAAGGACATGTGCTGTTCATTTTGCAGATTACAAAACGTGTTTGGGTAGTAAAGTAATTTTTTTCATCACGCAAAGCTACACACAACTCAACTCGAAATCTGTGCAATAAGTACACTTACTGCCTGAGTGAGCTAAGGATAGTGCTGTTAGTAGTGTGGTTTGTATCTGCTTTGGTTGTACCTAGACACACAGATTAATTACATTCTCAGCATAAAATTCTCGGTTTAACAACAAATTAAATGTGAACTCCAGGCAAAGTGAACACAACAACACCAACAACCGCAAGCAAACCTCAGCTCGTAATCAAGTAAATTAATAGTGAAATTTACGCGAGTTAAAAATCAAAATAAAATGAAAGCATAACGGTAATTCGCATGCAGTTGAACATCACTTTTGATGTGCTGTAGGTTTAACGGTGAAAAGTTAGTTAGCTTCAGTTGGCGCAAGTTCAAAGCGTTTAATTATAATAATTAAAACTTTCACTAACAGCCGGCGTAGGCGAAATGTCACGTTCAACAGTGTGCGCCTTAAAGTATGCAACAAAGTAGTGGTAGATTTGAGCAGAGTAGATGCTTACTTAAGAAGATAAATAAATTCATATGGCAACTAAGGAATGCAAAACAGCCTTCAAGCAGTAAGAAAATAATGGACTTTTGCACACATACACATACATAGCTACACATATATATGTATGAAGTTGAAGGACCCATGCGCAGGATATATGAATGGATGGATATGCCATATTTACTTAGCGCGTGGCTTGAATGGTTGACTGAATGTGTGTTGTCTGACTCATTGGTTGTTTGGCAGCATCTTCACATCTGACCCGTCTTGGTGGGTTTGGAGTGCACATACATACTGCTATGTGTGCACGCACACACACATATATTAAAAATAATATGCAAAGTGCGGGAACCTGTTGAGATTTTGTCAATTCCCCAAGCAAATAACATATTCACATATTGTTGCATATTATTTTTGTTGTGTTAATATTGTTGTTGCTCAACACGTTTGCCCAGCTAACGGATGAATACGTTGTGAATATGTGTGAATATAGTAGTCCTTCACACACGGTGGTGTGAGCTACAGTCAAACTCAAGCAACCAACCAACCAGCCAACGCACTCACCCAATTGCCGTCCTTACCGACTCCCACACATCCGCACACACACACACACACACACACAGAGTTGGTTTATTGCGAACCGCAACATCTTATGATTTATTATCGCCACTGCCAAAGTCATTTGTTGTTTTCCAAAATAAAATAACAGAAAATTATAAATGAAAGTCGTGTGACCGTATGTGTTGTAGGTTTGGCGGGGGGTATAACCAGAGGCAGCAGAGAATGGAAATGAAAATTAAGTTCGAGCATGAATTGTTGAAATTAAGCCAAAAAAAAAAAATACTTTATAACCACAAGAAGTTGCGAGGAATATGCATAGGGTATTAGCTATTCTACAGTTACCCCGCTGTCAGTTTGGAAAATTTACTGAGAGTAGGGGATTCCTTTTTAAAACATTTCAATATTCATATCAATTAATTAAGTAGGACATATGAACATCTTTACTCCTCCAGACATTAAAAGCCTCACAAACAATAATATTCAGCAAAAGGAAAGCGAAATCCAAAACTAAAGGGAAAGAGATGGAAATACTCTGATGGCTGATCCCAGTATGGAATAAAAAAAAAACATAGAATAGATGGGTGATTTAAGTAAAATAATCTCAAAACAGGAACGAAAAATAGCCTATAAAACCGCTGTGAAATGACTTCAAGTCACCGTTTAGTTTTCCACTTCTCCACTTCCATATTCTAAGAATGATCCCAGTATGGAGTAAACAAAGGGAGAATTCCTGGATGGGTTTAAGTAAAATAATCTCAAAACAGGAACGAAAAATAGCCTATAAAACCGCTGTGAAATGACTTCAAGTCACCGTTTAGTTTTCCACTTCTCCACTTCCATATTCTAAGAATGATCCCAGTATGGAGTAAACAAAGGGAGAATGCCTGGATGGGTTTAAGTAAAATAATCTCAAAGCAGGAACAAAAAATAGCCTAAAATAACGATGTATGATGACTTCTTGTCACCATTTAGTATTCCACTTCTGAAAAGACTCACTACAATAATACTCAGCAAAAGGAAAGCGTACTCCTAAAGTAGAGGGAAAGAGATAGTAATACTCTGAAAACATATTCTATGACTGATCCAAGTATGGAATAAAAAAAAAAACATAGAATACATGGGTAGATTTAAGTAAAATAATCTCAAAGCTAAAACAAAAAATAGCTTATAATTATATAGCTTATTGTATGATGACTTCCAGCCACCGTTTGGTATTCCACTTCTGAATTTTCAGTTCCACTAATCTCGTTTTTCTCATCCGTGTACTAAATTGTGAATGCCTTTTCTTTGAACTATCAAATGCATACAGAATCAATTACTTATATTGTCTTATTCTACTGCTATTATTTCATTTCTGAAAAAAAAAATGTCTGAAGAAGTTCGTGACCGATTCAGTTTCCTACGTCAGCTACAAAGCACCCATTGTAACTCTCCAACCATCTGGAACACTGTTGCCATACACCAATCTCTTGTGTTTTGCCTGCAAATTAAATTTTAAGAGAGCCTGACTGATTCGAACTTTCTACAATTTCATCTAAGCGAAAGTAAGCCATCAATGGTGTCCAGCAGAGTGGCAAACCAGCGGGGAAAGCCATTAAGTAATGTTAAATAGTCGGAATACTGAAAACAGAACGTCTAGGTATATGATTTCTTTTCATTTAAGATCCTCCAGTTATGTCTACCGAATTGAATTCGCATAAAGAACCGAGTTTTAAGTTAATATGTGTCGCATCATTCAAGCAAATACTAATTTCTGAGCGTACCAATGCTGCAAAACCCTTGCTCTCAACACTTCACCGTACTTCTGTTTATTGCAACAGCTTAATACCCGCGCAAGCCCACAAACAATGTACCAGGCACAAATTCACAATGTGTGCAGCCAGTAGCGTACCGTGGACGCCCACATTGTACCACCTCCATGCATTCGTCTAATTGTGTTTTACCATTTGTGGTATTGAGCGTGTCATGGTTATTGTTTTTGTTTACCGCCAAAGATTAATATTGTGGTTTTGGCAAACAATTGGCAGGCGAGAGCAAAATGGCATGAAAAAGTTTTTTAAAATTTTAATAATCTGTGAATTATTGTTAAAGTAAAATTAAACAAAAATGGACAAATTTTTTCGGAACTAAAGAGAAAATATTGCATAGTTGGCTTTGCCTGCCAGCACTTCCAACCTAAACTTTCTTCTGTTTTTTTGCTACTCCCACTACTTCGACCCACTGTGCTACCATGCAAACGCCGCCTTTTCTAACACAGGAACTCTAATGCTTTTTAGATAATTAAAAGATGAATAAACCTGACACAACGCGACAGAAGCAATCTTTTAGAAATCTATGTATCTAGCACCGAACCAGCCAAGCATGCCTAACTACGTTTCATGCATATAAAAATGAATGAAAAGAAAGAAAGAATACGAAGAGAGTGCGTCGAAAAAAGTGCAACCACATTTAACACTTTCTCATTTTCTTTGCTGCTTTCGCATGAATAGCAGAGAATTACACACAAAAGCCACAAAGTATACGCTCCTATGCATGCTGTGCTTTTCGTGACTTACGTAATGGACGCCTCAGGTGATGTATGGGAGGGAAAAATTTAAAAAAAAAAAAGCTGCAAGGAATAAGTAAGAAAATGAGAAATCGAAAGAGTTTTGAAATTTGTGTTTTACTTAAGCGCGGTTGGGAAACACCTCCGCTCTGGGAACGCATTTAAAAAACTAACTTCAACATCAATTCGCTTGTCCTCCCACACACACACAGCGCTCATCATTTTCCAGTTATTACGCGAATTAATAATTGCAATCACACAATTGATGCAAGGACATCATCACCGGACAAGACCACACAGCTGAGTTCGGGTAATTAAAGTACGTGCATAGCGTGATAAATACACCTACTCATACAGCCATGAACCCTTTATCCTGTATCACACTTGTACCAATGAGTTACTTAAGTTGTGGGGTAGATAAGAGATTAGGGGATGGGAGGTGGGTAGGCCAAATACACTAAGGCACTTCTACTCAACACAGTAGTTGAAATGTTGGTACTACATACAGCCAGCTCGTGCAAATCTACAAATGCTGTCTGGTATGTGGAGCAAAAGGGGGCGCCTGTGGAGGCACACAGCAAAACTGTCATACACACACACACACAAACACACACACACAAATACATATGTACATTGACAACACAAGCCAATTGTGAGCAGATTGTATAGCCACCAACACTCGAACCGCCACTAGTAATTAACAAGATTGTCCCAATGGGATTACACCACAATGAATGAAAAGTGAAGAGCGTGAAAACTTGGTATGAGATGTACTGCCTATTTGAGCAGTTCTATGTAGGACTACTGACTGATAAATGACAGACGAAATGAGTTATGCCAAGTATTTTGAAGAAGAGTAACTGCAAAAATCTGAAGAATGTTAATGTCAAGTAAATTATGCTCTTGCGCAACGGGCAACAGGGCTTTTTCTGGTCAAAGGCTTTCTTTCGTCTTCAATAATGAGCTCTAAATAGGAGTGCGAGCTTTGCATCTATTTCTATTGTTACTGGCTGGCTTTTTAAAAACTTGTTTACTAGAAAAATTATTTCAATTTTTATCACCAACTATCTTACCCAAACAGCTGCTACATCTGACACTTCACGTTGATAAAAGAGATTGATTAACTAAATTTTCACTGCCGGAATGAATTTTTCACTTGAATTTAGCAAAAACTATTATTTAAAAATGAAATTTAGTGATTTTTTTAAATTCCGACTTCATATTTTGTTGTTATTTAGCAACTTAATTTCACTTCACTAAACATCAGTCACTTTCCATATGAACACAAGGCAGAAACTGGCGTTTCTGTTGTTTAACATTATTAACTTAACAAACACCGAATTCCCAACAATTATTTAACAATAATTAACGACAAAACGTTTTTCAATAACCACAATTTAGTTTTGTTTGCTAAAAACGGAAACTGCAATAAAACTGAAGCTAACGTAGCGGAAGCTCTGACAGATGCAGGGTGATGAATATTATGAAGAAATTATTTGAATGTTGATTGATTAGACTTTTGGAGAGAAAAAATTTTAATTAAGCACTACGGATGCTACATTAAAGTACAATTACAATTCCTGCTCCAGTGTTATTGGTTGTGTAATGCGCTTTGAGCAAATTTTTCCACAAAACAAAATTTCTGAATTCAAATTTTCTTCACAAGCGAAGCCCGTATCTTTAATCACTATTTTGTTAATTTACTTAAGTTTGTTTTTGCTTTAATTCTCCTTTTTTTCAAAGTTTACTTACGCTTCTTTAAATATAATTCGTAATTGTCGCTTTTGTAATCTCTAAGGCGATTTCCGGCCGAGCTTCTCCACCAATTTGTGGTGTGGGTGACTTCCTTTCAACAAATTGAGGAAACCACAATTTATTCTAAGCCGCTTCCGAATAGCTGAGTGATGTTTGTGAGGAACTTTTTATTTCATATCGAAAATACACTCGCTGGAGTTGACATTCCCTGTCGAGCGTCGACCATAATTTTAAAAAGAAACGAGACGTTTTATTTAAGTTATTTTTTATTATTTTTATATGTTGATCGGTCGGACCAGCACAGGAACCTTCCGCTTAGTGGTAGTAAAGGGTGAACCAAGTAGAGATACTTTTTCAATAGCCTCATTTTAACAGATCGCACATGAGCCGTGTCAAGCTGTCATATTATTTATTTCAGTATTGCTTGGCATTTTATCATCGAAAGACCTACGCCTGAACAACGTTTACGAATCATTCAACTTTATTATCGGAAATTCGCGTTCTGTAAAGAATGTGTTTCGCGCGCTTCGCTCAACTTATTGTGAACATAATCGGCCCACTGAGCGTACTATTCGCAGCACCATCACCCATCTTGAGACCCAGCATTCATTCTTGGATAATATTCGAACAAATAGACCACGTCCAGCACGAAGTGTATTTTCTTCACTTCGTAGCGGCCGTAGCTGAGGGTGTACAGGAAAACAGTGGAGAGTCGATTCGGCGCCGTTCGCAGCAATTCGGTCTGACGTATGGAATGACTTGACGCATTTTACGTCGAGATCTTAAATTGAAAGCATACAAAATACAGCTTGTACAAGAACTGAAGTCGCTCGACCTTCCCAACCGACATCGCTTCGCTCTATGGGCTCTTGAAAAGTTCCAAGAAGATCCGACGTTTTCGAGTCAAATTTTGTTCAGCGATAAGGCGCATTTCTAGTTCAAGTGGTGTGTAAAAAAGCCAAATTGCCTCATTTGTGACGAAGAGCAACCTGAAGAGATTCAAGAGCTGCCATTTCATCCAGAAAAAACCACGGTTTGGTGTGGTTTGTGGGTCGGTTGAATCATCGGTCCATAATTCTTCAAAAATGATGTCGCTGAGAACGTAAACGTTAATGGCGACCGTTATCGCGTCATGATAACCGACTATTTGATGTCTGAAATTGAAGCTCGTGATCTCCGCGACATTTGGTTTCAACAAGACGGCGCCACTTTCCACACATCATATCAATCAATGGATTTATTGAGAGAATACTTCGGTGAGCAGATAATTTCCCGCTTTGGGACGGTCGATTGGCCACCAAAATCATGTGATATCAGACCACTAGACTTTTTCTAAAGCCTAAAGACAATATGCAGACAATCCCGCTTCGATTCAGGCCTTGGAACGAAACATCGCGCGTGTCATTCGCCAGTTACCAGTCGAAATGCTCGAACGAGTCACCGAAAATTGGACTCAACGGATGGACCATCTGAGACGTAGTCGCGACCAACATTTGAAAGAGATAATCTTCAAAAAATAAATGCCAAAGAATGTTCTTTTGAATGACAGAATAAACATGCCACATTAAATTTCAGTTTTCTGTGTTTTTTCTTAAAAAAATAGGGAACCTCTGAAATGGATCACCAGTTAGTACGCACTGCTAATCACTCGACTATTGCGGCCGTCATTTTATTACTACAGTTAGTTTTAATAAAACGGGGTTTTTATATAAACCACTTAAATTTTTTTGTACTCCGATTTATACTTACTTAATTACGACTAAATAAAATCTCTCCCACTACCAATAACATTAATATATTTCCGAAATGTGAATCACCCGGTGCGCAGTGTAACTTCCGTTTTTGTTTTAATATACGTTGATTTACGTTTAAATAGTGAAAATTTATATATATTTAACATTGAATACAACTAATTATTGGCAATTATGAAAAGTGTAGTTGAAATTATTTAAATAACGCATATTATTTGTGTTCATTATCCTGCGTGAGTGTTTAACTTGCGAGAGCGTCGCGGGTGTGATTTATTTTTTTAAATATAAAATTTTCAATGATGAAAGAGTTATGTTTAAAAAATTTGTGAATTATACAATTTGCCAGAACCCGTTAAGTGGAAAATAAGCAAAAAATTTGTTCCGGCGGTGATTTTTTATTGGAAAGCAGATTGCATTCCGCTGCAAGTGGGCAGTGCGAAAGTGGCCGCAGGTGAAATGAGTGAAATATGTATGTATTTTATGTATGAAAAGTTTATATATAAAGTGCAATAATACAAGCGCTCATTAAGCGGAGATTTGCTGGTAAAATAATATCCAACATAAATATAAGGCTTTTGTGAAGTAAATATTAAAAAGTTATTGCGGCATATTTGCATTAACCTAACTATTGGGCATATGGGCAGAAGGCTTTGCCTCTCAACCGCAAATATGCTGGCCTTCCTGTTAACTTCTATTAAAGTCAAATACAAGTAAAAACTTGAAGTTCACTAGCACTATATACATATGTACATACATATGTGCATAGTATATGAAACTTTCTAATTTACAAGTTATTAGATTTTGCGCAGCTAAATTGCTGCGGGAATTGTAGGGCGAAAAGTTTGTGATGCCGGCATGAATTCTCTACGCATATGCATATAAACTGGATTCATATTGTAAATACATATATGTGTGTGTGCATGCATATATCGGTTTACTAAATTTATTAAATACATAAAATCATATGTAGATATCTATATAGATATCGCTATAACAAATTTACTAAGTAAATTTTGGCTTAAATTAGTTTGCTGCAAGCAAAGTGCGCTACTTTATACTTGTATGTGTGTATATACGAGTATTTGTAGTAGGAGCTCATCATTCATATTCAATAAACTTATAAAAGATAGAAAGAAGACTAAAACAGCGTAACATATTCATATATAAAGGGCGATCCAAGTAGAGGTACCTTTTTCAGTAGCGTTTTTTGACAGATCGCGCGTGAGTGATAATAATCTACCGAAGAGACCACGTCCAGCACGCAGTGAAGAAAATGTATACCGGCCGTAGCTGAAAGTGTAGAGGAAGACCGTGGAGAGTCGATTCGGCACCGTTCGCAGCAACTCGGACTGACGTATAGAACGACTTGGCGCATTTTACGTCGAGATCTTAAATTGAAAGCATACAAAATACAACTTGTGCAAGAACTGAAGCCGCTCGACCTTCCCAAGTGACATCGCTTCGCTCTATGGGCTCTTGAAAAGTTCCAAGAAGATCCGACGTTTTCGAGCCAAATTTTGTTCAGCGATGAGGCCCATTTCTGGCTCAATGGGTATGTAAACAAGCAAAATTGCCGCATTTTGGATGAAGAGCAACCTGAAGAGATTCAGGAGCTGCCATTTCATCCAGAAAAAACCACGGTTTGGTGTGGTTTATGGGTCGGTGGAATCATCGGTCCATATTTCTTCAAAATTGATGACGGTGAGAACGTAACCGTCAATGGTGACCGTTATAGCGCCATGATAACCGACTATCTGATGCCTGAAATTGAAGCTCGTGATCTCCGCGACATTTGGTTTCAACAAAACGGTGCCACTTCCCAAACATCCATCAATCAATGGATTTATTGAGAGAACGTTTCGATGAGCAGATAATTTCACGTTTTGGGCCGGCCGATTGGCCATCAAAATCATGTGTTATCACGCCGTTAGATTTTTTCCCGGTGGGGATATGTAAGTTCTAAAGTCTATGCGGACAATCTCGCTTCGATTCAGGCCTTGGAGCAAAAAATCACGCGTGTCATTCGCCAGTTACCAGTCGAAATGCTCGAACGATTCACCGAAAATTGGACTCAACGGATGGACCATCTGAGGCGTAGCCGCGGCAAGCATTTAAGAAAGAGATAATCTTCAAAAAATAAATGTCAAAGAATGTTTTCTCGAAAGATTAAATTAAATTTGAATTTTCTGTGTTTTTTTTTTTGTTTAAAAAAATATGGAACCTCGAAATGGATCACCCGTTATATTCCTTATAATAAAAATATGTGTTCACATGTGTGCTTTAAGGATCCTGGTGTAAGTAAAGTATCAGCTAATTTAATTATCTATGCACTTGTGTGTAGTCGTGAGCAAAAGTGAGTAGTTTTGCAAACTATTAAATTGTGGCCTTTTTTGGCAATTTATCTCTCTTTTGGTTTTAGTTGATATTTTCGTATCAACTTTTATGTGCGGTATTTAACATAAATTTCATGGAATTTCTTGTGTTTGATGTAAAAGTGGATTATGTGTAAAATGCTTTTAAATCGACATAAAAAGAATATTCAAACACATCAAAAATAAAATTTATCCAAAAGACTGTGCGCGTGTATGTAAATATATACATATGTTATGTATGTATGTACCGTTTTCCCATTTTAAATATTTTACCTTTAAATTGACACTGAAATCAGCAGCGAATGCGTATTACCTTTGTTGTTCGTCAGACCGGAAGTGTTTAAAAATTTATGATTGTAGTTAATATACAAACGTTGGGCGCGTACCTTTCGCTCTGTTAAATGCTGTAGAAAAGTCGGCGCTTAATATTTTATTAATACTAAAGCAATGTTATTAATAAAGATAATTGTTAAATACTTGGTAGAATTTGCAGAAATAAAGAGATTTCCGCAGACATCAAAAAAAGCGAGGTTAAGTACGTTTAGAAGACTTTCTTCTTCTCCTTCTTCTACTTTGGCGTAGGCACCGCTTACGCGTTTATATCCTCGTCAACAATAGTGCGCCACTCGTTTCTTCTCTTTGCTGTTTGGCGCCAGCTAGAAATACCAAGTGATATCAGGTCACTCTCCACCTGATCATTCTAACGGGGTGGAGGTTTTCCTCTTCCTCCGCTTCCCCGCCAGCGTGTATTCCATCGAATACTTTCAAAGCTGCAGCGCTTTCATCCTCTCGGGCGACATAACCTAGCCAGCGTAGCCGCTGTCTCTTGATTCGCTGAACCACAAATATCAATGTCGTCGTATAGCTCGTACTGCTTATCGTTCCATCGTCTGCGGTATTCGCCGTTGCCAACGCGCAAAGGAGCATATAGGAGTTGTCGACAGCCGATGAGTCGGCTTTAGAGGTTTTCAAGACAGAAAAGATTTGCGGAAGATTTGCGAAAGATCTTTTCTCTCTTGAAAACTTCTAAAGCCGACTCCGCAAATCTTTTCTCTCTTGAAAACTTCTAAAGCCGACTCATCGGCTGTCGACATCGCCCATGCTTCTGCACCATATGTCAGGACCGGTGCGATGATGAGCGACTTGTAGAGTTTGGTTTTGTTTCGTCGAGAGAGGACTTTACCTGCTGCAATTGCCTACTCAGTCCAAAGTTGGTACCTGTTGGCAAGAGTGATTTTACGTTGGATTTCAGGGCTGACTTTCTTGGTGTTGTTAATGCTGGTTCCCAGATAGAGGAAATTATCTACAACTTCGAAGTTGTGACTGTCAAAAGTGACGTGGGAGCCAAGTCGCGAGTGCGATGACTGTTTATTTGATGACAGGAGATATTTCGTCTTGCCCTCGTTCACTACCAGACCCATTCACTTCGCTTCTTTGTCTAACCTGGAGAACGCAGAACTTACGGTGCGGTTGTTATGACCAATTATATCAATATCATCGGCATGTCTCCTTGTCTGAAAGCTTGTTTGGTATCGAACGGCTCGGAGAGGTCCTTCCCAATTCTGACTGCTCTTCCTCTTCTGTCAATCTTCCTCTTCTGTCAAAATTACACGATAAAGAGTCTGCTTGTCTGAAACCTCGTTTGGTATCGAATGGCTCGGAGAAGTACTTCCCAATTCTGACTGCGCTTCTGGTATTATCCAGGGTCAGTTTACAAAGTCGTATGAGTTTTGTGGGGATAACAAATTCAGATTTAAAATCGATAAAAAGGTGATGTATATCGATTCTTTTCTCTCGGGTCCTCTCCAAAATGTGGCGCATGGTGAATATCTGGTCAATGGTGGATTTGCCAGATCTAAAGCCACACTGTTCAGAAGCTTGCTTGATAACTTTTATTAAATACGAAATTTTCACCTTAGCAATAAATTTGGAATTTTTTTATAGTAAAAATATACAACTAAAATGAGCGTCAATTGGTTTTTTGTTTAACAAAACGCAAAGTGAAGTTGTCAAAACTTTTCCTCCTTCACAAACTACAAACTTTTCACCTCAGCTGAGAATTGTTGTAGTGCAAACAAAACGATAAATTCGTCTGATGATGTCCACTTTTTGGCATTTTTCATGCGGCACATAAAAAAAAAATATTATTTAAAAACTCACTCACATTTGCAGGCGGGATGTATTGCATAGAAATATTTTCCGAGTTAGATAGGCATGTCGGTGCATACATTTATTTATACTTGTACATGCGTAGGTTATCCCCATGACGGCTGTCAAATGTAAATACCTCACCACAAAATGTCTGTTGGCCTAAACAAAACGAGCCAACAGCAAATAATCACAAATATTTATATGTCTGTCTGTGTATATGATATATACATAAATATAACAAATCGACGTCAATGACGTAGACGAAGAAAAATGCGTTTATTGCAGCAGTAATCTCTAAGGAAATTTGTGTCGTGTGAGTGCAAAATAGAAAGAAGAAAAAAAGGAAATCATGAAAAATTTTATACAAAAATAAAGGAAAAAAATGCGCATTTTTCTACCTTTTTTTAACGAATTTATAAAAAATGCTTAATTTCAACACGTATCCTGTGACAGGACATTAATACAGGGTAGACCAAATAATGGCTAAGCACAAATATCTACTCTTTTTTATTTTTTATTCGTGTTTTTTGCTTTTGTAGGTTGTAACTGAATTATTTATTCTTTTATAGTAAATACAAGTAGGTATAACCTCACCTTAAAATTATCGATTTTTTTTTCATTTTTATCGAGAATAAATTCAATTAGCCACACGAATTAGCTTCTGAAGAATGCATAGCTATAGATTTTGGCCATAAAGGGATGATAAAATCAGTAATCTCTAAGGAAATTTGTGTCGTGTGAGTGCAAAATAGAAAGAAGAAAAAAAAGAAATCATGAAAAATTCTATACAAAAATAAAGGGCAAAAAATGCGCATTTTTCTACCTTTTTTTAACGAATTTATAAAAAATGCTTAATTTCAAAACACGTATCCTGTGGCAGGACATTAATACAGGGCAGGCCAAATATGACTAAGCACAAATATTTTTTTTTTTTTTTTTGTGTTTTTGCTTTTGTAGGTTATAATCAAATACCTTTTTATCGATTTTTTTTTAATTTTTATCGAGAATAAATTCAATAAGCCACACGAAATAACTTCTAAAGAATGCATAGCTATAGATTTTGGCCATAAAGGGCGGAAAAAAATAAAATTCCCGAAACGTTTTTCGTGAATTCTTACAAAAAAATAGATTAGCAAAAGCAAAACTGAATTTTTTACTACCCATTTGATGCACCCTGTACAATAACTACCAAATTACTGCAAAAAAAAGGCGGTTGTTCCAACGAATACCATGTTGTGCGCTGGCTTCTGGCTAATCCTGTAAATTTATAAGCTAACAACCACTGTCCACCTATACGACAAGTGAAATGATTAATGTTGGGCTAAACTTTTTAACAGTTGCAAAAATAAAAATGAAATAAAGCAAAACTAAAAAAAAAAAGAAAATGAGAAACGAGAAAATGAGCAAAAAATGTGAATTGGCAATTTTTTAAGGGCAAAACTTTTGGTCTCCGCCTGCCGCTTAAGCCAACGAGAGCCTTTCTCCAGCTGTGCCAGCGCGTAAATGATTTTCAGATTAAGGCTAGGCTGTCATGAACGTGCTAAGAATTTCATTCGTTCACTTCACATTGCCAACAAATTCTGATAGAATTTCATCATTTCAACAAATCTCATTTCGCATTTGTTTCGATAATTTTCTGCACGACGCAGCGCACGGGTGGCAACGTACCGGATATGCAGCATATATATGTGTGTATAT
This sequence comes from Neoceratitis asiatica, assembly GCA_030068015.2. Taxonomy (NCBI): domain Eukaryota; kingdom Metazoa; phylum Arthropoda; class Insecta; order Diptera; family Tephritidae; genus Neoceratitis; species Neoceratitis asiatica. The sequence continues at coordinate 70,272,806 of CM061527.1, read as the reverse complement.
GTGTATGTTTTTTGTGTTGTTGTTGTTGTTGTAGCGGAAATCGTCAATCAACTTTTGATACGAGCATGTATGTATGTATTTATGTATGTACAAATGCTGATAGTGAAGTGTTTCATTTCACGCTGCACTTGAAATTGCCGTTAGTTTAACATCTCGTTAACGTTAAAGCTGCGCTCTCTCACCGCCGCGCAGTCTTCACAAGCCTACTCGCGCCCGCTTCCGCCACGCCACGCCACTCGTTATCCATTATATCAAGTATCCGTTTTTAATTTCTGGTCAAAGCAATTGCACTCCAGGGAGTGATAACGTCGAGTACCCACTCTTAACATACACACACACACACATATACACAGCAAATCACTAACGAACGCGCTTCCTTGGCCGTAGCGTAGCCTCGGTAGCCGTCTTGATATTCGGTGCACACACCATCTTGACTTCTGACATTTGATTTCGACAGCTCGTTTATAATTTTTTTTCCTTCGTTTTTTATATTTTTACTTTTTTTTTTCGCTCGCCCATCATAGGCAGCTTGGAATTATTGCAACTAATTTGCTATCCAATTGCATATGGCGTGGGGAGAAAGAGAACGAAAATGTGAAATGAAAAAGTGAAAAATTCTCAATGTATGAAATTAAAAGTGAGTAGGCGAGTGAAATTGGAAACAGAGCGTTTAAATTGCCAGCTGAAGATCAGAAGTAGGAATACGAAATATTGATTTAATGTGGAGTTCTATTACAATAATAATGAAATCGTTTAAAATTACAATTAAATTGTGATATGCGTGAAAGTGAGCGAAAAAGAAGTGAAATTATGAGACAATAAGTCGATACCGTCTGAACTGTAGTCGATACTGTCGAATATGCATTATAATCGATTACGAAAAAAGGCGCTGGACTAGCCGAGGATTCAGGCATGCAGACAGAAATTTAGTGTTCGTTTTTGGACATTAAAATACGTTAAATTAACATGTATAGAACATAGAGTTCGTTTAAATTGTCAGCTGAAAATCAGAAGTGGGAATATTAAATATCATTTTGATTTACTGTGGAGTTCTATTACAATTAAATTGTGATATGAACGGTAGTGAGCGAAAAATTAGTGAAATTATGAGACAATAAATCGATACCATCTGAACTGTAGTCACAACTATCGAATCTGCGTTGTAATCGATTAGAAAAAAGGCGCTGGAGGGTTCAGTCATGCACTCACAAGTCTAATATTCCTTCATGGACATTAAAATACGTTAAGTTAACATATATTTATCTCAGGCTCGTTTAATTAAATGCTAAATAATACGTTTCTAAAATTAATAAGGCACTCAATAACGACTAACTTAAGCATATTTAATATCATCCAATACAAACAACGCAAATTGAAGCCTTTAAACTCGTAAAACTAAACTTACACTTAATACTTAAGAAATGCAACCGTATAAATTCAACAATATTCAAATTAACAGATTCAAATTCGTTTAAGTTTCACTTTTAAAATCCGCTACCCTCTCGTCTTCATCAAAACGCCTCTTCTCATTCTGCTTTGTGACCTTCGCATGCAGGAACTCCAACTCTTTCGGATCGATAACTAACTGTGCACGTTGCGGTGAATTCCAGTCTTGTAACGTCGAATCGGCAAAGAGCACATAGAGCACACCACTGCCGATTAGCATGCTCGCACAGAGCAAAAATACATTACGCCAAGCTTCAATAGTTTGCTGTAAGGGAAAGATATGTATATACAAATGTAAATTAGTGAGAAAATATATTTTACGCCATCCAAGCACTCACATTGCCCAACGTCATAACGCCTACAATGTAGGATGATATGAAACCGGGCAGTACGCCAATCATGCCGCTAATACCCAATACAATGCCCGCATAATTCGGCGCCATATCAACAATGGACGCGAGTGGGCCAGAAGACACGGCGCCATGAAACATTAAGGCCAACGTGAGGAACACAATCGCCGCCAAGGCATTATAGCCAAATATGGCAAGACACAATACCATCGAGCCATTCACAATGCAACCTGTGCGCGTTGAGAAGAAAAATATTTCAGTTGGATATAAGAAATAAGTAAAATGAAATCCGACAACGTTGCACTTACAAATGCCTGTTGCCAATTTTCGCAAATTTGTACGTTTAATTTTATCATTACGCAGCAAATAGTCGGCAAACATCGAGAAGGCCAAAGCGAATAGCATGCGCATTAGATGTGGCAAACCGGAAAGTATGCCGGTCTGGAGAGAGAGAGAGAGAGAGAGAGAGAGAGAGAGAGAAAATAAACAAATTATTAAAAACTAAAACTCCTTAAAAGCAACATTCTTTCACCCACTGCTCTGATATTCCAATGATGTATAACACGGAAATATGTCGGCGCTTGTGTCATCATTGTGAATAGACCCCAAATGCCACCCCACTGCGCAATCACATTCATCCATACAGCACGTGAGGTGAGAATGCGGTGCCAAGGTGTCGCTCCCTGATCGGCATGATGCACAGATGCGCCCAAAGACTTCTCAATATAACGCTGTTCAGTGCTATCGATACGTGGATGCTCCGCCGGCGTGTTGTAGACAAAGTACAGCCAACAAAACCACCAAAGTGTGCCAATAACGCCACACATCAAATAAACCCATTCCCACGAAGTCCAATGCATAATATAACCGAAAATGGGATAGAATACAGCGACACCTACCGAACTGCCCAAATAGGCGGTAACGAATTTGCTGCGCTCATTTGGTGGTATCCATTTGGCGGTCATGTGATGCATAGCTGGCCATGACAAACCCTAGAAGGAAGCAAGGAAAAAATTTGTTGTTTAAATATACATATTTACGGAATCCAAACTTTATTTGAGACTCACCGTTACAAGACCTTGTAGTATGCGCAACCATGTAAGTACTTGATAATTCCAATAGGCCGCCAAAGGTATGACGAAACAAATCCAACAACCGACGGCATTCGACAGTCCAAACACCAATTTCGTGCCATATTTCTTAGCCAAAATACCACCGGGAATTTGTGTGAGCCAATGAGCCCAATAAAATGAGCCTAAAACTAGACCTTGCTGATATTCATTCCAAGCGAAGCCATTCGCTTCGTACGGTATCTGTGCATTTGAAGTAATAAAAAGAGTGAAAATACCGTTATTTAGTGGGAAGGGAAGGAAGGTTAGTTGAGTAAATAGTAATTAAGCATAGAAGAGGATTCTGTCTCAACAAAAATATGACTATAAAATATATTTACGATACGTGCTTAAGCTTCGCGTGCCTATAAGTAGGAATGTGGCCACATTGTTTGCTCATGTCGGCAATTTAATCACACAGAATATCTAAGTCTGCTTACGAATATCTGATTAGATATCTAATCTCATTATGGTAAAACTAAACGCGTAGATGACAGTCAGACGACGAGCAAACTTGTGGAGATCCACTAAGTTTATTATTAATTTGAATGTCTAAAAATATCCAAAATTTTCATGTAAAAACATGTACTATGTACTTGAAGTATGGCAACACCGTGCAATATTAATCAGCTGATTAAATGTGGAACATCTCTAGATGCAGTTATAAATTTAATTCTACTTAAGTATTTAACTGATATGGGTGACTTAAATCAAGGTTAAAAAGGAATGAATGAAAAATTCGAAAATTAATTTAATACATAGCAAACACTGAAGTTGCGGAGAGATTATTCAAATAAGATCAAGGATCAGTGCTATGTGCTTTTGCTCTTTTTCTGCTCAAAATAATTTTTGATGGTAGTCTTGGCTTGCAGCGGGGACAAGTTGGCCGAAAATCAACCGAGGAACTTTAAACAGCAAAGTCTCGTAGACCGGTAGACTCTTGGAACTCGAACGCACCATGTTCATGTACTCATAAGGGCAATATGGATATCTGTTCGTGTGGACACACCACTTCTGAGCTACATCACAGCATGTCAAGCTACAGAAGTAAAAGGCGTGTTGTGAGGATTCTAAACAGATCCGCTAAAATGGGTGACCTGAGAAGAAGAGCAAATTGCCTCGACGTCAAGGAAATCCCGGGGGAAATAAAATAAACTATGATGATTATTCCAAATTTAAATCATCACGAAGCGCATGCGCAATGTGACCAACATTTGCCGAGTTGACAAAAGTGAATATCTTGCAAGGAATTATTGATGCCAGCTAGGATAATGGATAGGCGCTTGGATGAAAGCCACATTGGTAGAAATCGCCTTCACCTTTCGCCAACATGGAAGAGTGTAGGTATGGAGTGGTCCAATTGTAAACTTCCTATAAAAGAGTTATGCATCACAGATGCTAACTTAATCTCAAAAATTCACAATAATTGCCATTCGACCAGGATAATGTGGCCAAAATGGACTAAAGGACCCTCACGAAAGCCTATCCCGCTAAAAAAAAAAAAGAAATATCTACAGTCAGGCAATCATGCGGTCCAAACGACTTCTTCATGAGTTATAGAGAGAGGTAAGAACCTGAAACATTGAAGCACTCTTTCTATGAAGGCCACACACTTTAGAGAGTGCCAGCAACCTTTAGCGACTTAAGCGGAATAGCGGGTACAACACACAGTACGCCAATTGCTCAGTTTTGAAAACTCCACTCATTGAATGACTAGCGGGTGTCTATTTTGGTGGCATAAGTGCGCTGATGTCCAGCAATCACTTTAACCTGGCCTAAATGAATCATACGAAGCGAAGTAAGTTGTTATTGGAAGCATCTGGTTTGGTCTCGTCAGTAATGGTAACACAAAAACTAAGATTTCAGAAACGCGAATAACGTTTTCTTCCTAATCAGATGCATTACCTTATTTATTAATAACCCCAACAAACTGCTAGGTCTACCCACATACAAACGTACTTCCCATCCCATATGTCATATACTTGTATATAACGGATACCGTGATTAAGGCCGTCGCACGTATTTTAAGATAAGAAATATACAATTGTGAAGTGCTTGAACTACTGAGTAGTTGCTGAATCTGATTTTGACTCTTAACTGATAAGAAAAAGCCTATAATAAAGAAAGTCTAATACTTTTTATAATACAAATTAAAAGAGTTTATTTGAAAAAATGATAAAATACGTTGTATTTATTTATAAAAAAGAAAAGCCGAAGCATGGAAGAAAACACATTTCAACATCAAAGGAGAAATTTGAAACAAAATTAAAGCGTAAATTCAGCGGAATACTGCAATAAAGTCTGAAGAGGGCTAAAAAAAGATCATAACTGTTGCGTTGCTTGCTTTTATCTGGATCGAATTCAATCTAACCTCGTTACATTGTGAACACTGACGAAAGCACTCGCTGAGCCATTGCTAGGCGATACGGAAGGCAATAGCTTAATTTATTTTTCTCAAATCTTTTGATATGCAAAATCAATATCAATTAGTGTTCTGATGCGATGCTATTCATAGCATTTTCATAGGTTAGCGCAGACAAAAAGTCACAAACCCTTAGTTTAAACAGCTGTGTAAAGCGATAGCAATAATATTTACTGTGTTCAAACGAAAAACCATTTGTTTCTCATTATAAATGGAATATACAGATATGCTCGTACAAGTATATGTACATATTTACGGTTAAAGTCAAACAGTTTAACAGAATTTCTGTAACAATAATTTGTTCTTTAGCGCTGATGACTTTAATCACACGAGTTTTAGTCAACAAAAGGCGCCATCTGTTAGACATTTTGTTCGCTAGATGTCACAACAAAAATTTTATGATAATCTTTTCTAATTGTACCCAGGTAAACCTGTCAAAACATTTAATCACATAATTCTTTGGATTATTCTTTTTTCACTTTTCTGCCTTTTATTTGGTTTATCTGCCTAGTTAATTAATTTATGAATTTATTTACTTTTTTCACAACTTCTTTGCAATCAAATGAAAGTAAAATTTTGATAACAAAAGACGCAACGGTTTATCAAGTTTTTAATTATTTGTTTTGCCAGTATTCGTTTGTGGTATCAGTCAGACGTTTTTTTTTTCACAAGATTAGAAAATAATCATCAAAACAACCATTGATAATATTTTTGCAAAACATACTACTTTTAAAATTTTAATAAATTTAAATGGCTTATCGTACAAAGTTTATATTTTTCCTTGATGTTATGTGCTTTAATTTAATAAAAATGATGATTTTTTTCAGATAAATAAACGTTGGCTCGCATCTCGATGAAATGCAACTGGCAAGGAGTGGCATCTCTATTGAAATGTGTTACTTGGCATTAATTTTTTATTGAAAAATATCAACGAAGGCATAAACGAGTACACATATTTAATATAAATTTCGATATTAGAAGGATTTATACTACACCAGGATCTATAATACAACAATCACCTTCTGAATAGCCAACAAACAACCGCTTGGCTGTGAGCTAAGGTGAGAAGGCGAAGTACGTAGTGGCAGGAGAAAAAGCACCAAAGAGCAGAAGAATTTATTCAAACCGTTTGTTTCTTAGTTATTTCTTCAGGACTAAGCCCTGTTCAGCATAAGTTATGATCGAGAGTCTTTCACTTCAGATTGAGAAAGCACTGCGTCAACAATTTGAAGTTTGAATCAAGTACAATATACATACATATGTATGATATTCAACAAACTAACTAGTTACTAACTGAACCCAGCTTTGAAACGAAATATCTGAGCGTAAAATGCAAAACCTGAGTTACGTAAAAGCGACCTGTGGAATGTGTAATTACCAAAGTAGCGCGATCACTTATGGTATGATAAAGAAAAGGATTGAAGAATAGCAGGAAAATTCTGGGAATAAACACTTAAAATACTGCACTGGATCTTTACCATGTTAAGCCTAACATTACATCGGGTATCGATACTCATAGGCTATCTGCCTTAGCATACTCTAAGCAGAAGTGTTTGCCATTTCGTTCCAATAGCACATGGTGGGGCAATGTGTTCGAAAACTAACATAAATCAAGTGAATGAACAGAATCTAGTGCGGCTAATTCAAGTTCCGGGACACGCAGGATTAAAAGAAAACGAAATAGAGGATAAACTTCTTAAGGAAGCGGCATTAAACTCGCCTGCAGGATCAGAGCACTTTTTTCCTATGGAACCTTTTACTATAAAAAAGAGCTAAGAGCCGAAGATAAGAAATTAAAAGGTAAGTACTAGAAGATTTAAAAAAAAACTTTATTTATTAAGAAGCTTAAAGCAACTAAGTAATTTCAGAAGTGGAATCAAAGTGTTCATATTTAAAGATTTTTTTAGAAGACTGTGAAACCAGAATACTAGGAGATTTAAAGAAATTTTTTTATTTAATTATTTTATAAAACCTAAGAATACTAATACGACTTCCTTCGTGATACTGCAGGCCACTAAAACGCATGCTCCAAATTCGCACTACCGCACAAGAGATATGTGAGCTGGAAACTGAGATACCAGCTCGCATTTAGTTGGAACTGTTGTTATAAGAAGTTCAAAACGCCTAGATAATTTCAGAAGTGGAATCAAATAGATAATTTCAGAAGTGGAATCAAATATATGATTTCAGAAGTGGAATCAAATTGTTAATTTCTGCAAGAACTGTAGAACTGTACGTTGTAATAAAATTCAAATCGTACAATAAACCAATAGTCACGTTGAACATTCTCCCCCGCATCTACATAACTAAGTAAGTGCATTTGAACCAATTTGAGCTGCTAACAGCAATAACTGCGAAATAAATTCGTCTCACTCATGTACGATCATCTGCCAAATTCGTTATACTTACACCCAATGCATTAAGCAATTGTTTCTCCCACGAATAACGTTGCTCCTTCGCCATCACCTGCAACACCTCAGCACCACCATCACCGTTAACATTGCTATGATTACGAGCGATTACGCTTACTGCCAAACTATTACTACTTAAATTTGCATGAATACTGTTATTGTTTATTGACGCCAAATGCATAGGATTTTGTGTAAAATTTGTTAACGTCGGCGCTTGTGTGGTTGTGACCGCTGCCGTCAACGGTGGCTTCGTAGCGATCATTTCGACGATCGTTATATTCAGATTTATGCGAATCATGTAATTCACAGCGAAACCGATGAAAACCAAGTACCAAAGCACGGTACGAGCTTGAACTGGAAGGAGAGATGAAGAGTGTGAGGGTTTAAATGTTATATAAAATTTTACAAATATATATATGTATTAAACTTAATTATAATACTTAGTAAAATTGATGCAAATTAATCACTGTTGAAACATAAGAAGTTAGAAAAAATGTAAGTTTTTAATTGCTCAGCATGTCAGCAGATAATTAATAAAAAGTGATAATTATAGATTCGTAAAAGGGCTTGACAACTGTAACTTGTTAAATATTGTAAACGAATTTGTTTAAAAAATTTAAAAAAAAAATACTTGTAAAGGGTAATCCAAGTACTTTTTCCAATAACCTTTTTTTGACAGATCACGCGTGAGTCGTGTCAAGCTGACATGTTATTTTTGTTCAGTATTGTTTGGCATTTCATCCAATGGAAAAACTTACGCCCGAACAACGTTTAAAAATCATTCAACTTTATTATCGGAAATGCACGTTCTGTAAAAATGTGTTTCGCGCACTATTCGCAACACCGTCACCCATCTTGAGAACTTCATTATTGGATAATATTCGGCTGTATAGACCACGTCCAGCCCGCAGTGAAAAAAATATAGCGGCCGTAGCTGAGAGTGTACACGAAGATGGAGGAAAGGCGATTCGGCGCCGTTCGCAGCAACTCGGACTGACGTATGGAACGACTTGGTGCATTTTACGTCGAGATCTTAAATAGAAACCGTACAAAATACAGCTTGTGCAAGAACTGCAGCCGCTCGACATTCCCAAGCGACATCGCTTCGGTCTATGGGCTCTTGAAGAGTTCCAAGAAGATCAGACATTTTCGAGCCAAATTTTGTTCAGTGATGTGTCTCATTTCTGGCTCAATGCGTATGTAAACAAGCGAAATTCCCGCATTTGGAACGAAGAGCAACCTGAAGAGATTCAAGAGCCGCCATTTCATCCAGAAAAAACAACCGATTGGTGTGGTTTGTGGGTCGGTTGAATCATCGGCCCATAATTCTTCAAAAATGATGTCGCTGAGAATGTAAACGTTAATGGCGACCGCTATCGTGCCATGATAACCGACTATTCGATGCCTGAAATTGAAGCTCGTGATCTCCGCGGTACTTGGTTTCAACAAGATGGCGCCACTTCCCACACATCGCATCGCAACCAATGGATTTATTGAGAGAACACTTCGGTGAGCAGATAATTTCACGTTTTCGGCCGGTCGATTGTCCACCAAGATCGTGTGATATCACTTCGTTTGACTTTTTCCTGTTTTTCCTGTGGGGATATATAAAGTCTAAAGCCTATGCGGGCAATCCCGCTTCGATTCAGGCCTTGGAGCAAAACATCACGCGTGTCAGTTACCAGTCGAAAGGGTGGAACGAATCATCGAAAATTAGACTCAACGGATGAACCATCTGAGACGTAGCCGCGACCAACATTGGGAAGAGATAATCTTCAAAAAATAATTGCCAAAGAATGACCTTGCAAATGATAATAAACTTTCCCCATTAAATTTGAATTTTCTGTTTTTTTTTCTTTTAAAAAAATGTAGGGAATCCCGAAATGGATTACCCTTTATATGCGCATAAAATATTTATTAATATATAAAATTAAATTTAAACTCTCACTAGCAAACATACTTCAATTTGTTAGTTTAATTACACGAATAACCAATAAAGTAACATATTGTAATTTACAATATTTATGTAATATTGTCAACCGATAAATTATCACTAACAACTTGCATATATTTAGCGTAAAAGAAGAAGAAAAAACCTTTATCGTATCACGTGTACACGTACATACATACATACACGTACATACATACACACAAGCTCAGTTTCATATCACCACTTGCGTCTAGCACAGTGAAAAATAATGCAAATCTACTATATAACCACATCGATACATACTTACATACATACATACATACAATTATATTAGTTTGCTGTAAAATATGAATGAATGCACTCTAGACTAGTTTCATATGTCATTGCCTTGGCCACTGGAAATGTGTACGACCAGTTAGTTAGTTAGTCAGTTAGTTAGTCGGTCAGTCAAGTTGTCTATCGCACAGCCGGTAAATTTATCAACAGCTGATTCTCAGTACTCGTATTTGCATTTGTCTCTGCTCTCGATTTGCATTGATTATGTTTGAATATTGCTAATTTTGGTTGATTATCGTAAATTTATCGGTTTTCGTTTTTTGTTTGTAGCAAATCAAATGGAAAATAACTAGTTTTGTACATGTTTAAATAATAAATTTCAAAATTTTACACACTTTGTTTGTTGTAAATTTTATACATTTTTTTCCTAAAATTTGCTGTGCGATTCGCGTGAAATTCAGTCAGAATTTCAAGAAAAGCTTTCTGGTTTTCTTGTGAAATCTGTACAACTCAAACTCAACAACAAAACTCAATTATATAAAAGTAAATTAAATTAAATAAAAAAATTAATTTAATTAAATACAAAATAAATTAATATAAAATATTAAAAAATTGATAAAATGAGAGGCTTAAAATTAAACAAGATGAAGTGAAATAAAATAAAATAATTTAAACCAATTAGAAACGAAAAAACCAAAAATTTAATAAAATAAAAAGAAATAAAATAAAAATAAAAATATAATAAATTAAAATAATATAAAACAATAAAATAAAAATAAAAATATAATTAATTAAAATAATATAAAAAAAATTAAATGAAAATAAAAAAATAAATTAATTAAAATAATAAAAAATAAATAAAATGAAATGAAATCATAGAAAAAAATTAAAATCAAATAAAAAACATCCGAGGTATGTTCAAAGGAAAATCTGAAGGCATAGCTCACTGTTTCCTTTGATTACAATGGTGTGGAGCATCATGAGTTCCTGCCAAATGGTCGTACAGTTAATAAGGAATACTACAAGGAAGTTATGCAACGTTCGCGTGAGGCAATACGGCTCAAAAGATCGGAATTTTGGCAAAACAAATCGCATCACGTTAATGCACCAGCTCACACATCAATGCTTATTCGTGATATTTTTGGCCAAAAACCAAACCGTAAAAATGCCTCAACCAACGTATTCGCCAGATTTAGCACCCTGCGACTTTTTCCTATTCCCAAAACTAAAAAAATCGATGAAAGAAAAGCGTTTTGCCACAGTTGATGAGATCAAATCAGAATGGAAGAAGGAGTATTTCAGAAGTGCTTCGAGGATTGGACGAAGCGTTAGCACAATTGTATTATATCCGAGGGGGATTACATTAAAGGGGACAAAATAGATATTGCTGAATAAATAAGAACTTTTCAAACAAAATTCAAAATTCATCTTTTCCTTTGAACACACTTCGTTTGTATGCATAATACCAAATTTCCGCTCCCAGCTGCTTTTGTGGCGGACTTTTGACCCAAAACCTCATATTTGAAGAAATCGGTTGTTCTATAATATAATACTTCGATTTCGATGATTTTCACTGCCAATATGCAGTTTCCAGGATGTGTGAATAATACCAAATTACACTCGCCTAGATGCCTTTTTAGCGGATTTTTTCACCCAAAACCTCATATCTGAACAAATCGGTACAATTCATTATGTATGTTTAGTATGCCAAATTTCCAGTTCTTGTGTACTTTTTTTTGACGGATTTATGACCTCAAATTTCAAATCTGAAAAATTGGCCGCATATATGCTACAGTGGTCCGATCCGACCGACAAATGGTCGTTTAAATGCATAGATGCATCTTCTTACCAAGTTTGGTTGAAATATCTGAAAAATTGAGGGACTAGTTTGTGTCCAAATAGGCAGTCGGACAGACAGAGAGATGGACATGGCTAAATCAACTCAGCTCGTGATTCTGATACGATCGGTATAAATTTCGGTGAATCTATATCTTCTTATTTATACCATTTTATGTGCATGAAACGTATAAAAGGTAAATAAAATGAAATAAAATATAATGAAATCAGATGAAATAAAATAGAGTTAAAAAAAATCATTTAATTTAATGAAAATGAGCGAAATAAAAAAATTAATAAATAAAAATCAAATGAAATAACATAAAAAATAAAAAAATAAAAATTAAAAAAAAAATAAATTCATTGAAATTAAATTAAATAAAACAAAATAAAAAATTTAAATTTTTTAAATAAAAGGAAATGAAATATATATAATAACAACATGCAATACAATAACAAAAAAGTTCATTAGAAGATAGTAATATAATGCTAAAAATAATAAAATAAATAAAAACCAAATTATAATCAGCTACAACAAATTAAAATAAAAAATAAAGTAAAATACGAAAAATATATAAATTAAACTAAATTAAACAAATAAAGAGAAATGCAATAAAATAAAACTAAATTTTTTTAAATTAAATAAATAATTAAAATAAAACAGTATTAAAAATTTAAAATAAAATAAACTAAATTAAATGAAAATATATATAAAATAACACAAAACAAAATAAAAGAATTAATGAAATAGAATAAATATGAAAAAGTTAAAAAAATTAAATAAATAAAATTAAATGAAGTAAAATAAAATTAAAATTAAATTAATTAATTTTAAATTGAAATAATTAAGTTTTAAGTTAGTTTTAAATTGAAATAAAACCAAAAAAATAACAAAAAATAACAAAAATTAATAGAATAAAAAGAAAATAAATTAAAATAAAACCCAATAAAATAAAATTGAGCTGAAAACATTAAAAAAAAAATTAACAAAATTTTAAAAAGTATATTAAAAAGTATAAAAAGTATAAAAAATATAAAAAGTAAAAAAAAACTAATGAAAAAGTATACATTGTAATAAAAAATACGTAACATAAAAAAATTAAATTAAATTTAAAAAAATTTAATAAAATTAAATGAAATAAAATTAAATTTAATAAATTATTAAATGAAAGAAAATACTTTTAAAAAATTTAATAAATTATTAATGAAAGAAAATACTATAAAAAAAATTAAAAATTAAAAATACAAAAAATAATAATAAAATACCATATTTTTGGTACACTTAAACATTGTTATTAGCGAATTATTTTTTCTTAGCTTATTTACAACAATTCTTCTTTACATTTAATAATAATATATGATATCGATATATCTAATTTCTTATTTAAAAATACACTGTATCTATTATTCACTTATTTAAAAAAAAACACTAGATATTATTTTTTAAACATTTTTTTATATATATATTTTTTTTTAATTTCAAGTCGAAAACATACATCAACTTTTTCATAGAGGTTTTTCTCATTTTCACTATCTAAATTTTAATATTTTTTTTTAAATATTTTTTTTATTTTAAGTTAAAAATATATATGTCCTATTTTTTTTTTTTTTGTATATTTAAAAGATACATATTTTTTAATATAAAAATATATAAAAAAATATATTTTATTTTTATTTATTTTTTTCTTTCTTTCATTTAAACAATATTAACTTATCCATAAGGATTTTCTCAACTTTATTATCTAATTTTATATATTCCTTTTTAAATTTATTATATATTTAAAACAAAGTTCAACTTTTTCATTAAAATTTTCAAGTTTTTACCATCTAATTTCTTCTATTTTTTTAAAATATTTTTCATTTCAAATTTAAAAAGCTCTACATATTAATTTAAAAAAAATTTATTTTTATTTTAAATTTAAAAAAACATTAATTTTTCATAAGGATTTCCATATCTTTATTATCTACGTTTTTATATATTTTAAAAATATTTTTTAATTTAATATATAAAAAATTTTATGTATTAAAAAAAAACTATATTTATAATTTTATATATACATCAATAAAAAATATTTATTTTCCTTTAAATTTAAAACACACTATATATAATTTTAAAATTGTTTAATATATTTTTTTAAGATATTGTTTTAAATTAATCGAAAAACTATCTTAGTCTTTATATATTTGAAATATATTTTTGCTTTTGATTTAAAAAATCAACTTTTTCATAAAGATTTTCACGTTTTTTTTTTAACCTAATTTTATATAAATATTATATTTTTAATATTTTTTATTTTAAATTAAAAAAATTCTTAACGATTTTCACAATTTTATTTTAAAAAAAATTAGATAAACATACCGTTATTTTTACATTTGATCTCATAAGTAATTCAAAAATATTTACCTTCCACCATTTTGCAGCTTTTTTTTTTAGAATTTTTTTTCCACCGAAATATCACACAAAAACTCCTCTTCGTTCACTTTTTCCAATAAAACAGAGAAAAAAAAAACACTGTTCCAACACTACTACACTTCTACTCTACTACACTTCTACTCTGCTGCTGCACTAATTGAAGCTAACGCCTGTGAGTCTGCGCATCACCACAACTCATATGTAGTAGTTGTTGTTGTAGTTGTACAGTTGACTGGCGGCTTGTAAAGCGGAGATCACTTGTTACTAGTACAAAACCTTTAAAGCGACGTTACACAATGTATATGTGTATGGGTGTGTATGTTTTTGCGGCTCAATAATAACAACAACAAAGCAATAGAGATCACTACTAAAGAAAGTTCAGCGGCTTTGGCACACGCCACGTTATACTTGCTGATTACTGGAATCGAGTAGGGGTGGGAAACCTTTTCAAAACATTGCAACCACTGAATGCGTCACTAAGCAAAACCAAAAAAAAAAAAAAAAAAAAATACGCGGCGTCGAGTGTGATAGAGAACAAACGCGGCAAGCGTTTAAGTTACAGACGCAAAGCGATAATTGCGTTCGCTTTAAGCTTTAATTGCAGTTTGAAAATTTGTTTGAATTTATTTAGTGCACACGAGGATATACTAGTGAGTAAATTACGCGACGCGGCACTACCCAACCAGGTAGCGGGAAGGAATGTGTTGAGTATGCACGACGACCACGGCGACGACGACGACGATCACCTCTTGCCACTGAGAAGTGTGCAAGCTGAATGAGGAAAATCTTGCTAAACGTCTAATATGTAATAAACAACTCGGAGCTCGACAACCAGCCGGCAGGGTCGCTTAGAATTTGGAAGCATTTTATTTATCACTCAACACACTCGACGACATTCAAAATATTGTGATAAAAATACGCTGAAAATGTATAGAAATTCATGCATACATACATTCGAGCACATACGAGCATAGCTGGGTGCTACAGTTCACACACACTCCATGAATATGTCTAATGTAAAACAACAACAAAAGATCAATGATCGCGTCAACATTTGTAGGTATGTACGAGGGTGGTGAGACAAGTCAAGTTTTTTGCTTAAAAATCCCTATCACCGAAACCAAGACGTTAGGGGTTCAAGAATCTATCCGCGGTAAGGCATATCCATCGTAAGAGGCGTCTGAAAATGCAAATAGCTACCGCGACAGTCTGGTCTTTATATCGGAACGACGCGAACGAATTTTATCCGTCCAAGTACTGTCACCCCAGAGACTTGATAAATACTACGGTGACTCTGCATCATCAATTTCAATGGTTAAAAAGTGATTTACTGAGTTCCGCTGTGGTCATACCAGCAGTACAAGTGACGCCGAACAAGCAGATCGCACAAAAGAGATCATCACGATCATATAAAAGAGTGAATGAGGTGGCTGAGACTGGCTCAGGCATCTCCGATCGGCGCCGCGATTGCTCACACACGACCATGAGCGCAACCGTGGAACCACTTTAAAGAAGTGTTTGGCGATGTTCAACCGTAATCCCGACGAACTTTTGCATCGTTTCGTCACCATAGACGAAATACAGAGAACAAAAAGCAATCAAGACTATGGATTTCTCCGTCATGAGGCTGCACCAAAAAGGCCGAGATGGTTCTGCCAGTTAACAAATTCATGATCACAGTATTTTTTTGAGTTGCACGAGGTGTCATTCACATCGATTAACTTGGAACGGGCTTGAAAATGGTAAAACGATCACCGGCGCATATTATTCAGGGCTTTTGTACAGAATCGTTATTGATTTGTAGCAGAAACGACCGAAAGTGCTCTGCCATCAGTACAAAGCACGAGCGCACACGTGTGTAGTCATTGTGGTCAAATTAGGCTACGAACTGCTATTGCCCAGCCAGCATAATCTCCAGTTTAAGCCCCCTGCGACTATTTCTGGTTTTCAAACCTGAAGAAATGACTGTGCTTTAAGAGATTCGGGTCGAATAATCACAGAAACCAACACCTGTTATGTGAAACTTGCAGAAACCCACTGTTTGGAAGACATACAAAAATCGGAAAAACGCTGGACTCGTTTAAAAGGAGGCCATGTTGAGAAATGAAACGCTTATTTGCCGAAAAAAAATATATATTTTCTTCAAAAAGCCACTAACCTAACAAATCGCCCTCGTAGGCAGCAATAAGTGTACAGCTCTTGAAGCTTATCAAATTCGTATGTTGATATTGTTGCAGTACTTATGCGTTTGATAAATTACAATCGCATGCTGATGCTTACAGTCTCTCACTCTCTCTTTTTTCCTCTCTCTCCATCTCTCTCTTCCTCTCTCTCTCTTTCTTATCAAAAATAGCCGCCCTTAACGGTGTCAGCTCAAATTAATCAACCGATCCTCGCCACAGAAGCACTTAACCCTTAATAACGGCGGCTTCTCACACTATGATAACATAAAAATAAATAAATAAACAGAGAGAGAGAGAGAGAGAGTAATAGAGAGAGAGAGAGAGTTGATGTGGGAGATCTTTTTGTGTCTCTGTGTTCATCTGATAATCTCTCGATCTTAACGAAACAAACGTAAACAGCTCTCAGCTAAACAAGCTTATCATCTATCATAAACTGAGCAATTTCTTCACCTGTCGCTGTTGCTGTTATTGTTGTTGTTGTTGTTGTCGAGGTAGCGCATAAACCTTTACACTTGAGTGTACTTACATACAACTGTCGGCAAGTTAATTCAGCATTACCATCCGCACTTGTGGCATGCAAATGTATCAATATATGTGTGTGTATGTATGTATGTACATATGTGTGTATATGGATGTGTGTAAGTATGTATTACAGCTGTTTAGCGAATGAATTATGATATGCATTTAGCGTTTAGTTAATCCACAATGACAATGTTGTGGATTGCTTGCAGTGCACAATGGCTGACTGAGCTTATTTGGCTATAGAAACGCTACTGAGACGTATTTAAATATAACGGTTTATATTAATATTCTTATTTTCGTATGATATTCTTTGTGCTTCGTATGATAAGCGTGTCCGTGTGTGTGCGTGTGTGTGTGTGTGTGTGTGTGTGTGTGTGTGAAAAGTTAAAAACAAAAGTGTATTTTTAATCCTTCTCAAAGGCAAATAGAGCTCGGCACTTAAGGCGCTATATAATGTTATTTATCATAAACAAGCATCTTCAGACAAACGTCAAACCTTTTTACAGTCGTTACTAGTGAAACGTGAACGTGGAGCAGCGGGGAGGCTTTAGTTTCGCATCGCGTGCTCGTCTCCATACAACGTGTAAGCTCAATAAGAAGCGAAAGCTCGTGGAGCTTGGATTAACTTGCAACAGAGCAAGGAGATCCGGTGCATACACTATCATTGGTGGATCTCAAGCGTTCTGCTGATCCACAGCATAGCTTAACTCGAGGTTCGACTGGTAATAGCACCTCCAAAAGCAAAACGGGTTGTGAAAAGGGAGTAATCACTACAGTTCAACCATAGACTAAGCAGTTTTGAAAATATTATGATCATAATATCTTAGGTCCTTCTACACCTAATTTTTTCCCGTGCACTAGCAGACCCATTCGCTTCGCTGCTCTCTCCAGCCTAAAATAAATCGACAGAGAGATGGTGTGTGTCGATACTTTTCTCACGGATCTTTTCCAGGATTTACATGACATGCGCATGACATGAATATCTGACCTATCGTGGATCTACCAGGTCTAAAGCCACGCTGATAAGGTCTGATCTAATCGTCGGGCGAGCTTTTGTTCGAGCACATTCTGCAAAGAAGCTGATACATGTACCTTATCGGTTTGTTCAGCGCCATATAATAGCTCGTCCGGTAAGCCATCGCCTCCTGCCCCTTTGTTGTTTTCCAGTCGGGCAATTGCTATTCGCTATTCGCCAGCCTTGAAATTATTCGATCGAGGATCCGCTGGAGAAAGCAGAGGAAGAGAAAACCTCCACTCCGTTGGAAAAATCAGGTGGAGAGCGCCCTGATTTCATTTGGTATATCCAACTGGTGTCAAACAGAAAGGAACAAGTGACGCGCTATTATTAATTCGGCTATAATCGCGTTAGCGGTGCCTACGCCAAAGAAGAAGAAGAATAATTGCCTTTCATACTTCTTCATAGCCGGGTTATGGAGTGTCTGTTCCCTCGTCATCGTTAGGAGGATCGAGTTCGCCATCTCCAGGTGTTTCGCTTTCACTGCCATTCAACAGACTGGTGAAGTATTCTCTCTATAAACTCAGTATGCTCTGGGCAACAGAGCTATGTCAACTCTTTACCTCCTAAATGCTAATAAGTCTCACTTCTCCCGCTTCATCTGTTGGTGTATCTGCCATAGAGCGCGCCTTGTAGTCGATCATAATGCTTCAAGATAGGGAATACTGTTTCTCTCCACTACGGCATGTCATACCTCATCGAAGTAGCTCTTTTTTTCGTTATTGTCGAAAACCATTATTTTTTCTTAGGCGGCGACACGTAAGGAGTTTGATCACACACATACCTCTTATAAAGACTTGTTGCCGTGTGCTCTCCGAGAGCTAGTCGAGTAGAAGATTTCCGCCTGCTGCGATTGCAGATTTTCAACGTCGAACCTTCCAAGCAATTGTCTAATATAGTATACCCGTAGAGAGTTGAAGTGGAAACTCGATAACAAGCTTTGATATCAGAACTCTGCTACTCCTCAATCAGTATCTGCGCTAAAAGGGATTTCATTTTTCAACTCTGACCTCAGAGATCTTATCGCACGAGGAAGGCTGAACAAACTCTTGTAGCCGCTGAAGTGATTTTCGATCAAGCTCTTCAACAAATTTTGGTTTGCGTCGTAATATTTTTTCTCATCAATTAGAGGAAGCCCACATTGAGCCAAGAAGCGACTTCGTGTAAAGAAAATAGAGAACCCTAACCAATATTTAGAGAAACATAGAACCCAAATCTCCTATCCACCTCATCCCAATGCCAGATTTTCTCCATAAAATCTAGTAATTAGGTCAGCACTCGCACTTCGCATCACTCAAATCCAGTGAGTACTGTACACTTACCAAACAAAATGTCACTAAAGTGGCTAATCTAAGCACATACACATACACACACACACACGCAAATAGACCGTAATAACTTCTCCTCATAACAAGCATAAACAAATAATTATGACACAGCAGTATTTATGTACATACTTAAACAATTGCATTTGCATGCGTCGAGATGCTGACTCTGCTCAGACTTATGCATGCAAGACGAAGAGATTGACATCATTGCATTTGGAAATGAAGAAAAGTCGCTGAGTATCACCCTTACGACGTGTACTCGTCGCAAGTGCTATTATTTTGCCCCACAGTGTATATATGTATGTACAACAATTATTATACGTGCAATTAGTAGGCTTGCCAAGACAAGTTTCTGAGCTCCACCCTAGCACCCCTTACTGGGTTACTAGTTTACTGGCAACATATCGATCATTTGCATAATAATTGGATTACTCTCATATCGACGACTTTCTCATTCATTGATAACTTGTTGATATGTTTGTATTTACGAATTTATTATGGAAATTGCCGAGATTAAAAGTATTTTCCCTTTTCCTCCTATAGAGCACAGCATGGAAATTACATACTTACATAGAAAATACTGTAATTTTCGTTGAAACTAGGACTTCTTCCAGAGCTCACTGGTAAATCCACGATGTTGGTGTCGCATCAAAGAGCTTAACCCAACCAAAGTACCCCTTTTTTGGCATCCTCCAGAAGATCTTCGCATAAACTACCGCTTCCTTAAGGATTTCTACTAATCCTCCGTAAAGGATAGTCCTCTAAATTCTTGGATCTCATCTATCGTTTATATACAGATTGCAAAGAAAGGTATAGTCAATCTCGCAGACGTCAACAGGTTAGGCTTTAACGAAACGGTTAAACTGCCGATAGTTCAACATGATCTTTTTTTTTGAAGTTTATTATTGTTGTTGTTGCAGTTGTTGTTGTTGTTTAAGCGGCCGCTTACACTCCTTTTAGGAGCAATAAACACTAAATGAGGTGTCAAAAGATTAGTGAAGTCCAACTTGATACCTTATCTGTGGATATGATGCCCTTCCACCTCTCATAGTATCAAGCCTGCGCTTTACCTTCACGTGTTGGCACTCTTATCCTCATCTATTGGCTTGACCACTTCCACGTCCGCGGACTCTGCTTCGTCCCTTGGCTGTGATCTTCTCGCTTTCAGACTAATATCCACTTCGTAGTAAGTTTCGAACTTGTCGTCGTAATTTGGGATTATTGTTGTTTGCAGTGGATCTGGAGCTGTGATCAACTTGCCTAATAAAAGTAAGTGCCAACCCTAGTATGATCTCCTAGTTTTTCCTTACGTCATAGATAACCTTGGCATCCTATTAGTGACTGCACATTCGTAAAAGTACATAACGACTACTAGAACCGTACCGGACTATAGTACATCTCTTAAGACGATGATTAAATAGAGCAGGCTATCCCTCGTGTGGGTCCCTGGTCACAGAGACATAGAGGAAGCAGACGAACTTGCTTGTGGGGTACGACCAACCAGATTATTTCGCAGAAAGAACGCCACCGCTAAGATGGCAACCAAACTTGAGCGAGCCGAGACAGCCGTGATCGAAATGGAACCGGAGGAGGTGGAATGGTTTATATTTTCTGAAAAAGAAGCATATCTCAAAATAATTGGAGTCCTGACGGGACATTGGCTTAGAGGACAACATACAGAAATGCTAGGAGCCCTTTTCTGAAGATATTGCAGGAATGGCAAGCAGGAAGAGATTATTGTCCACCTATTATGTAAATGATCTGCTCTCCTTAGCATTTTGGAGTCGAATTCATGGATAGCCTTCACCTGGTGCCAGCAAATAATGTAAGGGTCCTAAAAAAGGTTATAAGAGAGTTCAAATGGATGGAAGAGGTATGGTAGGGTTGAGGGGTTAGGGGTGGTTAGTGTCGCAAATCATTATATTCATTCATTACTGTTTAATTTTATTAGAGTTTCCGGGGGTCTTACAAAGCGACTCGTGTTCTTCTGCTGTAGAAGGTAGTTGG
This sequence comes from Neoceratitis asiatica, assembly GCA_030068015.2. Taxonomy (NCBI): domain Eukaryota; kingdom Metazoa; phylum Arthropoda; class Insecta; order Diptera; family Tephritidae; genus Neoceratitis; species Neoceratitis asiatica. Next base: position 70,251,558 of record CM061527.1, on the reverse strand, counting down.
ATTCCAATAACGGTATAAATGTGTAACAAGTTGGGAAAGGTGTTAATTTTTTCTCTACGAGTGACGCTTAATGCATATCTTTTATGTACATGACTAGACGGACTCAATACAGCTGTTAAATGAAGTATTTTGACTTAATAAATTCAATATTTTCACTGCCCTCTTTCGGTGTCTCGAAACATGTCGGCTTTTTAAAATATCTCTCACTAGTCCTGGCCCGATAATGTTTCGAGACCTATTTATTCCACTTCTGATCATTAGATATTCAATTTGATTTCCTATCCGTGAAACCGGTGACAGCTGAATAACTTTTCGTGCTACAGTGCAAACAAAGTCGGTAAGCCATACTGCAACGCAAAGTTTTCGGTGTTTTTGGTTAAATGCTTTGCATATTGGTTTAAATATGCTATGCGTTTGTTGCTGTAAGCGCAAAGCAGCCTTCAAAATAATTGTTCGGAATGTTGCGGTGGTCGCAGTCCTTGGTTGGTTGAAAGTGCAGTTCGTTTCAACGTGAAGATTTGACGTATTCATCTGCTTCTCCAAGCACTTGCTTTACGCTTACTGCTGGGGTTTTTTCAATCGCTATTCTGAATGGTTGTACCTGATTACGAAGGCTTTTGTATTAATCATCTTATCACTGCGTGGGGAACGCAGGAATCAAACATAAAGGCGCTTGCCAACTTTGAGTTGACATCAAAAGCTTTTTTCATCTTGTTGGCTATTGCACATATTTTCCATTGTAGCGATGTTTTTTTTTACTTCGAAAAGTCTAGGCAGGCAAAGAAGGCGTAGTAAAGATTTGCAACTCATAAAACCAAAAATATTACGTTCATAGCAAAAGAAATTTAACAAGAATCTAACACGAAAAAATCGATGCCGTCACTAGTTGTAATCGGAAATTTATCGAAAATAGTTGTCACAGCTGTCATCAAAAAAATAAGTTTAACAAATTTAAAATTTAAAATAACGATTGGGAGAAAAAAAGTATGCCTAAAAATAGCGCGAATAAAGGACATAAAGCAGATTATGTGCTGTTACAGCTTCTGGGGGAAAGACAGTAGCGCTTTTTGTCCAATTTGCTACTATTTAATTGCGCGAGTGAATTTCTTGCTCTATTCAACGACAAATTTAAAATTTTACTGATTTAAATTTTGAGCATTTAATCGTGAATATGTACTTATGTACGCAGAAAAAGGCGAAAAAGTGAAAAAATAAAAACAACTACTCAATGGTATAACCATTGGTCTGTACTGTGCATAACACAAGTTCGAATGCAATGCGTACTAGGATCTTTGAGAAGAAGTCCGTTGAGGAAACTTGGTGGGTTGCGAATTAGCTAAAACTTTTACCTCGTAGATTGCTATTGTAATTTTTATGCTCTTCTAAAAAAATATGCAGTCAACGTCAGTCAGCTCAACTAATTGCAATCAAATAAAATTAATTTAAAAAAAGAGCAAAGTTCTGGAAACAGCTTATTGAAGTAGATTTTTTTTTTTTTTTGAAAAATAATTTTTTTTAAATAATATTATATTGTACTATAGTAAACATTTTGCGTGTAAATAAATTCAATTTTCGTGTAAAGGCAGCTGAAACAATAAACAATGGTTGAGAACAAGAGCAAGCGTTGCATGAGGAAGGATAACATAAATGGCGGCTTCGCGTTCGCGAAATTGTAAGAAAAATAAGTAAAAAATATATTCCTGCGGTGTTATGTAAAAGATATTTGCTTTGAATCTATGTGGGTACGTATATATATGAATAAATTTTGAAAATCTAGTTACGTATATGAATAAATTTTGAAAATTTTTCTCTCGCCTCAATTTATAAGTGCAATTGTTACTTAACTTAATAACTACAACTCGTTTACTACAAAACCATGTTATAGTTTAAAGCGCAAGCTTGCACATGCGATTAAAAAATAAAAACAAGGTGGCTCCTCCGCACACCAAGCGTAGAAAGCGTGTGTTCTAAGCAATAATTAAAATTTAATATACAAATTGTGTTATTAATAACAGTTAACGCTAAATAACAATTATTTTATATAATTCTTTTTTTTTATATTAGTTTTGGTAACTAAAAAAAATACTTTTTTCACGGAGCCGCACCTTTAAACATTTAAAAATTGGTAAACAATTACAGTAATTACACATATTGAACTAATAAAGTTGACAATTTAACGACGAAATGGTTTTTTTTTTGTTCCATTTCGCATACAACAACTGTCAGCCCAACTGACAAAGCCCATCAGATTTCATACGGTGTTATTGAATTGAGTGCAATAATCCTTAGCAAATCAATCAAATGGCTGAACACGTAGCGCAAGCAGCAAGCGCACTGTTAAATTTAAATTAAGCAAAAGCATATACATATCTGCATACATATGTAGATATGTATGCATGCATATGAAAATCAAACACTTAACGCATTCATTACAAATATTAACAATTATATTGTATTATTCAAATATTATTTGTACATATGTATGTATGTATGTATATATAAGTGATTTCGAGTTATTTTTAATTATTTAATTTTTTTTTTTGCAATATTTTCTTTTACTAATATTTAATGTTAGTAGATATTGTATGTACATAAATGGTGTGTGTATATATATAGAGCTTGTCTGCGTGTGTGTGTGCCCATCATTCAAGCAGTTCGCCTTCCGCCATCAACGCACTCGTCTGCACACGTCCTTCTGCCCAGGCTGCAGCTTCCCATAGACGGCTCAGCATTCACCCCACATTTTCATACGCCATAGCTGGTCGCTCACTGCTCATAGCGCTGGTGGCGACTGTCGTGGCGAATATGGTGGGCGGATGATGTTGTTGCGCTTGCTGCTGTTGCTGCTGCTGCTGCTGGTGTGGATTATGTTGTTGCGGTTGTTGCTGCTGTTGTTGGTGGGAATTATGCGCATGCTGTTGATGTGCAGTCGGCTGCTCATTGCGTATCTGTGGCAATGGAAACATTATGCCATGTGCCATCTGTGGATGATGTAAGTGCTGTTCACTGGTTGGTGGCGCGGGCGCCTGCTGCTGATGGCTATTATGTTGTTGATGTTGACTACCCTCAACATGTTTACGTTCCACATTCTGTTGATGTACTTTCTCGCCACCTTCATCGTACTTCTTCTGCAGCTGGAATAGTGCGTGTGGCAATTGTTGTTGCGCATGCAGTGCTACCGCTGAGGCGGTTGCGCGTTCAACTTGTGATTGTGGCGATGTTTCTTTTTCATTTTTCTCATATTTCTTTTGCAACTGATACATGCTGTGCGAGAGTTGGGCATGTTGTGAGAGTTGTATTTTATCGTTTGTCGTCGCGGTGCTTTGTTTGCTCGTCGATGACGAGGCGCTTGATTGTGCATGCGTTTGTGACTGTGATTTTTCCTGTTTTACCGATGGTTTCTTTTGATATTTCTTTAGCACCTGTATAAGTTCGCCCTTGACATCGATGCGTATCTCTTCCGGCACGCGCTTGATTTCTTCGTAGAGTGAGAGTAAGAAGAGCTTGTCAGGATCACGATTCTTACGCTTTTTGCTCTTCTTCGGAAAGGCATCTTGCATGAATTGCAAGAGTTTCTCCTCAAATACCGATTCACGTTGCATGGCGGCGGCAGCGTGTTGCTGGCGACGCAACAAATGCGAGTGCAGACCACCGTGGAATGCCTGCAGATGAGGCATTGAATTATGTTGCTGAGACGAAACGCTACCCGTGACATGTTCACCGCCGTTGTGCGTTTGCATGCCAACGCCGGGTGTTTGAAATGCGCCGCCGTGTGTGTCGGTGTGATTCGAGGAGCCCGGCGCATCACTTGTCTCACCATCATTATTCGCATGATCCTGTTGCTGCTGTTGTTGTTGCTGCTGCTGTTGCTGTTGCTGTGCCGCATGTTGCTGATCTTTCTGATGTTGCATATGCTGTTGTTGGCCATTGGACACAGCGGCAGCGCTTAAAATTGCATCACAGAAATGTTCGGGCACATAATCGAAGCCGGACATGAAGTTTTCCGGTTTCAATTCACCATTCATCTCCTCGTAAAAGTATTCCGTGCCAACAATGTCGATAATATCATTATCCTCTTGATTAAGCTCGATACCAGGAGGCGGTGAACCTCCTGCCAATTGACAACGTTTCAATTCGGCGAGTTTCTTACGCGTAGTCAAACGCATATCGCGCCAGCACTGTGTGGAGATAATAGATTAGTGAAAAAAAAATCAAACTCCATGAAATATAAGGTAATCTTCAGAGAATAGCTTATAAGAAACTCCCAAAAAATAAATGTACCTTCTTCCATTGTATTATGGTCTTCTTTGGGCCGATTGTGTTGAGCGCTGCCTGTATCTTCTCCCAGTACCATTCCTTCTCCTTTTTCCCCTCCATGTACTTAGTTTCACGCAACAGTGTGATAAGCATCTTTTTTTGCGGTTTCGTTACACGATCCTTGAATAAAATATTGAAAACCTTGAAATTAAGAAACGAAAAAAGGCGAGAACTGGATATTTCACACGTAAATATTTCTTTGATCAACAAATACAAAGTAATTTTATTCGTAGTATTAATAATAAATCAAGGATTACATACACACATATGTACATACAAACAAAAATAATAATTACAACATGGGAGCCACCGGTGTTGGTTTTACAATGGGTACCTACTTCACTAATTGTATAAACGTTTGTACCACACAACAGCAGCCATTCGGTCAAATTGTCAGATGTAACCCGGCGAATTTCTCACTCCACAACAAGTGTATTATATGGGCAGGTTGCTTTTTGCAACACCAATTTCGCGTACACATTTCTGCTGCCCCATTCTTGGTGATATACACTTGAGCCATGCTGATTATTCACATTTCGTTGCTTAACTCAATATTTTTTTTTTTCGTTGTTCCCTTTTCGCATAGACACCTAGTATTTGGCGACAGGTACCTACCGAACTATTAATTGATGCCTATTTTATGGCTTTTGCCCAGTTGTTATACATATTCTTCTATTTGTACACACACTTACCATTTTTATTCGTTGCAAATAATAATCGAAATAAAAATATCCTATTTATATAAATTTGGTTCCAACAAAATTTATTTTCTGCTCCAGGAATTTAGCAGCAATTTATTTCACTTGGTACACCGTCGTGTCGACAGTCGACCGTCAATCGTCGCTGCCGTCGACGTTCGTCGTTTTCAATTTTATGTGTGTCTGTCGTGTTTGTCATACCGTATTTGTTGTTGTTTTGCCAGCGTTCTGCTCACGAACTGTCCGTCGTCTTTCATGTTGGCTGACCGCGCTGTCGATACACAGCATTGACAATCGATAACATACTTGTATGACCGATAAAAACAATCGGCATTGCCAACTGGATATGAAATATAGAAAATTACACTCGATCAAAGAACGTATATACTATAAGAAGCGACAAGACTCATACGGTCTTTGTGCAATTGCGAAAGGTACCATTTTCAGGGTTGGGGAAATGTGTAACCTCAATTCGCTTAGAATGTTTGCTTTTTGCTGCGAAGGAAACGATGCAGACGAATGATACAAATTGTAGGGGTAGAAATTAGCAGCAATTTTAAGGGTTTTTGAAGATTTTATGCAATTTTTTTTTATAATTTTTTTTTAAGTAATATTGTCCCAGCTCAATTTGAACTGTGAAATATATGATTTAATGAGTATATGCACATTTTGTATATTTAGGACTGATCATGTCGTCCTGTCCCCAATCAACGTATGTACATATATTTACATATGTATGTATGTATACCTCAAAAATAGCAAATACGCCGTCGGCAATTTGCATTTTGCACACACTAAAATATTTCCATAATTTCAAATTTATAATATGATATTTTAGATACATACATATGTATATCCTAATAAGGAACCTAAAATGTTTTACCAAAAAATTATAATAATATAAGGTAGTTCAGAAACAATCACTTTATCTATGCTATTTATAATATGCTATTAATGTTTCACTTTCATTTTATGATTCATAAACAATAAAAATGAAATTTTACAAAAAAATAAAAAAAATTAAAAATAGGAAAACAATTAATATGAAAATTTCTGAATAGCTTCAGTTAATGGTATTTGTACCCGCACAAAAACGAAAACAAAAGTACCAAAAACATACCCATATCAGCGCTTCTAGCATCTGCGCCAAATTCATATACGTTCTTTGACACAACGCGCCGTAAATTCCTATCTGCCATCGGCCTTACAACAGCAAACAACAACATTCCATTACATGGAACGATCGATTACAAGCGGATGTTATCGGCTTCGATAAATTAGTAAGTAAGTAACTGTTCTCTCTCTCAACTTCCGTTTATTTAAATTTATTAAATTCAATTTCAATTTTCAATTTGATCATTAATAACAAAATGAATCCATTCCAAATATGGCACTATGGCAGTATAGATGCTCGGCACACCAGATATGCCACATGTGAGGCCATGTGATACAATGCCACATATATAAGGAGTGTTATTGAGTTGACAAATTAAGGGACCACCGCTGTCGCCCTGGAATAGATGTTCAAATACACATACATATATAAAAAAAAACACATTTACTAATGTTGCTGAGTAAATATATATACATATATATTTGGCATTCACCTGACAAGTGTCTTGATTAACGCCCAGCGCACAAAGTGTTGTTTCATCATGTGGCGGCGCTAAAATTCTACCCAAAATATCCGTACACTGCTGTTTGGTGATTATACTAACTGCGCCTTCTATAAGATTGCTTTGTAATTCACCAGCATATTGTGTTGCGCCATAACCTATAATCTGGCAGGAAACTAGTGGAACAGGAAGAGCGAACACAGCACGTTACAGAGTGCGAAATTTAAATATATCGCATTTCAATGAAACAAACAAATAACACTCACCGCCGCTAAGATCTTTCGTGTCCGATGGCGGTAATTGTATAAAACCAGCGTTAACTAAATTATACAACGGCACATAGGGTTTCTTCAAGCGCACCAATGCAATATCATTTTGAATATTTGTGCTACAAACATTCAAATAAAAAATAAATACAAATTAATACAAATAAAACAACAATAAATGGAGGAAAAGGTGGGTAAAACTTACGGTTGGTAGTATATGAAGTCCACACGTTCGATAGTGTAAAGACTGCTGTTATGCTGTTGGGCTTTTAAGAGGTTTTCGTGACCGATAACGGCTGCAATGCGTGCAAGCTTTCTTTTATGTTGTTTTTTGTTTTTGTTGTTAAAAGGGTTTTAAAATAAATGCATACATATACATGAAACTTCTGAAATCGCTTAACGTACATAAATATTTTCTTTTTTTTAGTTAATTACTTGCGGTAAAAACAATGAGCTGCCGACACGAACCAATTGGGATTCAACATAGCGCCACCACAGAAATGTCTATACTCGTGCGCGCCTTGTAGACCAACAACTCCATCACTGATTTCTTGTATGGAAACGATATAAGGATACTTTGGCGGTGCTGGGTGGTTAAGAGAATTTGAAAATTTGTATTTGAAAAAAAAAAAAAAAAAAATAGATTTCTTTATAACCACTTGAAACCTACCATTTTTAGGACTATATACGAGTTGTCCGCCTACAATAGGTGTAGCGTAAAGATTCCCTATAAAAGTAATGGCAAGTAAAAACGCCACGCTATAAATACGAAACATTCTGTCTACGGGTACGTAACACTACTACTGAGACCACCACCTTGCGAGCTGTCGTGTTTTTGATAAAAAGGAATATGGAAAAAATTAGAATAATAACGCGCTAAGTCGCGCTACGTCAAGCCCCAAAACAAGCTGTGCAAACAAGTAGTGTTTTAACTAACATTTTCGAGTGAAATTCAAAGTAAATTTTATTATTTCTTTGTGTCGAAATTGACTCAGTGCACGCGCCAGACGGTCTAAAAGCGTATTTCATAGTGATAAGCAATAATTAATATTTTTTATATTTTTTTTTGTTGTTGTTGAATGTTCCAACACAATTGGAAAATATTCAATTACAGTGTTATTTGGCTGTGCCCAAAGCCCAAACACGGTTGGTTAGCAATGCTCGAATAACTACGAAATATTATTTCTTTTATCTTTTCATACAGATTAAAGGGAATTTTACCATGGAATGTTGCGAGCTTAAACATTTTTAGGCAAAAAAAAGCTAGTTTTAAATTAAAAAAATATTAAAAAAAATTTTTTTTTCAAATATTTCAAAATTTTACCGAAAGTTTTTATTTTTTCATTTCTTTTCAGTAAGTGATTGATACAAGTGTACATAAAACAAACATTAACAGCGCAACGCAGCGTCGGCATTTCACTTCGTTTCATGTGCTCTATCTACGTCCACGTTGTGCCAATTTTGCATTGACCGTGCGCGTTACTGCAGACACGCCCTCTTCGAATTTCGTGCGAAATAGCACATTCGCATTATTGAACATACCGTCCTTTAGCGAGACGATTATGAATTGTGAGCCGGTGAAATGCGCTTTCAACATATTGCCTATATTTTGTGTATGCGACATATCGAGCGCCGCATCCACTTCGTCCAGAATGTAGAGCGGCGCTGGTGAGAACTTAAGCATAGCCAAGACGAGCGATAGCGCAACCAATGAACGTTGTCCACCCGATAATTCATTGAGTGATTCCTTCCATACGCCATTGAAGCCCACATTGATCTCTAAACCGAAGAGTTGACCCGATTGTTTAACTGGATTGAGACGCGCTTGCGCTCCTTGTAGCAGCGTACTGAATATGCTGCTGAAATTCTCATCGACAACTTTCCATGCTTTTTCCACCTTCTCACGCTTCTTCTCATCCATTTTGGATATGATATGTTTTATTTTCTCCTTATCTTGCTCGACAATCTTTTTACGACGCATTGTCTCCTGATATTGCTCCTCTTCGCGATCTAGCAGTATCATGGCGCGTAGATTTATATGACGTTCCATTTTATCTTTTTGTTCACGCATCACGTTGAGTTTTTGGCCCGCTTCGATGGGATCCTCTTTGGAGTAGTCGTAACGTGTGTTTTTAGTGCCGAAGAAATCACGATCCTCCAATATCCAGGGATACTTTTCCTCGAGTGTTTCGATTTTGCGAAATGAGTCCTTACTATCGTTACGCACTTTGTTCACCTCATTCTCCTTTTTCTTGATCTCCAACGTTAGATCTTGATTGTTTTTAGTTAACTTTTCTTTTTTCGTTAAAAGATTTTTCAATTCTTTATTCTGTGAATTGATTTTATCCTTCTGCTCTTTAATGCGCCGCTTTAGATTTGCCACGACCGTGGCAATGCTTGTGCTGCCTGCACGTAATTCTGTGAGATTCGTTTCCATTTTATTTATATTCTCCTTCATATTGTCACGCTGCACTGTGGTCTTCTCAATGCTCTTCTTCAATTCCTCAATTTCCAATTGTAGCGTTTCGAATTCTTGTTCGCGTTTCTTCCAATTGTTGCGTGACTCTTCCGATTTCTTCTTCGCCTGTTTCATCGCTTCGCTGGCTGCTTTCAATTCACGTTCGCGGAAACCTTTAGCGTCCGCCAGTTTAGCTTCGATATCCTTAATTTTGGAGCGCGTATTTTTTTGCGTCTCACGCGCTTTGTTCAGATCACCCTCGAGTGTTTCGATTTGATGCTGCAGTGCTTTGATTTCTTCTTGGTGTTGTTGAAATGTACTTTGTGCTAAACGTTGCTTGCAGGCGTTCAGCTCGTGCTGACGTAGCTCCAACTGTTCCTTGATGCGATTGTAATTGCGTGCGGTTTCAGTTGTAATGCTAAAAAGAAAAAAGGGTATGAGTTGGGGGGGTTAAGGTCAATGTTTCTATAAAATATATAAAATACCGTAATTTCTGCTCAATATTATGCAACTCCTTTTTGCGTGTCGCAATTTCACGCTCTAACCGTTTAATTTCCGCCAAGTCAGCCAAAACGTTGCTGCCTTTGGGTCGTGAGCCACCCGAGAGTGTACCTTGTGGATCAACAACATCGCCTTCCAATGTAACCGAGCGCGAATGTATGTTGCGGTGGTATGTAACCTATAATTTGGATGGAAAAGCGAATTTTTAGTGAAGGGACTGAACAAAAACAAAAAATTTTTAATAAAATATATATGGAATTTGCATGGTTGTTGTAGCGGCTTTGTCAACCCCGTCTAGGATCAGGTGGGTCTAGTCTTAGTCAACGAGGTTATCTAACGGGAGTTCCACCCCCTGCGGGTTAGGGGTTCAAGAATTTACCCGCGGTAAGGCATGCCTGTCGTAAGAACCGACTAAAATCTATAGTTGCCGCGACAGTCGGGTCTTTATACCGGAACGACCCGGATTTTTATCCAGCCAAAGACTGTCATTCCCGCAATGTTCCCCGAAGCCACATTCGGAGAATTTTCTGCGGTTACAACAACAACAACGGGAGTCCCAGGAAACATGTTGTTTCGACGGTTTCGGACCAGAGGGAGAGGAGTGTTAGATGAGTTGGGTTAAGTGGGCATGCAAAGAGGTGGTTAGTGTCGTGCGGGGATTCGTTGCCTGCGGGACATGTGTTGACTATATCTGAGTCGATAGGAGTTAAGTTTGCTACAATATCCAAGCCTTAATTGTGCCAGGGTTACGCGGGTTTCTCGAGGCAGCTCGACCTCTTGTCTATAGGTGGTGATTGGACTACGAGAACACCATACACGGGAAGAGAGTTCACAAAGGAATTAACGGACTCTCGGTGGATGGTGTTTATGGCCTGTCTGTACGCCGTCCTGTCCAGCGGGTCTCGTCTGTATTGCTGTACGGTGTCCCGGTAGTCAAGTACTCCCTTCCTAATGTGCCTAGGTGGCGGTTCAGCTTCCAATAAGTGTCTGTTGGGATTATCCCTACGATAGGTTACACAGCATAACATTATGCCCCTTAACTGGGAGCATAGATTTTTCACTGTGTAAATGGTGCTCCGGCGCCATCAGAAGGTTTCCCGTCACGGTCCGAAGGGCGGTGTTCTGACAAGTCTGGAGCTTCTTCAACTGCGTTTCGCTAGTCCCCGGCGTCCAAATCGGTGCAGCATATTTTACGACCGGCCGGCCAATTGCCTTGTACGTTGCCAGCAGAGTTTCTTTGTACTTTCACCAGGTGCTACCGGCTAGCGATTTGAGGATTTTTTTTGCGGTTCTGTACTTTGGTGGCCATTACAGTCGTATGCGGAGTGAAGGAGTGCAGGCTGTCAAAGTGACTCCCAGTAAATTTGGGTTGTTCGTGGTCAGAACTTCTACGTCATCGACCTTCACATTGAGTTCTAGCCGGTACTCCTTCGTCCGGCTGGTGAAAAGAGTGGCAGAGGATTTCGCTGTAGATGATAGCAGTTTACTTTCGCACAAAAGATATCAATATCCTGGCCAGACGCCAAAAACGAACAGTCATCAGAAGTCAACCGATGATTGTCGCCTACACAGGTAATTCTTGGTTCACCTCTTCACCCTAGGCGGTAATGAGAAACCCTCAATGCCCGATAGTAGCAGTACGTGATTAACCGTGTTGAAAGCATTCGACAGGTCCGAGTGCTACTAGAACAGTCGCGCACAGGGTCGATTTTGGTGACGGTCATGAATTATCTGAGTGTTTATGGCGTTAAGTGCTGTTGAGGTGCTGTGCACTTTCCGGAAGCCATGCTGATGTGTCGCTAGGCTCAGGTGGTGTGTAAGAGACGGGAGCAGCAAGGCCTCAATTATCTTCGCAACTGGTGAAAGGAGAGATATCGGCCGATAAGACTCTCCATTATTTGCAGGTTTCCCCGGCTTTAGTAGCGGTATCACTCTATCCAGTTTCCACATATCGGGCATAATTAGAGTGGTCAAAGACAAATTGAGGATCTTGATGAGATAATCTGCTCCCGCTGGTCCCAAAAGTTTTAACATCAGCATGCGCATTCCGTCGGGGCCGATGGATTTGGAGGTTTTCGTCTTCCCGATAACTCCCTGAATCTCTTCCCTGAAGAAATCAGGCGTCACGCTGGTGTTCGGCAGTTTGCGAGACGACGGGTTACTCGACTTTTCGTTCTGTCAACCTAAAAAAGCTCACGCACCTCTTCGGGTCCGACGGGGCGTAATCACCGAATGAAATTTCCACCCGATCATCACGTCTCGTCTGATTAGACAACGATTTGACTGTAGCCCAGAGCTCGGCTACCCCATGGGAGAGATTGTAGGACCTTAAGTGCTCCTCCCACTTGGTCCTTGTGACTGTGAGTATTGACCTTATGCCGAATCTTGGTGTTAAGTTCCCTAATACGGGAATCGCCGGGATCGACTAGGCGTAGCGTGTCGCCCCTTGTCGCTAAAAACCGCCGCTTCGGTGGGGATAGCAAGGCGAATTTCCGCTATTCAGCCATCAGGTATGAAGTGGGCGGCTGCAGACACGACAATTTTGCTTAAAATTATCTCTGCTTTGATGACGTTGGTAGGAGTGGGGAGAGTACTGAAGGCGTTCTCAGTAAATTTGTTGTTTTTATGCAATTGCATTTTAATGAGAGCCTTAAGATTATTTTAGGCCGAAAAACAAATGTTTAAATTACTCACTTGCTTAGCTATGTTCAAATCACGACAAATCAAAGTGTGTCCAAAGACGAATTTCATAACTGGTTCGAAATAACGATCATATTCGATCAACGAGAGTGCAGATTGCACATTTTCTTCGCCCACCTAGCAAAAAAAAAAAAAAAATATAATAAAAAATATAAAATTTTTCAATAAAAATCTGCACTACTCACCAATCTTTGCGCAAAATCCACCACGCTCTGATCAATTGGATGTGAGGTGATTTTATTGATTGGTATAATGGTTACACGATGCTGCAATTGTCCTTTTTGTAATATTTTTTTACTGGTCATATCATCATCGGCCACATAGCTGTATAACTATAAACATATATATATATGTAAATAATATGAATCATAATAATAAAAATTCGCCGCAAGTACTCACACTGCCACCAGCCGTCATCATTAGGGCAAGATTATTCTTTTCATCGCGCACATTAAATAGTTTTCCCACCATGCCACGCATTTTTGTGCGATCAAAATTCGGCTCGGGATCACGATATTGCAGCTCATAACGGTATGCATTGCGTCGATCCAATTGTTGATTTAAATCGCGTATCTCACGCTGTAGCACTTGTTTACGCTCCTGTAGTGCCTCATAACTGCCATCTTCATAGTCAATAGATGCCATTTTCTGCTCCATACTATTTATTTCACGCTCGAGTTGTTCACAAAGTTGTTGATCCTTAGCATAGATTGTATCCTTGGAGTGTTTATCGTTCTCACGTTGCTTTAAGACATTACGACAGTGGCTTAACTCCATGCTGGAGGTTTTCAACGTAGTCTCAGCTTGACTGAGTTGTTGCTTTGCAGCTAAGAAAAAATTAGCAAGTTTTTATGTTAAATATTTAAAATATATATATTCGCGTCGCGTATTTACTGATTAACTGATCCTGCAGCGAACAAGATTGACCCTCCTCGTCTACCGACAGACCTTGGGTAACAGCTTCGAATTTTTTCTGCGCCGCATCATACGCTTGTGCGTCACGTTCATCTGCCTCTTTGAGACTTTGAAAAAGATCATGTACCTTTGACATTTGTGCCTCTTTTTGCTTCAACGCCTTCTCATCTTCCGTGATATTTTTCTCTAAAGTACGTAACTTCTTTTGTTCTTGATCGATGCTGGTTTGCATCGACTTTAAACTACCCGCCATCTTGCCCTCCTCTACCACTTGTTGCGTTAGCTGTTCTTCAACTTCCTTTAGCGCACCTCCACTATCGGTATCAATTTGCTCTTGTACTTTTTTGGCTGATTCATCAATACTGTCCATTTCACTATTATTATCTTTAATGGTATTTTTACAGGTTTCAATGCGATTTGTTATCTTTTCTATTTGTGTTTCAATAGAGCGTAAAGCCTCTTTCTGTTTCAGATAGCGAAAGGATATGTGTATGCGTGTTAGATATTCAATATCACGGCATATTTTTTGAAAATCCAAATAAGCTGAACGTTCCTGTCGCAGTTTTTCCAATTTGGGTTCAACTTCTTCTTGTAGCAGTGTATTGGTTTCGCGCACTTTAGCATCTTTTTTCTCAATTAACTTTGTAGTCGCTTCTCGTTTTGTCTCATACATACTAGTACCAGCAGCCTCCTCGATCATTGATAATATCTCTTGCGGTTTCATGTTCAATACTTTAGTAATACGTCCTTGCATAATTAAAAAATTGGGATTATTCACATTTAATTGTACAGAGCAAAAGAAATCTGAAACTTTCTTATTCTGTACCAGCTTGCCGTTGATCAGATACTTATTTTTGCCACCTACAACAATTTGTCGTGTAACTGAGATTTCACGACACTTCTCATAACCCAATGGACATTGATTTGGATCCGAGTTATCGAAAATTAATGTAACTGTAGCCTTTGTAACACCAGCTTGGCCACTTTTATAGACGAGATCTTGTAGCGATGCGGCACGTACCTATAGATAATTTGACATGAGTAACATAGACTATATATTAATTTCAATAACACACACATACCTGACCCAAATTCATTATACCAAGTACGAAGCATATTGAATCCAGTATATTTGATTTGCCTGTGCCATTCAACCCGGTGATGGCGGTAAACTCGCTATCAAAGCCATGAATTTCTGTACGCCGCCCGTAGGACTTGAAGCCATCAATTATAACAGATTTAATATACATTCTTTTATACGCTCCGTGTTCCTTAAAAATATGTAGTCGGATCCTGTAAGATTTATATGTAAATGTATGTATGCCAGCGATGGTATGCCACAAATGAAAGAGCGCGCGTCACTAACGCGCACAACAAACAGCAATTTTTCTCCGCTTACGGCGTAATTATTTTATTACTCACCAATTGTACGAGTTCCAAACAATTCTTCCTCTTGAGTTTTACTGTTCCGTTGACAATTTTCAATTAATTAAAAAATTAATAATTATTTTTACGAGCAATTGAACAGAAATAACAAACAGAAGCTTTTCTCGTTTTTGCTCTTCTTCTTCTATCAAACAACCGTTGGCGAGTGTTGCCGTTTGTAAGAATTTTCAAAATGAAAAATAATTTATGGACAGTTTTCGCTTTGTTTATAAAAATTTGATTCTAGTAGAATTTGTATACTTCAAAATTTTGATTTGATAAAATAATTAAATAAAATTTATCTGTCGTTTAAAATGAAAATTGCAACAATTTATAAAAAATTGGCACAATAATTTTATGGCAAGGCTGGGTGACTATCAAACAGGGTTGTTAAAATTTGGTTTGCCACTGGTGTCCATCGAACAGCTGTTAATTTTTGCAATTTTAAAATACGCAAACTGAAATAATTTTTAATCAAATTATTGCGCCGCTATCAATACCCTCAAACTCCAAGAAAAATGTGATCTCCAAAGGAGATAACACACCAAGTTAATCTGGATTCGCTATAATTTTGAACGCTCATTAGGAACAAATATTAATCGTTCCATAACTACAACAATGAAACCTATACCCAAATTAAGTTATTTACCCATCCGTTACTATCACTAAAAGCAACATTCGTACATTTTCCAAAATAAAAAAATGTTATTTTTATTTATTTTTAATAGTGACCACGTCTTAGAATTAGAACAAAACGCATATCGTATGATGATGATGATGATTGATAATGTTTAACGATAAGACTTTTGGTAGCGAGCACGGGCACCTGGACCACCGAATTTCTTTGGCTCGCAACGACGTGGATCACCGACCAACAGAGTTCTGTCATATTGAATGAGGATATCCTTGATTTCCTTCTTAGACGCTTCATCTACGTCTGGAAAAGAGAAAACCAAAAAAATACAAGCATTAGGAATAAACCAACATGCAACAACAAAAAATTAATTAAAATAATAAGCCTGTAAATCTAACATCACTCACAACAACAAAAATAATAAGGTATTGTGATTGGTATTTGCCCGATGAATTAATTTACCGTGTTTTCATCTTTCGTGAGGAAATTTATGTCCCACCGAAAATCTGGTATTAACCGGCATAAATGGGGATCAACAATTTACTGAGATTAAAATTCTGTAAGTCTAGCTTCACGCACAACTGCTACAACGGAAAGCATTGAGATTGGTATTAGCCTGATGGATTAATTTACCGTTTTCATCTTTCGTGAGGAAATTTATGTCCCACCGAAAATCTGGTATTAACCTGCATGCCGTTTACTCAATGGAATGAAAAATCAACTGAATTAATATATTATTTTGTTAATCGAGCATCACTCATGCCTGCTATTGAAGCAGGAATGATTGGTATTTGCCTGATACAATTATTCTCCCGTGTTTTCATCTTTCGTGAGGAAATTTATGTCCCACCGAAAATCTGGTATTATCCGGGTTCGATCTTCTCCTTCGCACTTAACTTACAAACTATAGCGACGAGTTGTTAATATTTTCAACTTACATTTCTGGTAGAAAGCGATCAAAGCCTTTGAGATAGCCTGACGGATGGCATAAATTTGAGCTACATGACCACCACCGCTAACACGTACACGGATGTCTACGCCAGCGAATTTTTCCTGCAACAAATTTATTTTATTATTGATTATATTCTATAGATCATTTACATATTTTTCATGAAAATTTTTTTTTCAGTTAAAAAACTATTTTCATTATATTCAATTTCGGGATAAGAAACTCTCATCATAAAGCGGGGCGCCACCTCCCTTCAAAAGCGAAAACAACACCATTACTCACCTTGCCCAACAAAAGTAGGGGTTCCTGCAATTTGTATTGCAAAACTTTGGGTTCAATTTGTTCCAAAGGACGGCCATTGACCCTCAAGAGACCACGTCCACGCTTGCAGTAAGCAACAGCGGTGGCGGTTTTCTGTAATTGAAAGAGAAGGTATTATTTTTATTTCACATTCTACTTGTGGAAATGCGGCACGTGTATTTTGCGAGTTTGTGTTTATTACAATTGCCACAAAAGCTTACCTTGCGACCGAAAACTTGCACGGCGTGCACGGGCTCCCTGCGCTGGAATTAAAACGAAAATTTACAAGTTAATACGAATTGTAATAAATTGAAACATTTAAAGAAGTCATACTTTTTGCTGCATATTTGCTCAAGCAACTTTGTGAAAAAGACCGGAAATCGCCATTTCGCCACTGAACAGTAATTTAACGAAGAGAAATGTCAAATGTTCGTTGAAGACTGCGGCGACATCTAGTGTCGAATATGTAATGAAATAAAAAAGATACCCTGAATTTTTTTTCAAATGAAGCTGAATTTATAAATAAAATCGCTTAATAGTAAATTTTTTTTCAAAAATTAGCAAAAATCATGCTTGAACTATAAAGGAAAATATAAAGCATGATTGAGAGCATAAATATTGAAATTAAACGCGAAACTTTTCTAGCAATAAAAACAATGTAAATCTTTTTGACACACTTATTACCCTGTGTGATTTGCAGCAGAGAACGTACGTTCTCTGGTTATCACTGTCAAAACCTAGTAGAAAATGCACACATACGAAAAAAAGAACTCCACTGTGTAGCTGAAATCAAAGTGCATGGATTTTCGTGTATCTTTAACATTTAGTTAGTGTATTTTAAACAATTTTTGCGCGTTTAACACAAAAGAAATTTATTTTCCTCCGTTTAGTAACAAAAATTAAAAAAAAAAAATATTGCAAAATGTCTAGCGGACGTGAGGAAGGTGAAATCGATTCGGAGGAAGATGGTCTGCGAAAGCGAATACACGAACTGGAGAATGAAAATGCAGAATATGAAAGGATTAAACGCATATCAGAATGCTATGAGGACAAATATGGTATTTAAATGATGAAGTCAAGAGATTTTCGCATATTCTTTTTTTTTATAAGTTCTAAGCAAATAATTATGAATCGTTCATATGTATGTATAACACATTTGTCTATAGATGTAGAGGTGTGTGCGTACTTTGTCGGAGCTAAAGTAAATATGTATGTAGAGACAAGGTTATTATTACTAAGCGATAGTATATAGCTGCTCATATCAGGCGTATTATAAAGAATAAAATGAAAAATAATTGTAAATATGTATACTCTATATGTATGTATATATATCGTGCTAAAAATGAGTTTGTACGTCACATATATGTTCTTATTTACTTAGATTCACTTGTTTCTCTTATATTTTATAACATTTTACGCAGGCAACATGTATAGACTGAACGATTATAATGATTGGGAAGCTGTACAACGTGCTGGTCAAGTGCCCACCGATGTATCCTCTATTTCATCCGTAGAATTTCCCACACCAAAGAAAAAGAAACATAAAAGAAAGAGAAATAAATGTAAAATGCGTGATCGTCATGTGCAATCTCGTAGTCATCGCTGTACGCATCAGCGGCATAAACATAGTAAAAGCCAACTCCATGGTGAGAGACGACACCATCACCACCGTAGAGAACGTTTGGTAAATCCCTACTATGAAAATCGTATTGAAACAATATCATTGAATACCAGCGATAACAGTGATTATGAAAAGGATAATTATTCCATAGCAACAATGGATATTGAAAGTCCCGATGAAGAATATACGGCTAACACAACATTGCCTTTAAGCCGTGAGGAGCTGCGCTTGGCTTTGGGACGTACCACCGAAGGTGAAAGGAAAAGTAACGCTTGCTCGCTAAGACAACGTCTACAGCAGGATACCGTTATTGAACTTGATGATATAGAAAAAACAGAGACAATGGAAGAATCTGCCACAAATTCAAATGATGTGGAAAATGTTGTCGAAATTAACAGTGACAACTCCATGTCCATTGAGGAGCAAGAGCTACGCTTAATCGCTTTAAGATCAGCAATTATGCGTAAGCATGCGACACGTAAAAAGCGTAATAACGAAATTGCATATTCACCAACAGATTTCGATGATTTACTCGTTGAGCCAATTAGTAGTCCTATCGGCTCAGATATCGTCGATTTGGATGGTGATATGGAAATAAGTCCCGCTAGCTCGCCACATTTGCTACTCAGTCCCATACAATGTGATGAGGAGGGAAATAGTAATTTGAGTTTAGAATTGGTAGATCAACAAGTTGATAATAAACCTGTTGATATGGATTTGGCAAATAGTGATAGTGAAATAGAGCAAGTTAATGGTTCCAATATCATTGATGAGCAGCAAATGCATGATATACCATTACCTGCTGGCGCGCCTATGAAAAGTGTCAGCATGCAATTGGCATACAATTATCCAAGTCACAATAATCTTATGCCATACGACGTGTATATGCCATATAGTACACCGTTAGATATGCCACAGGCCATGTTACCAATGCCAAATTTTCCTACAACCACGACAATGGCTGATACAGCGCAGCCGTACGCGTTTACAGAATCAAATGAATTTGTCACAGAATCAAAAATTTCATTTAAAAATGAGCTTGCTGTTAATGAAGAGCGTAGGTTAAGTATCTCACCGAAATCAACCAACATGGAGATTATAACAGAAGAAACTCAGGAGCAGGCCGAAGAGTGCAGTGATGAAGACGAAGCTGAAGCTTTGCGTGCTTTGCTATTATCCCAACGTCAGGCGGCGAAAACAACGAAAACAAATAATTTACGGCTAAGTGGAAAATCATCACCAACTCAGGTTACAACGTTAAACGATGGAACTCCATCGTCACCAAAGCCGACAGAGATTGAAGTGAATGTGGAAAATATTAAATCACAAGCAGATATTGGTGATAGCAGCAGTAAGCCAACACCCACCGAATCGATACTAAAAGAAGCTGTACGCCGCCTCAAAGTCAAAACCATTGATTGTTGTGAGCTAGTGGAAGAGGCAGCGGCACCGCCGCCACCATTTATGCCACGCTTAAAAATAAAAGCTTTTGCGCGCTGCAGAGACTTTGATGATGTAGAAAAGGTGCACGAGCAACCACCAAATGCCATAGAGAACGACCCACCTCCAACAGCAGATCACACACAAACAATGCAAGCCAAAAACGTATTTAATCATTTGACACAACAGGATGAGAGTAGAAGTAGCACTGAGAGCGCACAACGCAGAGGAACAACTGAAATTTTGGGCTTGCAAACGAATTCGAATGAGAATACAGCCGCTATGCAGCCAACAAAACGACGTTTAGAGAAAGAAGGTGCTGTTGCGCTAACGCAACGCTTAAAAGCGCTGAAGCAATCATCAGCCGATAGTCAATATACCTCAGAGGATAGCTATGGCGAACTCTTGGACAACAGCAGCACTCAAATTACTTATGAAACTTCTGCTAAGAAAGCCAAAATTGCAACGGAGCAAGCGCGCAGTGCGTCAGTGGCGGTGCCAAATAACATAACAGTAAAAAAAACCAAAGAGCGCGTACCAGAGATTAATACGAAAGAGAGAAACACGACCAGCGGTAGTGGTGAAAAGGAAAATCAGGCGCTTACAACGACGACGAGCATATTGAACCAGACAGTTAACAAATCAACACTTGCGCCGAAATCAATACAAAATGTTAAACCCACAGCGAAGAGTCTGAAGGTGGCCGCGAAGAAAAAGTTTAACGCAGCAAGCGCAACTGTGAAAACCGTTAACGCGCCACCCAAAATCACCGTCGCGCCACCGCCAAAGGTCGTTAAACCAATCGCGCAGTTAAAAATTGTTAAGCCCAATAAGGTGATTAACAAAAATCTGCAAAAAAACGACGATATGAGCACACAAAAGAAACCGGAAGTGAGCGCGCAACAATCGCGCATACTCACACCCACTACGCTGCCCAACATTAAAGTGAATAAACTCATTATACGCGTGGGCTATTCCGATTCCTCCTCAGAGGATGAAGAGGTGCTGCGTAATCAAACGCTGGAGCGTTGCATTGGCCTCGCCACAGTGCGCACCAGTACGCCCGATTCGTTGACGAACGTTTTAAATCAAAATGTGTACAACAACAAAGAATTTAACACTGAAATGGAAGCGGTCGTCAATGCGCCAATCAATGAAGACGCATCGAATGCATCATCAGGAAAAGAGGCGGCGCTTGGTGAATCCTTTGAAAAGAAATTGGAAAATTTCCTTAAAAATATACGTTCCAAAACACATCAGCCAAGTGACGACAGTGCAGCGACTGCGCATGCGCGTGTGTGTAAGATAAGCCTGAGCAACAGCAGTGCACAAACAGGCACGCCAACGGTGCGTATTTTAATAATTTTTAAATTCTTGTTTTTTAACAAAATTAAAAATTAATGAATTAACAAAATTGTTTTCTCTCCTTTGCGCTTCCCTAGGCCGTACGCAGTTTGCCAATTGCCTCACAGGAGGAATACAAACGCTTGGTGCATCGCATGAAAATTCTCGAGAAGCAAAAACATTTAAAGAAAATGCAAAAAAGTCTACTCGAAGATGCAGAAAATTATACGAAGGTGATGCAGTGTGGCATGAAGCGTCGGCTACATAAGACGCATAATGCCATGCAACGTATAGAGGAAGATAGCCAAACAGTTAGTATCGCGACACAGACGAGCAATGATGCGCTGACTACGGCCGTTGAAAACACTGAAAGTGTCAAAAAAGGCGAAGAGCTCATGACAACAGCTGCGGCGGCAGTTGCTTTAACAGCGCAAAATTACTCAAACGAACATTCCACAAGTGCAGCAGCAAAAGTTGTAAGCACGGAAGAGCAACCGGCCAAAGCGCTGCCGAAAAACGAAAAGGTTGTGACGGAAAAATTACACATTTGGGAGAAAATTTACGCTAGTATTAGGTAAAATTTATTATTTGTTGTTTTTTATTTCAACTTTTCATGAAAACTATATTAATTGTGATTTTCTGTTAGTAACAACATACTAACAAGACTGGATAAATCACTGGCGTTGGTGCAAGAAGCAAAATCGGCGAAAATCGCCAAAATGCGTTGCGAACAGCGCCTCCAGCAGCTGCGACTGGAAATGGAGCAAACACAACGTAAAATGAAAGAAGAACAAACGAAAATCACACGCATACATCCACAAATATGCACCAATAATGAATTGATTACGAAATTGCGTCAGAAGCGTGCCAAAGTGCAAGAAATTGCTATGAAATTGGGCAAAAGCGTGCAAGGCGATGAATATAGGTATTCAAAACAATGTGTTAACTATGTCTTACTACACGCAAACATATGTACATATATAATATTGAAATTGAACATGCTGTCGGCGTATTTAATTACCGCATGCGTTGTGTTTTGACTTGAATTTGAGTATTTTTTTTTAAATTTTATTTTTATTTTTTTATACTTTTTTTTAATTTTTTATTTTTATTTTCTTTTTCTTAATAATTTTAAATATAATTTTATGAACTTTTTTTTGTCAAAATTTCTGCGCTAATCTATTACTATTTCATTTTCTGTAGATTAAATAATGATTTGAAAAATGAAATAGCACTCAAAACCAAAGGATTGGCAACACATATAAAACTTGTTAATTCAATCAGTTATTGTGATCTAGATATATTGGATAAGCATAAGGAGGTCATATTACCAGATATTACTACACAAAAGCCTTTAACTAAGAAAATAACTGAAAAACAGCGAAGTATTGTCGAAGAAGTAACCAAAAATGTGCCACCAACTACCAGTATTGATAGTGTAGTTTTGGAAAATGTTGAAATGGTAGCAAATGCATTGCCACCGCAAGCAGAAAACATGCATACAAATACTGAAGACACCACAAAAACATGTAACATCACACTAGAGATTGATGAAACTGCAATGGATAAGCAAAAAGATGCCGAGAAAGCTTTCAAAAATACTGAAAAATTATCAATTACGCACAACAGCGCTGTTGAGATGCAACCGGCTGCCGAAGTTGCATGCCATAGAGTTGAAAATCCAACAGTTGTGGATGAGGAGAACATAGAAAATCAGACTAGCGCGCCAGAAGCTACCGATGTCTGTCTCACGTCCTCAGTGGTGACTGAAAAGTTCGATAATGAGCAAATAAATGCACAGGCAATGTCCGAAAATTGTGATAAACTGAATGTAGTACAAGTTGAAACGCATGTAGAGGCTGTAGAAGGTGTAGCGCACATGGAAGAGGAGGAAGAGGAGGAGAAGAAGGAGAAGGAGAAGGGGAAGGGGAAGGAGCAGCAGTTACATGCGCCGTGTGACAACGGCAAAGAAGTGCGTGCCTTATGTCTTGAAGAACTCTTACAATTTAGTACTATTTTACATATTATACATATAAAACTACTTTAACATACATATACATATATAATAACAAAAGCTCTCGCTTGTTATACCGCTATAATAACATATTTATTGAGTATATTTAGGTGCTGCGCGAGCCTGACAACACACCAATAGAAGACAACGCGGCGTTGGAAGCAACGGCGGAATTGCGTACATTGCGTGAATATGTTTCGCCGCTGGCGCCTTTGAGATGTGAAAGTGGGTGGGTATTCGTGGTGTAGACGCCAGTAATGTACATATGTTGATTTCAAATTAGCTCTCCGGGAGTTTTTAATATCTAAATTTTTTTTTTTTTTTTATTAATTATATTAAAATGTATCCCACTTGTATATGTAATATGTATATTGCATAAAACTGCCATCATCAAATCAGCGTTATATTGACATTCCAGAACTTGGGATCCCAACGCCATAATCTGTCCATACGAGTTGATGGGTCAATGTGAGGATAAGGATTGCAACTATACACATTTCAATGGCAAAGTAAAGCAAGTTGTTACGTGAAATGACTGACGCACACAAAGTTGAAAAGAAGTTGAGAATGTAAAGCAGCAAGCAAGCAAGCTTTAAAGTGTGTACTAAGATATGTATGCGCATGTATGTACGTACATACATACATACATATATTGAACACAGTTCAATATTATCAAAAAAAAAAAATATCAAATAATGGATAACCAAATAGAAGTTGCCTACTAGGTAAGTTAAAACAACTCAATTTAGCATTATACACAACAAAAACAAAACGTGTAGAGCGCGCGTATCCACTTAATTTCACTATCCCATACCACTCGTGTGAATTGAACGTTATATTCTATTGAAATTACTCGTACATGTTTTTGTGATGAAAGCATTTCTTCCACTTTTTCTTATTTTTTTGATTTGAGTTGGTGGTGCGGCGTATAAAGTTTGTGTATAAAATGCAGCGCAAAGGTCTGTTGAAAAAAAAGAACTAAAATTATATCAAATAAATATGAAATTAATTAAATATGAAATTGAATATATAATAATAATTAAATAAAAAATCTTGAAAATTAAAAAAAAAATTCATTCCTAAGCGTGCGTTAAACTTCTCTTTTTTTTCTATAACTTTTTTTTTTTTTTTTTTTTTTTGTAATTACTTTGTTGCCATAAATCCACATATAAGTATAATGAATGGTACCTTTGCTCGTATTTTAGCAAGCTTGCCGCATTTTGTTTTCCTTTTGATTTTTGTAAGAATTGAAAACTAAATTTAAGCTATAACAAAAGAATAATCAAATTGTTTTATAACGTTGTTATAAGAAAAATTGTTTACAAAAAAGTGAAATAAATATATGCTAAATAAAGAATTTCAACTGTCTTTTATTTCACAATGGGGGTTTGAATGAAATGGGTGTGTTTTGTTGTTATTTTTTTTATTTGTTTTCTTTCTAATTTATTATTATTATATTTAAATTTTTCTTTATTTCTTTTTATTAATTTTTTAAGTTTGTTATTTAAAAAAATATTTTAAATTTTTTTTTAACTTTTTTTTTTGATTTTGTTATTTTTATATATTTATTTATTATTTTTATTTTTTATTTTTTAATATTTTTATTATTTTATTTTTATTTTTTATTTTTTAATATTTTTATTATTTTATTTTTATTTTTTATTTTTATAAATTTTTTATCTCAAATTTTCAGCAATTTTTTCAGTGTATGTATATATATCCCTTCGCCAAATGCATCATATGAAGCTTCCGTAGGTGGGAGGAAAAGGTATGATTCTACCGGCAAAATATATCAGAAAGCTAAAGAAAAAATTACTTTTAGCCAATCTCTTCGATTTTCCTAATTATTCTCTAGGTAGCCAAGAAATATCGACTTAATCTAGCTCACCAGATTGATATTTTTTAGGAAACGTTTTTGCACTGAATACAAGCTAAATGGCCGCTCAGATTTTCTGAGCCGAGCCGATTTCACATAATTATCGAACCGCTGCCGCTCACTTCATTCCGGCAGGCGGAATGATGGAAATCCGACCAAATTTTTAAGCTGAACCAGCGGATTAAGCATCAAGCTATTGTCTATTGCTATTGTCTATGCCAAGCCGATCCCGCAGATCTCTTAATCAGGCAAATCATATTGAAGATTCTTCAATTGGTAAACTAACACAAGCAGAAGAAGAGGGAGGAACACTTTGGGTCCTATAGCCTCCTCTGGCTCTACTAAACTTTGTGTCACCTCCAAACTATCATCAAATCTCACGAGACGCGATGACCGGGTGGAAATTTCATTAGGCGACTGCGCCTTGTCCGACCCGTAAAAGTGCGGATTCCAAAACTCTTCGAATCTAAGGGGGTAAGCATGTTGATGCTAAAATATGCTAGGCCCAGCGAAACAAGATCCTCTCGCTTTGTCTAATTTCTGTTTTTTCCCTAAACTTCCTCTACTACCAAAGGGCGCTTCCCTTTTCTTATTAGCAGATATTTACCATATATTGGCGTTTACCATATACCGGCCAATCACAGTACATGTGACAACTCGTACTGCTATCGCGTTGACCTTTCCAATTCTTCACTGTAAACAGCTACAACTACAATCGGCGAAATTCCCGGTTACCCTCTTCACCAGTTGGACATAGGAGTAACGGCTCGACAACAAATAATCCAAAGCTATTGCGAAAGTGCGGAAGATTAAGAAGCGTAGCTCGCCATTTATAAGGCGATTGGCCGGCCGGTCATTACTAACACTGCGCCGATCTGTACGCAGGGGACTAGGAGACGCAGTTGAAGAAGCTACAAGCCTAACCAAACACCGCTCTGAGGACTGTGATGGGAAACCCATTGATGTCTGCTATGCACCACTTACACAGTGAAATAAGTATGCTCCTGGTTAAGGTGCAACGGCAACAAGAAATTCCTCCAATCACCGCCTCGAACTCAAGTGTCCAGTATCATAGTAATACTTGAGCTTTTGAAATGCTTGAAATACATGAAATACCTCCAAATCTGTATCGTAGATTTACCACCGGCTAACACTTTTGCAAGCCAGTAAAAAAAAAAACGATCTCGGGCATGTGTTCGCTGTTCTAGGGCTTCAACCTTTAATTTCCAATGAGGCGTAGTTGACTTCAAACGGTCCGCGCCTTTAGATTTATGTATAATTTAAAAATACCATTTAAAGCGTTAATCATCAATGTTCGGCGCTTTGGCATACTCGAATCAACCTGCTCCCAACCACTTAAATTCTTGATGTTGCAGGCGCTAATCAAAGCTCGAATGCATATTGCTCAGTACAACAATACATACTCAGCCCTTTAGTTTCATTACACAGTGGCGCCCATACGTAAGCTCAACATTCACCTGATTATGAAATGAACCGTTTGGAAATCAAACAAAGGTAAGGTATAATAAGATCAGTGGAGAAGGACATGACTCAATGTTGCATTTACACAACTAATTGGATTGGTCGCAGTTGCAATGAAAGAGCGCAATCAAAAAACAAAAAAAAAAAACAAAGCAAAAACATGTTTTAGAGGTCGATTTTGGAAAACGTGCGAGTTGTCACATGTACGGTGCAAGCTTATGCACTTTTGTGCATACCTATGTATGTAAAGAGTGTTTTTTATAGAGGTATAGAACTTTAAGTTGGCATTACTTTTCAAGATGACGACCGATTTAACACCTGTCAAGTGATTTATTCTCAGTTTAGTTTGACAATTCATCATGAATAGACTCACGATTATCAAGTAAGGCGTAGATTCGTCGAATGGGCCCAAAATGAGATTACCGTTGGTCCCGATTTTCATAAGCGAATTTTGTTTAGCGATGAAGCGCACTTCTGGTTGAATGGCTACGTCAACAAACAAAACTGCCGCATTTGGAGTGAAGGTAATCCTCAAGTGTATGTTGAAACACCGTTACATCCAGAAAACTGACTGTTTGGCGCGCTTTATGGGCTGGTGGAATCATTGGTCCGTACTTTTTCAAAAACGATGGTGGCCAGAACGTTACAGTCAATGGTGATCGGTATAGAGCCATAATTATTAACTTTTTCATTCCTGAATTGAATAACCATGATGTCCAGGAGATGTGGTTTCAACAAGACGGCGCAACATGTCACACAGCTCGTGCCACAATAGATTTATTGAAAGACACGTTTGGTGACCGCCTAATTTCACGTTTTGGACCTGTGAATTGGCCTCCAAGATCTTGTGATTTAACATCGATGGACTACTTTCTGTGGGGCTATGTATGATCATTGGTCTATGCGGATAAGCCACAAACGCTTGACCATTTGGAAGACAACATTCGCCGTGTTATATCCGATATACGGCCACAAATGTTGGAAAAAGTCATCGAAAATTGGACGTCCAGATTGGACTACATCCGCGCCAGCCGTGGCGGTCATATGCCAGAAATCATATTTAAAATATTATGCCACAAGATTATCTTTCGCATAAATAAAATTCATGTGAATCGAATAATCCATCGTTGTTTTATTGCAACTTAAAGTTCTATACCTCTATAAAAAACACCCTTTACATAACATATGTGCATACATACATCATATGTGTGTACAGTGTTTGACTAGATTGTACATGCAATTTGTTCGGGTAGACGAAAATATTTTATTTAATAAAAAAAATATTTTTTTTTATCTTCGTATTAATCGTCAATTTTTTCACTATAATCAACAAATTCAAAGCTTTTTGATTTCACTAGCAAACTTGCATCATACACATACATACATATATGCAGTTGCAAAAAAAAAAAGTATATTCAATTCTCTACTTCCCGTTTTGATGCCAACCTTGCACCCCCATAAGGCATATGTATTTCATTTCGATTTTGCTATTTTAATCGCGCTTGTGTCTCGTCCAAGGTGATCTCACAGAGTTCAATGATCTGCGCTGTTATAGCACTACGCCTTTATGCAATGTACTCGTTCGTATCTACTTGCATACTTACATACATACGTGCATGCATGTATAAAAATTTACAAGATTTGCATTTCTTTGTAAATTTTTCTGCAAATTGCATTTTCATTAATTCAATTTAAATATTTTGTTAGTAGTCACTGTGCGGTGTCAATGAGCAGTGTTAATTCGCAGCGAAACCTGCGGTAGCTTACTTAGTGTATATGCATACTTATACATACATACATATGTATGTATGTACATATATGTAGATATGATTGTACAAGATGCTCTGTGTTTTGCGAATTTTCATGCAATCGTCGTCAGTGCAGCATGTGCACCCGCTTTTTCTGGTGGTTGTACAATGTTATAAGCTTATACACATACATGCATTGTTGTTACGTGACATTTTAATAATCACCTTAACCAACAACAACAACAAAAAATGTCTCTCCATATGTCGCCGTCATTCATCATAATGTACGAGCGTGACTCAATAATTAGAAAATATCTGCGAAACATTATTTTTTTTTTCATTTCCATAACACAAACTACACGTAGGTGACACAAGGTGTATATCGATAACAGCTGTAAGTCGATAATCGCTACTATTGAACTGTTTATTTAAGTACACACATTTAAGCGGGATTTATTTAGTGCAAGTTTTTTCTTATTTAAAAATTAACGTGGATACGATACACAAGACCAGCTTCAGCATGCAAAGACCCTTCGTTCCTCTTCTTTTTATAAACATCTCATATGCTTTCATGTGCCATACAATACTAAAAATGTGATTTTTTTAGGCGAATTTCTACTTCCAAAATTTTTTTTCCCTCTCATTTTAAGTATTTTTACTTTCATTTGGTTACTTCCTTTTTTTTTTTTTTAGAAAAATTAGCAAAAATTACACACAAATCTGAGGGCTTGAATTTGTTAAAATAACAAAATAAAAAAATTTATATTTTTGGGTGGAAAAGCAGAAACAAAAATATATTTCTAATGAAAATTAGTGGAAAAAAGATTTCTTTTATGTGAAAGCACTTTTCGATAATTTGGTAAGTAGACAGTCGGGCCTCATTTTTATTTACCGTTCGTACCGTACCGTACCGTTTTACTATCGTTCGTAAGGTCAGGGTTTAAGCTCTGTTTCGATTAACAAATTTCTAATTGCGGTCGCCCCTCGGCATGGTATGTCAACCCCTCCGAGTGTATTTCAGACATAAAATAAAAAGAGATTCTCAAAAAAATCCATTCGGAGGCGGCTTAGAATGGACTGTAAGTCCCACTTATTGAAAAAAAAAATAATCACGTCGCTCACCACAGATTTAAAAGGAAGAGCTTGGACGACATACCAAAGATCATCAAGAAATGCGAAAATTGCTTCTACCCAGTGCAGGGAAGATATAGTAGACGATAAATTGCCTCTTTCACACCAACGTTCTTACATAACCTAAAGCTGTGTTAACTTTTCTCAACTCGCCTAACTCTGCTTGTGTCTGTTTTTTGGTTAAACGTAGTGTTATCCATCTATAAGTACTTATGAAGCGACCCTTGTCTCGCCTAGAATCGAATTGTCTGGTTGGAAAATAATCATACCAGCTGTTTGCTCGCTCATAAACAAACATTGCAGCCGGACCGAGGCCGGCCGTCGCGGGGTTGTTTGGTTAATTCAATAATTACTCTTAAATAAACAATGACGTTGTGCTCTTAAAATTTATCAGCACACACACACACACACACGCGCGCAGCCACACATCGGCATGGATATAGAGAGTAAAAGATTGAGAATTTACACCAATAGCGGCCAAATCAGCTTGCCTTGCTGTGTGTGCCCCCATACGTATCTGAGAGATACAAAACACACACAAACAAACAAACACACACGGCCACACATAACAATAGTGATAATTGTTGTATGGAGAAGTACGGAAATGTTGGCGGCATACAGATGAGTTTGGTCGCGCTCATCGTTGACTTTTTTATGGCCACCATTCATTTGTCACACACACACACACACACACACAAATGCATGAGTTTATGAGTTATCATAGTGTGTGTTTGCCTGCTTCTTTTTTTTTTTTCTTCATTTTGTTTATATTGTTTTTATATAGTATTTTTGCATTTCGTTTGCGGTGAGACTTTCTATCGGAGAGACTAGCTTGCTAGCCAGCTAGCTAGCGTACTGCCTGGCGTTGCTGACAGTTTTGTTGGTTGGTCGCAATCGTGAAAGCATTCAATTGCTACGCGAATTTCAAGCAATACAGTTGTGTGAGCGGCAAAAGTTAGTCGCGCAGGTGTACTACTTACTATAGTATATCCACAAGTAGATAGATATACATACATATAATATACTTATAATAAAAGTATAGCAAAGGCTATTGAAAGAAATTTCAAAGTGTTTTTAGAATAAATAAAAATTCACATATAAAAAATTCTGCTATAAAAAATTCAAGATACAAATACATGCAAATTACCTAAAAGAAAAAAAGACAAAATTTTCGAAGAAGAAAAAATACAAGCTATTGAACTCGTTACAACGCGCTGAAAAATTTACTAAATATATAAAATTTGGTGCTTTGCGCGAACGTTTAAATATATGTAAAAAAAAAATTTAAAGAACACGAAAGCTAAAAAAAAAATTAAAAATATTCGTATACTTAAGACGGGGAAGAAGCCAATAAAACTGGTCTGTCTGTTGTGCGCGCACCTACATAAACTAATGCATATACAAGTACATGTATATACAGCAACTGAAATCCAGTTTTTAAGTCCATGTAAATTAACATTAACGTACATAAATACAAACATACATACATATATGAGTGTTAAAAAAACTGTAGAATTCACGTAAATTGCACGTGAACAAACGGCGAGCAAACAAATTAAAAGCAAAGCAAAGCAAAGCAAAAGCAAAAAAAAAAAGAATTGAAAACACTCAAAAAAGTGTCACAAATCGTACACACAAAGTGAAAGGCTGGGCTGCAGCACAACTCCATTTTCAACAACAACAACTACTACTACTGCAATCCAAAGTAGGCGAATTCAGTTCACAAAATGTGGTGCATTGTCAACCTGCCGAATGGCACACAATTAGCGGTCAAATGGGATACGAAGGCAATCGGACAGGAGTGCCTCGAAAAGGTGTGTACTTTTTTCTTATATACAAACATACATGCATACATACTTAAATACTATGCTTATGCCATTAGTGCGCATTACTTCCTCACAAAAAAATGCAGAAAAATACATATGTATGTATGTACATAAACACAAATTTGTACACACTCAGCAAAACATTTCCTTACCTTATTTTTCATACAAATGCATACATATGTATGCACGTATGTATGGTATATTTTATATGCATTTTATTTTGTTATGCTTGCTGTTTTCCCGTATTATGTTGCACTACTGCTTCACTGCATGCACCACACCGCCGCATACATATCGGTTTTCGCAATGACCTACGCAACAAAACATTTGCTGCATATTCGTCATTCTGTGGTGGCGGAAAAAAGAAGCAGCGCTTTTTCTTCTGTGTGTGTAGTGCTCACAGTGGTGTGCAACTTAAATTAATATTAGATTTTGAAGCGTTTTATTGCAATAACCAAAAAAAAAAATTTCCTTCCTTTTTTTCCTTCACAAAAATGCAATTTAAATTCAACAGTTAGCGCAAGCAGTGTGGCCTTAGAACGGAACGATAAATATAAAAAATCGATAATTTGCGTGTGCACGGGAAAGCAGCTGTAGGTAACTTGTACCGATAGTGAGGCTGTGGAGGTAGAGCTTTAAAAATGCTGATTTAGTGATTTGCGGTAAAAAAATAAAAAATAAAATAAAAATATTTTCTCAGTTAAATAAATATACTAAAACATTTCCTATAAACTTAAGGTATTATTTAGTCGGCACTTGCTCACTAAAAATCGATAATTTGCGTGTGCAAGGGAAAGCAGCTGTAGGTAACTTGTACCGATAGTGATGTTGTGGAGGTAGAGCTTTAAAAATGCTGATTTAGTGATTTCGCGGTAAAAAAATTAAAAAAATTAAAATATTTCCCAGTTAAATATTATAACAAAACATTATTCTATAAACTTAAGGTATTATTTAATCGCCACTTACTCACTACAACACAAATCGCTTATTCAATGCAGGAATGCCTCTTCCTCGTTATATATGTACATAGATGATTGCGTATGCATATGTACTCGTACTTATAATTTTTGCTACTTATAGCTGCTTTTATGAGTTTTATTCTTGTTGTTGTTGTTACTCATATTATATTCGAAGGCACTAACTTAGCCGATAATTTATTATTTCTTCATTTTTCTGTACAATTCAAAGTGCAAATTTTACATTTCACCTGTCTAAAGTACAATTTTATAATTAAAAAAACAAAACATGTCCATAAAAAATAATTATATTTACTAGTTAACAAGTGTTTTATGGTTACATCTCTGTAAAAAAAAACAAATAGCTAGTTGTTTATTAATTAGTTAATAAAGCTTATCAATTTTTATTGTTTTTCTTTTTGTTTTTTTTTCTTTTCTTCTTTTTTGCAAGAAGAGATTTTTGTTCTTGTACATAGTATAAATGGAAAATAAATAATAATTTGATAAGCTACATAGTACGCATGATTACACAAAAAAAAGAAATAGGAAAAAATATAATAATAATAAGCCGGCTTGATAAGCGCGAGAAATATATTTTTTATTTTTTTATTTTTTCTTTAAGCGTGACTAATTTAATGTGGTCACTAGTTTAATGTTTATATGACATACTTGTGTAGTAACCCCATTATGTTAGGCTAGTTTAGACTGTGCCTTTTTTGTATAGGTAAATATGATTTTCAGAGTAATAATAGTAAAAAATCTTTGACGTACAATTTGATGCACATATTTATATTGTTAAACTTTATCCGAATTTTGTTTTTTAATGAGCTGTCAGCAAACTATTTTCCCAGTGAGTAAGCGCATTAACAGTTCGCAGCATTTGCGCTGAAAGCATTGAACTTTTAACTCTAGATTTTTATGCATTAAATTTCAGAGCTCCAGAGCAAATACATGCATAAATGTTAATAATTATACCGAAAATTGAGCTGTGTAATTATGTGGTTTGTATGTTTGAGAGTAAAAAAATAATAATTAAAAATCCAAAAAAAATTTAATTACGAATAACACTTTTACTTAAAGCTTTTTTATTGCTGTTTTTTTTTTATATTTTTTTTTTTCTTATGAATTGTAGTTTGTTTTTAAATTAGTTTACGTGAATTTTCAAATTATTTATTTAAAAAAAAATGAAAAAAATTTTTCAGAAGATTTTTAAAGTTCTGGCATCTCTAAATTTTTTTAATTTATCGATAGTTAAGTATTGCGCATAAAGTGCAAACTGGAGTTGTTTTGTAATTATTTTTAATTAATTTAATATTTAGCAAAAATAATTTAATAATAATTTAATATTTAGAAATATTAAATAATTTAATTATTAGAAAATTAAATAAAACAACTAGTTTTTGCTTAAAATTAATTTAAAGCTTGAATACAAATTTTTTTCACTTTAAAATTTACTATAATATTATAAAAATAAATAGTAAATTTATATATTAGGCTTACGTAATGGCAATTGTTTGACATTTTATTCCGCATATTTCCAAAAAAAAAATCTATATATTTAACAAAAATGTATTTTTACGTCCAATTTTACGCTTTTTTAGCGACAAAATGATCTCATCCACTTCTCGTGCATTTTTCTTATCAGCCACGCTCATGCAA
This sequence comes from Neoceratitis asiatica, assembly GCA_030068015.2. Taxonomy (NCBI): domain Eukaryota; kingdom Metazoa; phylum Arthropoda; class Insecta; order Diptera; family Tephritidae; genus Neoceratitis; species Neoceratitis asiatica. Next base: position 70,217,682 of record CM061527.1, on the reverse strand, counting down.
TGTACTGCAAAGCAGACGAAAAAAAAAATTTGAAATTGTCATAAGCAAATTACTCAAGCAATTTCAGCCAAAATACTTCCAAACACGATACCTTTAATTTAAAAACTGCGCAGTACAAATGCAATTATTATCGCTCAGATAGTATACATACATACGAGTGTATATGGCACCTGCATTTTTTTTATGGTTAAACAAAAAATATGTTAATTAACTGCCATATTTGGTTAAGTGATAATTTTTCATGGCGTCGTTGTACTGTGCTTGTTGTGTTTTGAGTTTATTCAACGCGGCGAGGAAAAAAATGCACTTAATATTATTATTATATAAACACCAAAAAACAAAAAAAGAAATATTGTATATTTATAGATATATTGAAATGCCTGTAATCACATAGGCGTACCTTGTGCACCGTAAAAACCGTTATTATTAAAGATTAATTGTTATATTTACATATATGCATATCGCATTGATACCAAATTATAATAAATGCGCTTTATAAAGTTCACTTCACAACACCATATATGTATGTATTTCACAAATAATTACCACTTTTTTCTCATTTGTTTTTTTTTTTCTTTCGTAATTTCATAAAATAATTAACTGCTTATTGACGACTTTATTTACACATACTGCTTAACACGTAGTACCGTTATGTTCTTATCAATTTTCTAGATTATTAAAAATGGTGTTGGTGAAATAGATCGTTGCTCTATAGGTGTTCGTTCGACCATTTCCTACATTTTTGTTGTACAGCAGCGTAACACCTTTATTTACTTGGCCATAAAAACCGTTAAGTGCTTTATTTACACCTACCCCTAGATTTGAACTACTGATAACCAATTCGACTTTGTACCCACGGCTACTTCTACGATGTTACAACGAATACTCAAATTGACACGGTTATCAGCGAAAAGCGTTAATTACCTGCAAATAAATATATATTTTTTTATTATTATTTTTTTTTTTTTTTCAACTACTAATTGTGTCAATTATTAGTTGAATTTATGACAAGAAATATTTCAAAACAAGCACATTAATCATTTCTTAAGGATTAATAAATATTTAAATAACTTAATTATCAGATTTTGAAAAAAAAATGCACGCAATACGAGAAAATAATCTAGCAAATAAATCAATTAAGCAATTACCACCGTTTTAATCCGTTAATCAGCGTGATATTTATAAATTGCATTACCACCGCACTTACATACTTTCCGCTATAACGCAGTATTGATAATACAATCCGTAAACGGAACTTAATTTTACCCTGTAAAATACAATTAGCCAACAACACATAAAGCCAATTTGTTATTATAAAACGCTCTTATCGCTAAAGCGCATTCACATTTAGACACCTGCAGCCTTCATAAAACACTTACACATTGTGTTGATTTCGATATTTATGTACATATGATTTTTGTGAATCACAAAGATCAAAAGTTGTGTACTTTGATCAACGCTTTATAGTCTTTTTTAATAAAAATGAGTAATTTTATTCCAAGGAAAATGGTGTATACAAGCTTATAAAGCTAATAAACACTAAATTTACTGATTATTTTTAGATTACAAGAAAAATATTATCATTTGCAAGCATTAACACATGAAAAAAAAATAAAAAAAAATAAAAATTAATTACAAAAGGGACACAGCTATTTAGCACACATTTCTCTTTTCAACGCCAACGCACTATTCGAAAAAAGCTTTACTTCATAGCAAATACTTACATACATACATATTGTATCACACTTCTGATTTTATACGTGCGTTTCTATTAAGTTTTTACACTTCTTTAATTTACAAACACTTTTGATAGTCAAGAGAAAAAGCAAATTAACAAATTTATAATAGAGATGCACCGATAGATAGTTATCGATTATTTAGTATGGGTACGCACGTGCTTTTGTTTATTCGAAAGCAAAGAAATTTCACAAACTTCCACAAACGTATTTGTCGCAAGAGTTCAACAATTTTTCGATTCCAGTACAAAGGTAGACAAGAATTTTAATTGCAATTTATATACAAATATATGTATATAGTTGTTTTCTTGATATTTAAATATTGTGTTTTTATGCCTGTTTGTTATTTTCAAAAATATGCTATGCTACACAGCACCAATATAGTTAAAAAAAAAAAGAGAAAAGAAACCAAAACGAATTAATCGAAATTCTAAAATTGCACAATTCGACTTTAGCAAAGCAAGGTAATTAATTCAAGCATAGATTTTATATACATATATAGTACGAGTATGTAGTATCTAAAGCCAGGGGCTTGTTTACTATTACGTCAATACGCTTTTTCTAGACCGTTTGTTGCCAGCCGTTATGTAATATTTCTAAAAGAATAAGCACATTTAGTTTAAGGTTATGTAGTGTGTGAAAAAAAAGAAGAAATGTAAAGCAAAAAACCAGCAAAACAATTCTTATCGCTGTAGGCAAAATAATAATAATAATTATTATTTTTTAAAAATATAATAATAAATGGAATAAAAATAAATGAATATTTTTATACACAAATTTACTTGTTTTTATTTCAGTTATTATATAAAAAAAAAATGTTTTTTTTTTCTCCTAATACTTACACTTAATTAACACACCAATCGCCCTAATATTTTTTAATTACCTTGCAATTAAGAACAAATAATAACTTTTCTTTTCGCTTAAAACGTGACTGAGAAAGCATGTGAATCACTTTAATGGGAGTGTTGTACTTACGCCCTTGTGAGTTTATTGTTTGTTGTATAAGTATTGTATGCTTAGTTGAACCCGTTCAGATGGGATTGCTCTCATTAATTTGCCGAGGAAGCATTGTTGATCAGCAAAATACTATAGCAAATTCTGCTGATAAGCGTAGAGTAAAGAACATACATACATACATACATACATACATATATAATTTAAGCAAGTAAGCAGATTAAAGCAACAGTTGCTATATGTTGATTAAAATATTAATTTATTACTTTTTTCTCCATACATACGTATATGCATATGCGCTTGATTAGCTTGAGCAATCGATAACATTAGCATGCCCCCAAAAAACTACGTCAATCAATGAGCACATAAAATATGCTTACGCGCTATGTAATAATTTTTACAATAAAAACAACAATGTATGGAGGTTATTGAAAAATTGAGGTATGCGCTTAAATATAGAATGGAAAAAAATTAAAAAAAAAATTTAAAAAAAAAAATTATAAAAAAAAATCAAAAAAACAAAAATCATAAAATTAATGTAAAAATAAGGCATTATCACTTTTGTAGAAGGTGAACCTAAGTAAGTAATGTTCACATCAATTTTTAGCAAAATATTTTTGTCACATGCCAAACTGGTTTGTATGTGCAAATCTCCGATATATGTATAATATTTGCGCAAGTTCTTTCACAATTTAGCAAGAAAAAAAATATCTGTACGTGCTTATTGTCACATAGTACTCCTACATCAAGTTTTTTCACGAAATCATATATAAAGTAAGGCTAAATAATAATAGCAACAAATACAGCGAATTCGTTTCCACAAAATTTTATTGCTGCGCTTTTTAACTATTATTCTTATCAGGCGAAAATTATCGATAATTTATGATTGCTACAGATTTCGCTTCATTAACACAGCATGACTCAATGGTTGAAGTTCCACGAAATTTTTTTATTTTAAAAATTTATTATTTTCAACTTTAGACTTTGTACTTCCGATAGCTGATTAAAACTTGTGTAAACGCTTAAGTACGCGCTGAAACACATAAATTAATAGTATTAATCTTATCTTAATGTGTTATGTGTTTTTTTCCAAAGATCCACACAGACAATTACTTACACTATAAATAATTACAGTTTGGAGCAGGTTCACAGTTTTATTGACCTGGGCATCACTATGGATCCTAAATTGAACTTCACACATCACATTGGTGTGATAGTCAACAATGCCAAAGGCATCTTGGCATTTGTAAAACGTTGGTCAAATGAGTTTAATGATCCATGATGTTACTAAAGCTTTGTACTATATACAATTAGTAAGACCTATTCTTGAATATACGGCTCGGTGATTTGGAAGCCGAGATAACAAACCTCATTTCAATTCCTCCTATTTACCATAAGAAATTTGTATTGGGACTCTCAATACAATCTTCCCTCATATACTAGTCGTCTGAAACTTATCAATCTCCCTACTCTCGCCAGTCGTCGGGTAATGCTTGGTATAATTTTCATGTTTAAAATAATAACAGGCTCAATTTCCACGCCCCTTATTTATTCTCTCTGAAATCAAATTTAATGTTCCATCCAGCATGTCCAGACATTTTTGTGCCTTGTTTCTGAAAACTTGTAAAACGAATTTTGAATTTCACGAGCCTTTGGTAATTGTTTGTGTCTTGAATTCAACTCTTATTCAAACACATTTGACATATCTGACACGCTTTTTCATACCGTTCCGTACGTCATGCGGACAGCGCCCCACGTGGGGGTGGGCGAGAGGTGGATAAACCGTTGGGAATTAATAATAATAAGGAGAACTCAAATATCTTTTTAATTGACTTTCGAGGTTATGTGAGTCAACAGGACCTTACATATTGACAAACTTTTCGCTGAATGCGAAACGAGCTCTATATACACACATATGTATGTAACTTCCGAAAAATTACTAGTATCCATTGCGGCGGCCGTGAAAAACTTTTACAAATTAAAAACCAAATTTCTTAAAGAGGCACTTTTCACGCCTGCCCTGCTCCCTTATGTGCGCATATCCCGGCAGATGAATGCACTTACTTGCAATAATCATAAATAAAAATGAAATTATAATTTAAATGCAAATATGTCAAACCCATTCGCAATGCATTTCACCTTTGTCACGTTGGCAAGTTGGCGGGGCTACCAACAACAACACTACAGAATTATGACAGAATTATGATCCATTTAGTATTCATATGCCTGTCGACTTACTTATTAATACCTTTTTATTAATTCGTCGGACGTATGTACATACATACAAGCTTGCTTGAACATACATCTGTACATATTTAATAAAAATTGTAAAACACACAACCAGCCAGTTTTCACGCTATGGAATCACTCGCCAACCGCGTGCCACATTTAACATACAATAAAATCTCGAGAGATATATGTACATATTTACCGCCGCCATATGACATATATATTAGACAAAACATTTGGTTATTAGCAGAAACAAAGATATAAACGCTCACAAGCTCTATATATATAGTATAAATTCCCACACAGGCGGTGTTGTGGCGACAACCTCGTTGTTATAAGAATTCGTATAGACATACATACATACATATGTACATATATGTAGATGACCAAGTGATACAATAAATGCAAAATGTAAACTTTGAACGCAAGCAATTTTACACGCTCATAGTTATTTAAAAAAAAAGTATTTATATATAGATATGCAGTTAGTTACATATATGTACATATGTACATACATATAGGCATATCTGCTAACGTTTGCAGTTGCCATCAAATGCAAAAAAATGTGCTTATATGTGCATTTCTCACGGTTTCTATGGATGCTTATACATATACATAAATATATATGTACATACACACACAAAAAAATTATTTCAATACAAACTTTGTTATAAAAATAGTACGTCATCATCATCATACACACAGTGCCGCCACAGTGCCACACTCGAAATAATTCAGCTTTAAAAGTATTGAGCCCAAACGTCTCCTCAATCAGCCACTTAAGCAAAAAAATAACATACAAAAGAAAATGCTAAAAGAAAAAGTGAATGAATAAAAAAGGAAAGTAAAATTAAATAATATGCTTATATGTAAATAAATAAAACAAAGTCCTGCTGACGAAATTAAATATACAAAAAAAAAAACCTTTGGTATGTGTCTCATTGCTCAGCGCCTTTTTTTTTATTTAATTAGGTAATTCCTTGCAACTCCACGCCGCCTTTGACGTGTAATAAGTATGTACATACTTGTACATACATACATATGTAGATATGTATGTATGTATATCCAATGCTAGTCAGCAGCAGTTGTCAATCAGTTAGTAGTAATGTAATTACTCAGCAATGTCCGTGTACGCTTTGATAGATAGCATGGAAATCCCATCATCAGAATTGTGCGAAGACGCAATGTAAGAGTTGCCAACATTTTGCTACATACATATACTTGTAGATATATAAATGTATGATGAAATATTTAAGAAAATATACACAATCTAACATTTGTAAAGCTTTCAAACAATTAATCCATGTACATCTGAAGAATTTATCTAAATTCTTTGTCTTTTCATGTGCTTGGGCACAAAAGAAACACAATTATGCCACTTCTGATTTTAAAATCGAATATTTTTTCTCACAACTTGCAATTGAAAGTAAAAGAATAAAAAAGGAAAAAAAGAAAAATGCACATGGTCCGTAACAAATAAACATTAAAAGTAGAGATGTAGCTATCGCCAGTTATCGATTACTCATACGGTGTGTCCAAAGTGCAAATTTTTAGTACCAACTTTTTTTCTTTGCATGACATCATAGCAGCATATCTAATTATGTTATTAATTTAGCAAAAATATTACGCTATACAAGCACATATAAATTAAATTAAAATATTTATCTAACCGTAAGTGTAATAAAGTCAAGTTTGAGCGCGGCAACGGGGAAAAAAATAAAAATATAATAACTTAAGTCAAACATTTCTAATTCCCTTTGTTATTTAATTTAATTTATTTATTCGTCAGCATTTTTATTAATTAAATTAGTCTATTCAGAGTAACTTTGCGCCCACCAACCATACAAAAAAACATTACTCAAGGCCTTTGCCATCAGCCATTAATCTAATTGTTATAAAAACGACATACATTTTAAAACAGGAAAAGAATGTCAATAATGAGACAATTTAGTAAATAAATCCGCAAACAAATAAATACACATATGTAAATAAATATATGCGCGCGTGTGTGCTATTTATGTATGTATGTATTTCAATAAATTTACCTTCATGACTTAGCTAATGACAGCAAACAATGTTTCATTAAATTTATTTACTCATTTTTTTTTTTGGTTTTTTTTTTGTTTGCCTTCTCGTTACCTCGTTACGCTCATATTCCAAATTAACGGCAACACTGCTGCATGTATGACCAACTCATTAACGTGCGGCGGCCGCATGTGTATGCGACGCACACGGCAACTATCACACAAAAAAAACAAAAAAACAACAAACCCAAAACGCGTTCAGTTGAGTTCATATGTGAATGGGTACAAAGTCCAATTTTCGTTTGGGTCGGGTTCCAAAGTCCAATTTTACCATTCGCACACAGCATGCTTTTCGATATATATACATACGTGAATGTGTGTATACGTAATGGATATAAATTTTTGTGTTTTTTTTTTTATTGTCTTCTAAATACTTGTGTATGTATACGTGTGCGTTATACTTCATTTCTGTTTTGTTCACGAAATTCTCTTTATTAAACACTTTTTTTTTGGTGCGTGCTCTCGCCTACTTGAGCACGACGTGTTGTTGTCGGCGTTATCTAGTAAAAAGAGGAAAAAAATATTGTTAATTTCATGCTCTTGCAACCAGTCAAACCACTAAAATGAAGAAGCAGCAGTAACAACAGCAACAAAGTGTGTTTGCGCTGTGAAAATCAACAGCAAAAACATATACATATATACATACATACATACATATATGTGCATAAACGAATATCTCAGCGGCGATCTCTAGCAAGCGATAAACGTTGTATGCGTTGAGCGCTCGCTCTCATTGAATTTATCTGTGCTAAGCGCAGTCAGCACGTACACACTTTGAGGCTAATAAAGTTCGAATCTCTTAGGTGAGAAGTCGTAAGAGCACTTAATACGTGTAGTTGTTGTTTTGGGGGAGTAACTTTTGTTATTTATTACTTATATATTTTTTTTTTCTTTTTTGCAGCTTCTATTGTTGTCTTCACACAACTGTTTTAAACTTGTTTTGTGTGCTCAAAAATATGCATATATGTTATTTTCAACATTTGAAGCTTGAATTTGGCAACAAAACGCTGTTGATCTTTCTTATTTGCGCCCACATGGCAGCCTTACGGTCGTTTCTGTTGGTGCCTACTCGGCACATTTTGCATTGCTAATGAGAAATATGCAAATTAGTTGAGTAAATAAAAATTAAAATAAAATAAAAAATGCAAAACAGCGAAAACAATATAAAAATAACAACCTGTAATGTACATATAGGAGGGCGGGCAAATGTAAAAGCTTGCAAGCAGCAAGAAGCAGAAAAACGTGCTGGAATTGCACAAACTGGAAGCGTAATTTGCATACTTACACACATACATATTTATTTTTCGAATATAAAAATAAAGCTCAAAAAAAATATACAAAAAGCTTAAGAATTGAAGAAAAAAAAATTAAAATAAAATAAAATAAAAAACTTTTTTAAGTTTATTTCTTATTTCTTTCTCATATCGTGCAGTTGATATCATGCTTGTTATCGACTTTGTCGTGCTTAAGCACATACCTACCTACCACATTTATAAGCGACGTAAATGTGCCAAGAAAAATTAGCTTATTTGTCTACCTACAAACGATTTATTTATATTTACCCAAAAAGATAACAACAATTTTATGATATTTTTTATGTGAAATCAAAAAATGAAAATAATACCTTAAGCACACACATTAATTGAAATGTTTATTTTGCGAAAAGGCATAAAAAAAAATTTTTTTATCGCACACATTTTCGAGCCGTGATAATTATTTACGTAGAGTATGTACATATGCATATATGTATGTATGTATAAAGAAGTTTGGTTAGGCACTTAAAAGTGAAGCACACATACAAATTTAGCCGCCGCACCTTACCGCAATTTACCAAGTTTGTATGTACATATGTACGTATGTAAATAATCGGGTTTATTTTTGAACTTGTCTTCACGCAGGTTGTGGCTGTTGGTTGATGTCATCGCGTATTGCGTTTTACTTTTTTGTGTTTGCTAAAGTTATTTACAGTTCTGAGAGTTTGAAAGTTTAAAAGAACGAAGATTTGTTGGCAAACCCTATTATATACATACATATGTACATAAATATTTACGCATATTAGAAATTTTTTAAAATCTAGGGCACACAAAATGTATAATAGCAAAAAAGGTTAGAGGCGAAAAAAAATGCAAAAAAAAAATATTAAAGAAAAACAAAAAATTATAAATAAAATAAATTTTTTTAAAAAGCTAGTTCATTTTTTAAACTTTAACCGCATTTTCATGAACTTAAGTAATAACAACATTTCCATAAAAAGTAGCACACAAAGCTTAATAGATCCAGAATTATGTTTTTTTTTTAACGATATTTTTTGTCAAGGCAATAATGAGGTTGGCTTTGTTGAAAATAGCATATTTTTTATGTGCTTATAAAGCAGACAATTAATGTGCCACGCCCAATTAATAAGCATAACTACCATTCGCACTGAAAATACTAGTACAGAAGAAATTAAATAAAAAATATTTGCAAATTCCCTTATCACTAATCAGCTGACTGTGCCGATTGCCAAACACCGGGTGACTACAAAGCAAAGTTTTCAACAAATTACGTTTTGCTGCCACCGAAATTTAAAAAAAAAATTATTTTTATTAATTAAATAAAATATATATATATATATTAGCAGCTAAATTTTGTGTAGAAATATGTGCGTAAATATTTATCTCTATTTTATATTCTATAGAAATTTAAAAGCTAAACACATTCCTGTCGTTTGTCAGTGCGTATGAGCAACTAGTTGTTGCACGTGTCGTATGAAACGTATGAAAGGCCGATTGATTGCTGCTGATTGTGCGATAAACAATTTGTCAAGGCACTAAAAACTATTTTGACAATACGCATTACCATTTAGTTGAGGGGCAAATATTTTGATGTAGTTTAAAAAAAATAAATATTAAAATTATATTTACTACCTGTATAAAGTCAATGGAGTTGCGCAATACAATGGCACAAGGCACATGACTAAATGATTTTGTGCTGAAATTTAGTTAATTTACTATTATTCAATGGCACAGCAACAAATTTTTCAAACGAAAAATTGTAATCTATTAAATGTTCAAACGCGTGCAATTAAATTTGTTATCTATAAGTTTCAATGCTTGAAAATAAGTAGCAATCAAGCACACGCATATGTATGTATGTGAGGCCATGCAATGGAAGTTGCAAACAAATTGATGTCCAATGGAAAAATTATGCCTGAAAATTCAATAAAATCGCACTTTTGAAACATACTTATACATATGCACATACTATTACATATTTACAATCTCAATTTACTCCTACAAACGATCAATTCTAACCGCACTTTTTTCATTCTACTCCTCCCATTGCAGGTCTGCAAGGCACTCGATATTGTCTGTGAAATGGAATATTTTGGCCTTGAGTATTGGACACCAAATCAGGAGGAGTCGCGCACACGCCAATGGATAAATTTACGCAATCGTTTGTCCTGCGACAACAGCAGCAGCAGCATACACTTAATGCTTGCGTTGCGCGTAAAATTCTGGGTTCCCGTACATTGTCTACTGCAAGAGAGTGTACGCAACATTTTCTATATGCAAGCACGTTCCGATTTGTTGGAGAAACGTTTGTTGGCACGTGACTGGAACAATGCGGCCAAATTGGCAGCGTTGCTTTGTCAAGCCGATGGCATACACTTCAATCCGCTCGCCATCAAAGCTAAATGTCCCACACAAATGCGTAGGGGTAGTGGTGGTGGCGGCGGCAGTGATATTGCTCAACAACAACATCAAGCGCATAGCACACACAAAGAACGTAAAGACAAAGAGCATGTGTTGTCGTTTAAGAAACGACGTTTGTCGAAACAAAAATCCACCGAGAATATACATAATTCACATCTGCCTAATAATAATAATAATAACAATAACAATAACAATAACAACAACAACATACTCGTACACACCGATGAGGGTCTAACGACCTTGTCGTCGAATATGAAATGCAGCGCCAGCGCTTTGTCACAATCAACTGCAGCAGCAGCAGCGCACTCAGATTCCGATAGTGATGTCGGCGAAGAGCGTGCGTCAACATCACCACTCTGGGTTTATCAAAATTATGTTGTATATGCGGCGTGTGTCGATGGTGGTGTTGACGCGGATATGCCGGAAGACTTCTATAATCGCATTGCTGCTGAGCATGGCAAGTTGGCAACACTGAAAATGACCCCGAAATCGGCAAAATATTGGCTATTGAAACAAATTCAGGATCTCGAAGGTTACGGTGAGGAGGTGTTCAGCGGTGTGACGACGCATGAAAATTCGATGCGTTGCGATGTGGCGGTCGGCTCAAATGCGATTACGACATGCGTGGGAGACGAAAAGAATGTGTAAGTATTTTATCTTACTTCTAATTTTCCGCAACACACCCATTAATGAGTGATCTTCTTCCATTTTCTCTCCTTCAGCATCCCGTTCAGCGCAATCGCCTCCGCTAAATCATTCCGCCGCACCTTCAAACTGGAATATGTTGGCGACTGCAATGATCGTCGTGAACTCGAAATCAAATTGCCAAAACACGCTATGGCTGCTGGTCTTTACCGCTCCATAACGGAGCGACATGCCTTCTATGTCTGTGATAAAGTACGTGGTGTGGTTACCAATCAATTTACACGCGATCTCAAGGGCACAATTGCCTCAATGTTCAAAGAGGATACGGAATTGGGTAAACGATATGTTTTCGATATACAACGCACCTGTCGCGAAGTGCACGATCAGGCGCGACGCATTTTGCACGAGAAGGGTATTGAAGCTTTAAATAACACCGCACTGGGTAATGAAGATCTTCTGGAAAATTTGTTGGGTGGCGGCGATGCTACGCAGACGTTGAGTGCGAATGCCACGCATTCGTCGGCTGAGGATGCGACATCCGCCGGCGCTGAGTTGCATTTAGATGCAATCACTGCAGTGACTGATAAACTGGATATGGCATTGCGTGAGAAGGAGAAACGTGATGCGGCCATTACACGTTGTGTGGAGGCGCGTGTCTCCGAAGCGATGACCTGTAAGATATGTATGGATCGTGAAATCAATACCATGTTCAGTCCGTGTTCGCATGTCACCACCTGTGCGGAGTGTGCGGCGAGGTAAGTTTGAAAGAAGCAAAGTTTTTTTGTTGTTGTTGCAAATGAGACTAATTTTTATTTTCTCTCTCTCTCTCTCTCTCTCTCTCCTCTCTTCTTACTCGCAGATGTATATATTGCCCCAACTGCCGCGTTAAGGTAACGAGTACAACGCGTGTGTATCTACCACCCGAATTGCGTATAAGTGTCTCGACGCCGCTACCGCTTAGCGCCACCACAAGCTGCGTTGCAGCGCATTGATTGTGGTGTAGTTTGAGAGTAGTTGCAGAGTAGTCGAATATTAGCTGAAAAAGTGCATTTTTTCTTTGAGCAATTTTGATCGAATGAACATTTTATGCGAGCATTGTTGAAAAATAAACTTAAAATTGTGCTTAATACGTCGTTATGCCGTTATGTGTGTAAACTTACTGCTACGTGTGACGTCATTGAAAACATAATAACAATTATGAATGTAAACCTAAAGTAATTATTTCAACTTTTTTTGTTTATTTATAATTTTGTTGACAAATTCAAATTAATTTTAACTGTAACTGTAAACTAAATAATGAATAACTGTAAGACTTCGAATTATTTTATATTAAGTTAAGCTGTTGCCAGTGCATTCATATTATTTAGAAACAAAAAACACAAAGTATTCTCCAAAATTATTTTTTATGTGTTATTTAATATTAATCTTAAGAAAAGTATTTTAACCAGAAAACGACAGAATTGTTACCCAATTTATTTCATGTAAAATATTTGCAATATTTGCACTTATACTTTTCGAAAATTCTTACTCTTAAGTACGTTTTTCAAAACTGCATTTTAGTTTTCGATAATGAACTTAAAAAAAATTAATTTGTTGAAAAAAATATTGTGAAAAAAATTACATAGAAGACTTTTTTCAATGAAAATTTGAAGAAAAAAAACGCAGTGCCTTATCTTGGAGATTTTCCATCATTTTTTATTATTACTTTAAATTAACAGTATCAATTGGCTTTTGGAAAACGTGCATTAAAACTAAATTGTCTTCATTAAGTACATAATAATTTTAATATTTCGTATTATTAACGAATATATGCCTCGAGAGCAATAAGAAAAATAAAATAAAACAAACAAAAAAATATATATAAAAATGAAATATAACAATAAAACTGAGGCAAAATTATTTAAAATAAAAACAGCTTTTTATTTTAGTGAAAGGAAATTTTATTTATTTTAATTTTCAATAACGAAAGGCCAAACATTCTAATGAATAGGAAAAAAAAATGCCAGCAAAGAACGTAAATTATAAAATAATTATGATGATAATAATTATAAAATTAACTTACGTTCTTTGGCGTCAGAAATGTTTGTAAAGCCTGTTATGTGCTTATGCCTTAAGGTCTCTTCTATGCGTTTCAAGGTTGCCAAGCTACTTTTATTGCCATTCAACCAAATTTATAAGGTGAGAGCAGAAGTACAAATACAATATATTCCGTGTATTTTGCTTTTACTTTTGAGTAAAGATTGTCAAAATCATCGAAAATTAATTGACTTTTAAAACTGCAAAAGCTCCCTGTTAAACTATTTTTCACACAAATCGCAATTCTCAAGATTTCCGCATTTACAGCTAGAAAATCAAATTAAATTCGGACAAACATAACATAAGCTGAAAAATAATTTTTACAATTTCGATGTACAGTGAATCAAAAAATTTCAATTTGCTGCCATAGCAACTCCATCTAGTTAAATTCGCCTTGAGCCAAAGCGATTTTATGAAAATCCAGCAAGCGACGAGAAACCCATGTAGTTGTCACTTTGGTAGTAGAAATCTCTTTCGTAACTCATATATAGTTCAATTTATTGAGTATCGTTTCCTGAACTTGATCGTTGAGAATAGATTACCTCTGACGTCTTATAGGCAAATCTATGAAATTTCCTACATAATCAACGCAACGACAAAAGTTGGTCAGCTTTTATCGTCAAATTTATTGCGCGGCTTGAGCGTTAGCTGGTTTTAATTTCTTTCCTTCCGTGACTTTTCCACGAGTTCTATTCAATGAACGCATTCAACTTTATACCAATGTCAAATATTATTTAATACAATAGATTTTTAACATTTTGAAAGAAAAATAATCGTTCCACCCGCTTTGCTGGCAATGTTAGAAATGTCACGCAATCCAGAATTATCTGCTATAAACTTAACGTCAAAGTGCGTTGACAATCAGCCGATTTTAATTTATCTTAATTATTCTAATTCAAGAGAATTAAGTCTTATGAGATTAGAATAATTGAAAAAAAAGGTCATTATGTATAAAAATTCGGGTTCTTCGATTTAGAAGCAAAGTTTGAAGTGTCAAGCAGGGCAGAGACTTTTCTCTGCCATTGGCATAAAGGCAATAGCAGATAGGATTTCAACATATATGAAATATTCCACGTTTTCTGTTTTCAATGCCGTTCCTTAAGCAACCCTGATATCCGTTAGATTCAGTGATACTTTATGCTTATGTTTAAATATAAAAAATATTTTTGTTTGTATAAAATAAAAATAAAATTTAAAAAACACGTATTTCTGCTGCTATATTGGGTTTCTCACACAAGCAACAATGGCACAAGTTGGCAATTAGTGGATTTGGTTTTTTACTAATATTCTTTTCTCCAAATTCGTCAAAATCAATAGAAGCAAGTTTTAAGAGTATTAAATCATTAATATTCGGTACGAATAGATCGTTCAAATCTATTATTTTGGTGCCAAAGATGAAATCCATTTCTTCGTTTTATAATTGTTATTTTCTTCGAAGACATCTCAAATCCCTTTGCAATATGTCACGCGCATATGAACGTGTGGCAACAATTCGATTTGCTTGGTCCAATGGAAGGAAATGCAACAAACGTCAGTTGAAAGCCAGCAATCGGTTGACAGTTCTGTTCAAAATGGACGCAATATCTTTGTGTTCCCATTCTTAGATCGCGTGAGCAGAAGTGATAAGTTTTGCAGTTTACTTTTCCAAATAAAAAAGTGGAGTGTGAAAACTGAAAATATGCCAATGAATTTAATTTTGTGATATACTACAAGTAATTGGGGCGAGTGTGATTCAAGGTCCATTGCATTGCGTAAAATAGTATCCAAATAGTGAAGAGAATTCAATAGAAATCACCTAAAACTGTCTGATGGAATTTTGTAATACACTAATTCTGAGTTTTTTCTTTGTGACCTCACTCACTTTTTTGCGTTTCGGCGTTCGTGTGCGTTAAGAATACTATATTAAAACTTAGTGTAATCTACATATAGCGTAGATCGTCAATGGAAGGATTGTAACAAATTTGCCGTGGACTAGTTTAGAACTGCAAATTGTCATAAAAATCTCCAAAAAGACGTCAGTCAAAAAGTCTGAAGTAGAGCAGTTCACCAAAGAGGGCAGCATTTGGTGTGCGGGGAGTTTGTGTGTGTATATATATGTCAGTCCTAAACGAACGAACGACTAGCTGGTTGGCTGGCTGGACACACGAAAACTCGAGAAACGCAACGACAAAGAAGAAAACAAGATAAGAAAAAATGAAGGTAGTGCAAACGCTCGTAAATTGAGCTATTGACAATTTGGCAACTTTTTTGGTTTATGTCAGCTTTTACTTTACTTTTTTTTGGGTTGGAAATTATGATGGATTTATAAGATATTGCAACACGTATTTTTTTTTTCCACCACGTATTACAATCTTGTGAATGAAGACTATGACAAAGGTGTGCTAATTGTGCACAAATGTGTAAACCAATTACGTATAATTATTGCAAATAGACAAAATATAAAAAGTTTATTAAAAAACATGCTTAAATTTGCAGAAAGAATCACTGAACAAATACAAAGAAACCTATTTCGAAAGTGCCTAAAAGCAAGGACAAATTTAATTCCTTCTAAAATAAATTTATAAAAAACAAAAAAGTGATACACGCGGATTATCGGTTAGCGTTTTGTCCGCTAAACTAATTCATTATAGAAAAATATGCGCCTTTACAAAAATTATTTCTTATTTAACAACAATTAAACGCATGAAATTCTTTGAATTACCAAAATTTTCATTCTCGAGGACGAGAAAGTTTCATGACGCCGAACTGCTGAATATTAGGTAAACAAATAGGGAAATTTTTATATTTTGCTTTAAGTTTGATATTGCTGAGTGACGTGAAATTCGACACCATCCCACCCCACGCTAATAAATCAATGATTATAAGAACTTTTCAACAAAGAGTGAACAATAAATAATTCAAACACGTGAAGCAAAATATAATATTTTACCCAACAATTTTTGTATTATATTTTATTCTTTATCTATATTTACTCACCATTCATACCTTCTAGTTTTATATTATGGAAAAAGGAAAAATTCATGTAAAAAATGAGCATCGCGGCGGGTCTGCACAATCCCAACACCCACAGCATACAACGATACTAAAAACTACTGAAGGTCATCCTGCCTCAGCCTTATCACCTGAATTGAAATCGTCGCCCTATATGGGAACCCAGCATAATTTAGATCAATCGCAAATTCAATCAACATACTACCATTCGCCGCAACGTCCATCATCCAAAACGCATCCAGCCAATCTCTCCGAATGTGATACTATCGGTAATTCAGCACCCGATGGTGTATTTCCTCTGTGTTATGTATGTGGTGGCAATGGTGGTTGTGAATCTTTACGCGTTTTCAAAAATCCAGATTGTCCAACGGAACCATATTTTCCCTTTTTGGAACGGCACGAACCGCCCAATGGTGTTCAAAGGCTTACGGTTACACAGAAATATGTAATTGCATGTATGCTATGCTACCGTTCGTTACGTGAGCAATGGGACTCATATGAACGTAAGAGAAAACATCATTCGCAACGTTTGTATCATATGAAGCGTGTGGATGG
Organism: Neoceratitis asiatica; assembly: GCA_030068015.2. NCBI lineage: Eukaryota > Metazoa > Arthropoda > Insecta > Diptera > Tephritidae > Neoceratitis > Neoceratitis asiatica. The sequence continues at coordinate 70,200,717 of CM061527.1, read as the reverse complement.
CAAGAATTATATTGGCGCTGATATGCAAACGCAAGGTGAATATGCTGCACAAGTGCTTGGTCTAAGTGCCGATCATTTGCAGCATGGTGCATTGCAAGAAGAGTTTGCCTATTTAAGTGGCGTACCGAGAACGCCAAGTCGCACCGAATACGAACGTCAGCCAAATTTGGGCAATCAATATTATCCACTGACATCACAAGAATCATCAACTCCAACCTCACATTATGCTCAAACAAATAGTATGCCTAGCTCAACGACACAACAATACTGTGATTATTATAATCGAAACTTCAACGCTACCTTGAATGGCCAAATTACGCCACAATTTACGCCAAAAGATAAACAAACCGGCTCTACGCAGTTACCTAAGAGTGTGGCACCAGGCAGTGAGGAGCCTGCGCTCAATGAACAGCGCAAATCTGTTAGCAGCGGCACCGCATATGATGCGTTAAATATAAAATCCTCTTCATTTGCTCATCACAAATTTAAATTGGGTCAAATTTCCTATGCACGCAATGAACTCAGTCCACCAAATGATGCTCAGAAGCCGGCAAATTCAAATATAGATAGTAAACCACCACTACAACAGCAACAACAGCAACAACATCAACAGACGCAACAACTGCAACACCAACGACCAGATCGTACAAGTCCAGCTTATGATTATGCGTTGACAGCTGCTGCTGGTCATTCCAATGCACCCTCAATGGCTGATGTTGATGACAACGGCGCTGTTTTAGATTTGCGCAATTCTTCAAATAACATGTGTGAACCACCGTATATGTTGGCATGTGGCAGTACACGTCAAATGTTTTGTACCACTTCGCCCACTGCTACAACAAATGCCGTCGATGTAGGCATATTGGATCTGTCAATGCCCGACAAGAATTCATTGACAGAAGTTTGTTATGTTTGTGGTGATGAACAGCGACGTGGTAGTCTCATCGAATTGAGTACGGTACGTTCCAAAGATGGCAAGGGTCGCCAGCAGCCATATTTTCCCATATTCAATGAGCAAATTCCTCGTCCGCCACGCTCACGTCCCAAAGATCCACGTGGCCAGATACAGGCCTGTCAGTTATGCTATGAACACCTTATACAACAATGGAATAATTATCAGGTATGTTTGTTGTGTTGTGTGTGAATGGTCGTCGTGTATACGAGTACGTAAGTATGTGCGTAGGTATGCATTTATAGCCATAATTAATATGCATTATATGATATGGGAAATATGTATGTATGTATGCATACATATATATATGTACGTGGTGTGTACATTTATTTACATAAACAATACGTAAATATATATGAAGCATTTATTTCTAGAATATATTAACTATTAAATTAATTAAGTTATTGTTAATAAATTAAATAGATAATTAGCCAACTCAAAGTAATACAAAGTATGAGAGAGAGAGAGAGAGAGTAAGCAAAATAAACAACAACTTGACCAAAAAAAAAAAAAAGAGCATAGCGGACACACTTTCGGCGTTTAGAACACATTTCTACATTAATGAAGTACAATTTTGCAGCAAAAAAAGCTTCGATTTCCTGCGTACTTTGCTGGCCAGACGAACCAACATGCGATTGCGTTCAAAAAAAAATGTACAATATAGCTGTAACAGGCTATATGTAATTGATTTATGATCCGGAAATGTTTGTATACTTAAAAATCAAGCCAAAGGTCTCCAACTGCGACCTAACCCTGTTTAGGGCAATAGGAACTTGTATAGTCACTTAGGTTTTTTGTATACTTATCATACATACATGCATATTTATCATTTATATATAAATAACTTAAGCCGAGTCGGTCCCGAAGATCTGTGTAGATCACAATTTAAAGTTTTCTAAAGCCCTAGATTATCATGCAGCAATACCTGGCGGCCGCGATAGCCGAGTGATTAGCATTGCGTACTGTCATTCGGAAGGCCTGGGTTCGAGCCCAGATTCGAGCAACATCCAAAATTATAGAAAATTAATTTTTCTAATTGCGGTCGCTCCTCGGCAGGGAATTTCAAGCCCTCCGAGTGTATTCCCTGACATGAAATAGAAACTCCTCATAAAAATCCATCAGCCGTTCGGAGGCGGCTTAGAATACACTGTAGGTCCCTCCATTTGTTGGTATAAACATCAAGACGCAAAACAACAAATTGGAGGAGGAGCTCGGCAAAAAATCTTTTCAGCGGTTACAAGCGCAAAATATATATATATAATACCTGAGGACATGGAATCTCTCCTCGGTGGTACGTAAGCTCTGAAAAACCGTCAAACCATTAATTAACAAGACGACGCTTTCTTGGGGGACTTTAAAATGTACTTTGGTCTTCTAAAACATATTCTTACTATGTGGCGCTTCATATAGTCCCAACAATCGAAGCAGCTCGCTTCGTGAATCTTCCATGAGATGGGCTCGAAGACTATACTTTAAATTCGAAATCAGTTAATTATTGCACTACTGGGGTTAGGTTTGTTATTGTAAATATTAGGACTCAAAGGCGGGTTAGCGGTTCAAGAATTTACCCGCGGTAAGGCATGCCTGTCGTAAAAGTCGACTAAAATCCATATTTCCCGCGATAGTCGGGTCTTTATACCGGAACGACCCGGATTTTTATCCGGCCAATGGCTCTCACTTCCGCAATATCCCCCCAAGCCCAATTTGAGAAATTTTCTGCGTTTACAACAACAACAACAACTTACACTCTGCGTTTGGCACAATTAAGGTCTGGGTTGTGTAGTCGACTTAATTCCTACCTATTCCGACTTGACGCCGGCGCATACCCAACGTATGCTCTCTTTGCAATGAGTGATCGCACGACACTAACCACCATTTGGAATGTGCTCTTGATCCAACACATCTAACACACCTCTTCCTCTGCTCCGCACCCGAGGAAACAGCACGTTCCCTGGACTTTCCCTTAGATTGCCTCGACAATATAGACTCGTTTTAGCCTGCTCCTGAGAGAGGGTCGGCTCGTCGCTACAACAACATCAACAACAGCTACCACTTCGAAAATTCAAGAATTTAGTTGCGGTCAGGCTTTCGTGTCGATAACAATAACAACAACAGCAACAACAACGTAAATCTGACCACACATGCGTAGCAATGTCGCAGAATTTAAACCGCAAGTTTCCTCGAAGTACTAATCTCAAAATTCAACAAAAGGTTAAGTTTTTTTGGCTGATTCAGAGCATTTTACATATGTACATACGTACATATTGAGCGTTGAATTGTTCAAAATTACATAATTTATATTATTTTAAGGGAGAATTAACCAAATTAAAGTAATTACAGAAGCCGGAAGTTGTTCAGCAAACCGGAAGGAATATATTATACTTTCAAAAGTTACAGAATGGTCTCGCCTGACGTTATCGTGTTATCTACACTGCGCACACTTAACATAAATCCGATTTTGATATCGTGCAATTAGAAAAACAAAAATTATTTTCTAAAATACATCTGATAACGGCTGGGATCTCCGAATTTATTACTGGTTTATTTATTTTTGTATTATTATTTTTTTTTTTCAAAAGCGTATAAACGTTATCGTTATCATTTAACGGCAAAGTTTAAGCAATACAGAAACAGCTGTATCGCTAGAAAACGTACACTTAAGCAAACAACCACATGCCAACACACATCTACCAACAATTTCAACATTGTTCTCGTGCTTCTGATTACTAAGATATTTTTTTAAATAAAATTTTTTTTATAATCACTTTCGAGACTTTCGAGTGTCTAGTGATGTTTATTTTATTTTCTTTTTTTCTTTTTTTCTCTTTTTGTAAAACATATGTACATATATTCTGTCGATTTAATATATATCTCGTGGCGTCGTCGCTTATTAAGCCATACGATTTGTGTTTGCCGCAGTGAAGGGGGCGTGGAGTAGTAGAATATTTTAGATTACATTGAGCGATATGACGATAGATACCGTTACTATTTGCTCTTTTTTTCATTTTTTTTTTTTTTTTCATTTTGTATTGGCTCCTAATTACATTACGGACAGACGTACAGACGGACTCCTAACAGTTGTTGTATTATCTACATACATACATAGTCAATTCCCACTGTTATCAGTATTCCATTTGTTGGATTTGGGTTCCAATTGCTTACGCTATGCAACACTCACCCAGTCGCATACGAAGCGTGCTTCTATACGTTTGACACCCAACACAACTCAACGCGCCAACCAGCGTCAGAACGAGCTCTCTAGTGTATGAGCAAACGGTGCGACGTCGTCCGTCCGTCAGTCGTCAGTCAGTCGTCAGTAGCCGTGAGCGGACGCGTTTCTATTTGCGATCGTAAAAGTGAAGTAGAACATTATTTTAGTTGGATTATAGTGTAGTGGAAGTCAAAACTAGGCAAACAGTTAAAGAAAAAAATTGAATTCTTTCTTCACCATATACATAACGGACTGCTGCTTTTGTTTTCGTAATTCAAAAATATGTTCATATCATATGTATGTGCAAATATGTGCTTAACCATTGTACAATCAATGTACTACGCTTATTTGTCTGTATGTAATTGCTACCGTGCGTGAGCAATTAGATCACAAATGTCAGATAAGAAAGATAATAAAAAGAAATTTCGTAATTTGAAGTGCCAAAAAAAAAATAAAATTAAAAAAAAATTAAAGGAAACGGAAACCTTACTGCTGTTGACAGTGGAAATTTAGATAAAAACAAAAAAAAATATAATAAAAAATAGATAAAAAATAGGTAAAAAAAAATTATATAAAAAAAAAATAAAAAAATAAATTAATATATATATATATATATTTATATATATATATATATATATATATATATATATATATAAACAACTATAAAAAAGAAGTTATAAAAAAATTAAAAAATTAAAAAATATAAATATAAATAACACTACAAAAAAAGATAATAAAAAATATATAAATAAAACTGATAAAAAATTAAAAACAGAAAAAAAATAATCTACAAAAGTTAAAAAATAATAATTTTACCAAAAAAATAATCTCAAAAAAAATGTATATTACAAAAAAAATATATATTACAAAAAAAAAAATGTATAAAGAAATAAATGTTAAAAAAAATAAATCAAAATTAAAAGAAAAATAAAAAAAAAATATAAAAAAAATAGAAAAAAAATAAAAAAATAAATAATAAAATTAAAAATGATATAAATAAATAAATAAATAACGAAATAAAATTAAAACAAACTGAAACCTTACTGTTGTTGACAGTGGAAATTTTGACAAAAAAAACATGAAAAAAAAATTAATAATGTATAAAAAATGTTAGGTAAAAAAATAGATAAAAATTAGGTAAAAAATAGATTAAAAAAATAAGTAAAAATAAATAATAAAAAAAAAAACAATTAAAAAAAATAATACAAAAAAAAAATAAAAAAAGTATAAAAAAAATAATATACAAAAATAAAAACAACCATAAAAAAAATTTAAATATAATAAAAAATAGATCAAAATAATAAACAGAAAAAAATAGTCTACGAAAGTTAAAAAAATAATATTACCAAAAAAATCGTAAAGAAAAAAAAAATAAATTAAAAATAAAAAATAAAAAAAGAAATAAAAAAAATAAAAAAATAAAATAAAAAAATAAATATAAATATATTTAAAAAATGAATTTGAGAATATATTTAAAAAATAATAAATATATAATTAAAATAAAGAAAAAAATTAATATTGAACAATAAGAAAAGAAAATAATGAATAAAAAAAAATAAATGTAGAAAAAAATATAAAAAATTAATATTAAAGAATATAAAAAATTAATTAAAAAAATTAAATTAAAAAAAAAAACAAGTAGAAAAAATAAAAATAAAAATATATGAAAAAAATAAATAAATATAAAAAAATAAATTAAAAAAATATAAAATTTTATCTTATTTTATTTACAAGTATAAAAATTATAAAAAAATCATATAAAAAATAAATATAAAAAGAAATTATAAAAAAAAAAATTTTTTTAAATAAATTAAATTAAAATAAAAGAAAAGTTTAAAAAAATAATTATAAATAGGATAAAAAATTGAAATATTAAATAAAAATTTAAAAAAATTTAAAAATTCAAAAAAATAAAATAAAATAATAAAAATTAAAATAAAAAAAATAAAATAATAAAAATTAAAATAAAAAATAATAATTGTATGAAAAATAAATATGAAAAAAATAATTGTTTGAATAAAATACATATATATGTAAAAACAATATTTAAATGAATATTAAAAAATAAAAATAACAATTATTAAAGATATATAAAAAAATTAAAATGTATAAATATATAAAATTGAGAAATATATAAAAATTTAAAAATTTAAAAATAAGATAGTGAAAAAATAAAAAATAAAAAATTAATCAAAAAAATTAGAAAAAAAAATTTAAATAAGTTAAAAAATTCAAAATACAATACAAAACGTTAAAAAATAGGAGAAAATAAAAAATACAAAAATAAGTAATATTTATAGAAAAGTAAATATAAAAAAGTAAATAAATATAAAACTAATTAAAAAAAAATGAGTTAAATAATTTCATTCGCTTTAAACCAAATGCTTCCGGCTTAGTAATGTGTATATGTTAAGTGCAAAAGAATTCCTGCCTTTCGTGTTCAATGCGATCTCTTATCAGCATTCTAAAAATTAAATATATATTTATAAATACATATATATGTACATATAGAAATCACTTTTGCTGCCTTTAAATAATTACACTTTGTGTGCTACATTTAAATAAATATATTTCACGTTGTAATTGTGTGCACAACAATACACGAGGAGGCTTTAAATGAAAAGCTTGACAATCGTCAAAACAACAACAACAAGTGCAATAAGTGCGCGGTACTTACTCGAAAGTGCGCTCTCAACTTATACCCCGCTCGATCACTCAACACTTTTCACTATAATTAACTAGATCTCAAGAATAATATTGCTGTGCGTAAATTCGAAATAACGTAAAAATTATAAACATTCAACATTTATATGTGTATGTGTATGTACACGTGTTTGTGTGTGTGTGGGTGTGAAAAATTATAATTGGCCACATATTGATCCTGCCAAAAATCAATGCAAATTCGCAAGTGTCTATTACTATTGGTAATAACAGATTGCGGTGGTGGTGGGGGTAATAAATTTGCAGCAATCGATAACGATTATTGTGCAAACGATACAACGACGACTATTGGCGCCGTAATGCTAAAGCTACGTGAAACGGACAATACTTCGGCGTCGTCGCCAGCGTCGTCACCAACAACAACAGCATCGGCGGCGAATATGTTGAAAGAGCGGAAATTGTTGGAAAATGATAACTGGAAGGATTATAAGAAATTAAAAACTTACCTAATACTTAAAGATAAGAAGGTAGAGCAGAAGGTAAATATTGACACTCGTATAAATAACACGAATAACATGGAAAAAAGTGGAATTCTTATGTCAATATAATATATAAAAAATATGCAATAATAACATAAGTGATAAAGTATATTTATCTCTTGATATTTGCATACTTAACAAGTGGGGGGAATAAAAGAAAATAAACTTTAAAAAGTAAAGTAATAAATTTAATTTAGTTTATAATAAAGCAATAATAAATTAAATGCCATAAAGTTGGTGTAATACATAGAGTCTATTGCCTTTTTTTTTTAACTTAACACACTTGGCACAACCAGAAATGACAAAAATGTTTATTATTTATAATATTTATGTAATATAAATCACAAAAATTACATAGAAATGACATAAAAATAATTTACCTAAGCAATAGTAAGCAAAGTTAATTATTTATGCGCGCTAAAACTAACAATTCATATATATAATATTTGCATTTTCTGTAACATAAACAACAACTATAAATAGCAAAATAGAACTTTTAATAATAAAGTAATAATAAATAAAATATAATAGCGTAAACGTCACTCTTGTCACTTAGTATACAATAAAAGTATATAGATTTTTTAATTTATAATATTTATTTCTATAATATGAATATAAAAGTTGCACAGAAAATGGGTAAAATTAGCTCTATCCAAATCTTATAAGCATGTAGAACTACACTGCTCACTCCAATATTAACACATAGAACAAGATTATATTCTTTCTATAAAAAAAATGTAAAACCTAAAAAAAAATAAATAAATAAAAAGAAATGAATAAAAAAATAAATAAATATAAAAAAAAATTAATATAAAAAAATTAATATAAAAAAGTTAATAAAAAAAATGAAATGAAAAAATAAAATTGAAAATAATAATTAAAATAAATAAAAAACTTAAATTAAAAAAACATTAAATGAAAAAAAAAATTAAAAAAAAATTATTGAAAGTGTAAATTAAGACAAATAAAATCAGAAAAAAAATATAAAAAAAATTAATAGATTAAAAAGAATTAAGAAAAAAAAAAATAAAAAATAAATTAAAACAATAAAAAAAATAAAATAAAAAAATAAAAAATAAATAAAAAAAAAATAAAAAAAAATAAATAAAAAATATAAAACAAAATACAAAATCAAATATATAAAAAATATACAACCAAAAAATATAAAAAATACAAAAAAAATACACAAAACTAAAAATAATATACAAAATGAAAAAATATACGAAACTAAATGTAAAAAATATATAAACAAAAATATAAAAAAAATTTTAAAAATGTATATAAAAAAAATATACAAAATATAAAAAATTAAACAAAATAAAAAATATAAAAAATATACAAATAATAAATACAAAAAAAATGTAAAATATATATACAAAAAAATATAAAATATATATACAAAAAATATAAAAAATATGCAAAATAAAAATATATAAAAAAAATATGTACAAAATTTGAAAACAGTTATAAAAAATTATAAAAAAAATTAAATAAAAAAATTATAAAAAAATTGTTGAAAAAATTATAACAAAAAGGCAATATAAGAAATAAAAATGCTATAGAAAAAAAATAAAAAAAAATAAAAAAAATTAATAACATAAAAAAAATAAAAAAAAAAATAAAAAAAAAAAAAATAAAAAAAATAAAAAAAAATTTAAATAAATTTATAAAAAAAAATAAACATAAAATGTATAAAAATTTTAATAGGAAAATAGTATGAAAAAAAATAATAATAATAATAAAAATAAAGGTAAAAAAAAAAATAAAAGTAAAAAAATTAAAAAAAATAAATGAAAAAAAAAATTAAAATAATTAAAAAAAAATATTAAAAAAATTTAAATTTTAAAATATAAAAAATAAGAAATATAAAAATATAATAAAAATTGAAAAAAATATATATAAAAAAAATTATATAAAAAATGTTAGTTATTAAAAAAAAAAAAAATAAAAAAAAAATAAAAAAAATTCTTTTAATTTTAAAGAAAAGTCTATACGAAAGAAGAGTATAAAAGATTGTATAGAAAAAATAAATAGAAATATAAATATAAAAATAAAAAATAAAAAATAATAAAAATAAAATAAAAATTAATAAAAATATAAAAATTATAAATAAAATATAAAAAAATGAAAAAAGAAAAAGAAAAAGGAAATAAAGAAAAGAAGATTATAAAAAAACAATTAAAGTTGCACAAACAAAACATAAAAGAGTAATAAATAAAAATAATTCATAAAAACACATATAAAAAATATAAAAAATAGAAGTAACAAATAAAAAAATATAAAAAATAAAAATAATATTTAGGAAAATATAAAAAAAGAAAAAAAAAAAAAGAAAAAAAAAATATAGATAAATAAAAAGAAAATAAATAAATAAAAGAAAAAATAAATAAATGCAAAATAATAAAACGAAGAAATCAAAAAAAAAAAATAAGAAAAAAAGTTGAAAAATAAAATGAAAAATAAAAATAAATATAAAAATTATTAATTAAAATATTAGCGGATTTTTATAAAAATAAAAAGATAAAAATAAATAATTAGAAAGAAAATATATATATATATATATATATATATATATATATATATATATATTATAAAAATGTATAAAATAAAAAAAATTGGTTCAATTCAGTGCATTTGCAGGTGCTTTGAGATTTAAAAATTAAATGAGTTGAAGAATATTTAGCGTAGAAATTATGTATAACTTTTGAAGACAAAAACAAAATAAAATAATATAATATGATAATTAAAAAAAAACTATATTTGGATGTGTACGCGTTTAATTTACGATTTTCTGTACAAGGAAGGCATCAACAAATACAATTAAGTATTTTTTTGTTGTTGTATAGATACCCAGACAGTTAACAACAATTAAATATTAACGATTATGGCTCCTAAATATATGTCCGTATAACATTACAATTATCTTTTATTTAAAAATATATATATATACATATATATAAATAAATTGACATTTTTATGGAGCACTTACCGTTATTAATATGTTAAAATTATTAGTTTTATTAACGCCTTATCACTTATTATTATAATTATCATATAAATGATTAGCAAATTCATATAAAATATAATGCAAATGTTATTTGTTTTGCAATTGTGTAAACAAAAAATAATATATTTCCCGGAAAAAAACGCTGACAAATTTTTTATGAATTAAGAAATAACATAATATTATTTATAAAAGTAGTAAATTCTATATTAAATATTTTTACAATTTATTTAACTTCCATATTCATTTCTCTCATTTTTCCCTTTACAGACTACACAAACACCTGAAAATGAACGCTCCTATACGTTGCGTAAGAAACCTGCATCCGTCACCGAACGCACCACATTCGTCTGTTATACATGTGGCGGTGATACGCCCTCCTCACGTTTACGTCTCGTCTACTGTTGCCCCAATGCAGAGCGTGAACCGTATTATCCTTTTATAAAAACAATGAAAGCTTTCAAAAATGCTAGTCCAATAAGTCCACAGGGTGAGTATTTGATTTTATATTTGAAAATATTAAATATTTTAATTATTGAAAATATTTATTTATTTCTTTTCAACAGGCATGGTGCAAATTTGTTCCTCTTGTTATGAAAAGCATTTATATTTGGCTGAAGGTGGCAATAATGCCACAATGGCCGGAGCTACCTCTACAGGGCGTATATCTGGTGGTGGTGGTGGTGGCATGGGTGTTGGTGTGGGTGGACCTGCTGATAGTAACACTGTCGGCGGTACAGTTTACAATTTGGATAGTGACGCAAATCTGAGCAACAACAATGTGATCGCAACGAGCGCTGAGGGTGCAGGACGTTACACACCTTCTGAGAAGTCATTAGCCAACTCGGATTCGACAAGCAATGTGAAATTTAAGGTGAGCTAAGTTCAGAAACAACAACAACAACAACACAAGAAAAGCAAACACAAAAAAGTAAAAGAAACCAGAAAAAACAGATGAAGCATGCACTCCAAAATTGTACTTACTTATATTATTTGATTTATGATTTTGATGAGTAGTGCTGCTTATCACATTTATTTATTTATTTTATGTGTTTTTTTTTTGCCTTTTCCTGACTGACAGCCACAAGTCCTCAAATTTATGTGTGCTTGAGATTTACTCATACAAAAATGTGCATGTGTACTCTGTGTGTGTGTGTGAGTGTTTGTGTGCGGATATTCTGAGATTAGAATATTGCTGGCTTAAAATAAGCGCACAAAATGCTTTTGCTCGACTACAAATACTTAATTTTTTTTGTTTAACAAGCACACTTGCATACATATCTACGTACAAGCAGATAATTGTACTACACACAGTTAGACAAACTTAACAAATAAGCAAGCAAACAAACAAACAAATATACAAACAAACAAACAAACAAATTTATGTATTCAAGTGTTCTACAAAATAATACCCTTAATATACACAAATAGGCGCATGAAAATGATGTGTTTATGTGTATGTATGTATGCATGTATGTACGTTCGTGTGCGGCATCAATGCGATTAACAGGCACTTGTATTCATCATTTTTTGTGTGATAACGTCGAATGTCAATAAAGGTGCCTACTCGATGTAACCACCAACACGAGAGGCTATCGCTCGGAGGGCAATAAAACAGTCACCTTTTGCCTTATCAGGCCAAGCAGCCAAGCAGTCAACTCACATGCTTGCATATACAAGCTATCATCAACAAGTCAACAAGTCATCAATTCGAGCGAGTCAGCAGCAACAAAATGCAAAAAAAAAAGAAAAAAATTCTGAAAAATTACAAAAAATGCGGTAGCTTCAAGCGCTATCGATAGCATACGCCGTCGACGCGCTCTATTGAATGCAAAATGATTTAAAGATTAAAAGCATCGTATTAGTAGGAGCAGCAGGAGCAGCAGGAGACGGAGCTGGAGTAGGAGGTTGAGGAAGCGCAACACTGACGCATGCACAAGCAAACACTGACAGACAGACAGACAGACAGTTAGACGTAATGCTAAGATCTTACAAAAATTCCGCTTATATGGGAAAAATACTCGTTGAATGACTTAAAGCAGCAAGCCCATGTAGTATATGCAAGTGTAGCAATATGTATATGTATGCATACATATGTATATGTATTTGACATTAAATAAATAAATAAAATATGGAATATTGCGCTTTTTTTCACAATGAAGGCCGTTCGTTGGCTAATATGAGTCTGTGTATTCTATGTATGTATGTTTGTATTTTGCATGCGAGTATAAATGGAAATGTGTGCACGTACATATGTATGTGCTGCATTGTACTAAGTCGTTAGTTAGGTGAAAGCGCACATATGAATTTTCTTTGTAGTATTACTTAAATTTAACTTATTTTGCGTTAATCAGTTGCTACTATTTTGCACATTTTTTTTATTTTTTATTATAATTTTTTTAAATTTTTTACTTTTTTTATTATTACCATTATTTTTTTAATATTTTATTTTTTTATATTTTTTTATTTTTTCAAATTATTGTTATTTTTATTTTTTTTATTTCTTTTAATTTTTTTAATTTATTATTTATTTATTTATTTATTTTAAATTTAATTTCATATTATATTTATTTTATTTTTAATATTATTTTATATTTTATTTTTTTATTAAAATGAAAGATTTTTTTTGAGTTTTTTTTAACTTATTTTTTTCATATTTTTTTACCTTTAATAAATATATTTTTAGTATTTTTTTTTATTTTTATTTAATTACTTTTTTAAAATTAAAATTAATATTTGTTTAAATTATTATTTTTATAATTTTTTTTTTTACTTTTTCTTTATTTTTCTTTCTTTTTTAAATTTTTTCTTTTTTTTTTCTTTTTTTTTTCCATTTTTTTTATTTTTTATTTATTTTTATTTTTTTATTTCTTTTTTTTTATCTTTTTATTTTTATTTCTTTATGCTTTTTTTGTTTCTTTCTTTAATTTTATTTTTGCCTTTTGGTCAAACACTCATCTCACACGCTTTTCAAATGACAAGTCTGCGTGTCGACGACGGCTCTGACTAGCTAACACTTATTTTTTGTTGTTGTTTTTATTGTTGTTCTTATTGGTTGATTGGCTTTTGCATTTGCAAAATATTTATTTATAGAAAATTTCATTATCAATATCACTAAATATATAATATATGTCAACATGTGAACAAATTCAAGCCAACAAATGTCAATGATAAGATAATACATACATAAAAAAGGCTAGAGAGAGGCTATAAAATGCTTCTTCTTTTACGCGTACTTCATAATTAATTTATTTGCTCAGGTATCTGTTTTATTTGTATTGATTTTTTATTTGAAAAAAAAAAATACACAAAAACAAGAAAATGTTTTGGAAAAAATAATTGCAAACAGCAATGCTTACATACATATACATATATATGTATAGAAATAGAATAGAAAGAAAAGTAAAATAGAAAACCAAGTATAGCGCTTATGGCGAAATTTTGGTGATTTAACCGAATAAGCGTTATTCACGATATTTAAAAATAACTAATTTTTGTAATCTAACAGTTTGAGAGCCAACCTCATGCTTAAAAAGATCGGTCGACTTCGAACCCGTCAAAACAGCACGTTTCCTGGGCTTTCCGTTAGATGACCTCGATGGCTAAGACTAGACCTACCTGACCCTAGATGGCGACGACGACGACGACCACGACGGAAATTTCATCCCAGCGAGCATTCTTTCGAGCTTTGAGAACAGGAAATAGTCGCTGAGGTCCAAAACTGGAGAATACAGTGGATGCGGTCGCAATTCGAAGCCCAATTCATGCATTTTTGTCATTGATTTCAGTGATTTGTAACACGACGGTGCATTGTCTTGGTGAAACAGCACTTTCTTTTTCTTTAAATGTGGCTGTTTTTCGGCGATTTCGTCCTTCAAACGGTCCAATAATGCTATGCAATAGTCGCTATGCAATGGTGGTCCTTCCTTTTTCAAGGTAGCCACTGAAAATTATTCCATGCGCATTTCAAAATACAGACGCCATAACCTTGCCAGCCGACTGTTGCGTTTCTCCACGCTTTGGAGCGGGTTCATCGTGTGCAGTCCACTCGGATGACTGTCAATTGGACTTCGGACTGAAATGATAGCGCCATGTTTCATCCATTATCACATACCGATGCAAAAACTCGAGTTTATTACGCTTGAAAAACTCCAAACACTGCTCCGAATCATCAACTCATCGTTGTTTTTCGTCAAAAATGAGCTTGCGGGGCAGCAACTTTTCACAGAGCTTTCTCATACCCAAATATTCGTATATGATATGATGTACACATTCAGTTGATATCTGCTATTTCATTCAATTTCAATTTATGGTCATTCAAAATCATTTTGTGGTTTATTTTTTTTTGATGCTTTCGTCGGTAACCAGCACTTTTGGGCGTCTACTACGTTCAACGTTTTCGGTGGTCATTTTACCACGTCTAAACATGACATTCTAATCAGTTTATTTTCCTGGGACAGTGCCCGGAAACTCGTCATCAAGCCAAGTTTTTGCTTCAATTGTATTTTTTTCCCCTTCAAAAAGCAATATTTTATCAACACGTGAAATTGAGCAACAGCAAAAGTTACTTCATTCAAAATACTATAATTTACAAGCTATAGATGCGACAGCTTTCAAATTTATATAAGCGTCTTTTGAAGGTTAGGGTTAACTAAAAATGATATATATTGGATTTAATTCTAGTAGAGTCATCCATGTATCAGACCGGGGACTTCCCAATTGACCTGTTATTTTATATTTTTAATTATTTAAATTTTTATTTTATATTTTTACATTTTTATATATATATATATTTTCTCCATGCTTAAAATTTTTTCAAATACTACATTTTTCGATATTTTTTATCACTTCAAATTTTAAGGTTAAGTTATTACTTGCACTCCTACACATATGACAATGGTTAATATAAACAAAACTCGGATTTTATTCTCATGGCTGAGGTTTCTAAAAAATAATGAAAATATAATAAAAAATAGAATAGAAAAAATATAATAAAAATTAAATAGAATAAATTTTGAACTATTTACACACTTAAGTAAACTCAAGCCTGAAATAAATGCCTTTTTTGCCATAACTTGATGATGCTTTTTGGTATTTTTCAAAAAAAAAAAAAAAAGTAATAAATTTTATTTATCGTATTTTTAATACTTCAATATTTTTTATATAATAAATAAAAATTTCCATACTTTTTATAGTTTTTTTTATAGTTTTTTTAATTGTATTTTATTTGTATTTTATATTTATTTTTTTATATTTAATTTAGTTTTTATTTAATTTTTTTAATTTTATATTATTTTATTTTTATCTTTTTCTTAATTGTATTCAATTTTTTTTAATTGTATTAAATTTCTTAATTAATTTTTTTTCCCATAATTTTTTTTTAAATTTTATACATTTAAAAAAACTGTTCTATATTTTTTCTATATTTATTTTAGTATTTAATTTATTAATTTTTTTTGTAATTCAATTTTTTTTCTTCAATTTTTTTTATATGTATTTTATTGGACTTTATTTTCCCACTCATTTTCGTTGTGTCTGCATTCCAACTGTTTATTGGGTTATAAAAAGCAATAAAAAAAAATTATTTATCGTATTTTTAATACTTTAATATTTTTTATATAATAAAAAAAATTTCCATATTTTTTATAGTATTTTTAATTGTACTTTATTTGTATTTTATATTTATTTTTTTTATGTTTAGTTTTTTATTATACATATATCTAAGATAAATTTTATATTTATTTTAGTTTTTACTTAATGTTTTTAATTTTATTTTATTTTTATCTTTTTCTTAATTGTATTAAATTTTTTAATTAAAATTTTTTTTTATTAATTAATTATTTTTTTTTAAATTTTATACATTTAAAAAAATTGTTCTAAATTTTTTCTATATTTATTTTAGTATTTAATTTATTAATTTTTTTTTAATTCAATTTTTTATTTATTTTTTTTTCAATTTTTTTTTATATGTATTTTATTGGACTTTATCTTTTATTTTCCCACTCATATTCGTGGTGTCTGCAATTCCAAATGTCTATTGGGTTATAAAAAGCAATAAAATAATTAAAAAAAAAAAACAATTCAATCTCTGCCTATTTTTTATACCACACAATTTAATTTCTGAAAATCGCACTCGATACTAGTTGAAACCTGTTTATTGAAATACGCTTTTTAATAGTCGCGATTATTTTTAAGTATACATTTTGACATTATGATCCTCGAGGCTTTTTTTTCACTTTAAAATGTGCGATAACCTATGAAGGAAGCATGGTTAATTACTGCGTCTTTAATGTATTTACATACATATAAACTAATAGGCCAGAGAGCGAACTTTTTTTGAAAGGCATTTAAACGAAAATACCACAAAATGCTGATTAATTTTAGTAAGAACACAAATATTTCTAAGAAAAAAAAAAAATAAATAATAAAGGTTGTTGATAATAATTTCATAAAGCGAATATATACTTACACTTAAATATACATACGTATGTAAATTTTACGCATTTGTTTAAACAAAAGAAAAATAATTTTTAATGTTGGATTATTGTTTTATAAATATTAAAAAAAGAAGAAGAAAATGAAACGAATGGCCTGACCATGCAGCTTGAGTTTTAATATTTTTTCTTTTCCTTTTTTTTTTTTTGTATACAAAATGCTTTTAAGGCACATTAAACTTAAACCAAATATGCACGTACATACATATGTACGTATATATGCGTGCAACTGAGAGTCCATAAAACATATTTTGTGTTTTAAGCTGATATCAATGAATTAGTTCAAACCAGTAAATGGCAGTCACTTGACTTTCTTTGAGATATCTAATCATAACGGGAATGCTTAAGTAAACGTTTTTGAATAGCGGTAATTAACCGCTCATATGTATGTGTTCGTGCGTGTGTACGCGTGCACTATGCGATATATCAGTATGTGTGTGTTGAATTTGTGACAGTTGCCAGTTGAGACCGCTTTAAAAGTATGTAAAAGCAAAAAAATGTATATATATATATATATATACATATGTATAATAAATTATAATAATAAAGTTAATATATTAAAAAATTAAATAAATAAATTACAATTACATACATATATGCTCTTTACCTACTATAAAGCCGCTGTGACAAGGTCCTTGCTTTTACATACATACTAACATACTCGTATATTTATTTACAAAATTTTATCTTTAGTTACGGTTTAAAAAAAAGGCAGTGTAAATCTATTTTTTGATTTATATGCGCATACATATGTATGTATGTATGTATGTATGTATGCCCTAATTATTCCACTAATGCATAGTATGTGTTGCTATTTGTTTATTTTCATATTTTTTTCTACATATTTTCTTCATACCTTGGTAGTTGTAGTTTTGAATATACACAAATGTTGATAATTTTGCTGGTTAATTGTTGTTGTTTTTTGTTGTTGTTGCCGTCAATATAATGAAGTAATAATACCTGCCAACTATTTCAATTCCTTTACCAGCCATACGAACCGATTTCAAATAGTTCTACATCCACACAGCGTGATTTCAAATTCGCACGTCAGAGTGATTCGCGTCCAAATTCGCCAACATCATCATCACAGGGACCGCCGGGCGAGAATGAGCGTGGACAATATCCGTAAGTCTTCTGTTGAATTATGTTTTTAAGCTTTATTTAGTTTTTTAAGTACCAAAAACAAGACTTACGTATTTTCGAGTTTTCCAAAAAAAAAAAAAAAAAAAATCGCTTATGAGTTTAAAAAGCTGTATTAAAAATAATAAATTTGGGACGCAAAATTACAAATAAGCCGCTAGCGGGTCTTAAATTTCAACTAATGAGTATGTTGAAAAAGTTTAACAGTAATTTCTTCAAATTCAAACAATTTTTAAACTCTTTAAATTCAAGTAAAAGAAAAAAATAAGCTCAAAATGCAAAAATTGTTCTATTTTATTATTTTTATTACTGGAAATTTTAATTTCATAAAAAATCACTTTTCTTTGCGAATTTTGAATATTTTGAATCTTCGAAAAATTTCGAAATTATTATTTTTTACGTTTTGGATGTATACTTATTCAAAATAAAGCGGATCTTAACCTTATATACCAAGCTTGCTGAAATACGTTTAAAACATTAAGATCTTCAGCTATAGAAATTATTTAAATTCTTATATGCTTTTCTATTTGAATTGAAAAAAAAAAACAAATAATTTGAAAATGCATAAATTATTCTGGAATTGTACTTTGTTTTTATTTTTGGATATTTTAATTTCATAAAAATTCACTTTTCTTTGTGAATTTCGAAAATATTGAATCTTCGAAAATTTTCGAAATTATTTTTTGTAAGTTTTAGATGCATACTTATTCAAAATAAAGCGGATATTTACTTTATATTACCAAGCTTGCTGAAATACCTTTCAAACATTAAGCTCTTTAAATAAAAAAAAATTTTAAACTCACGTACTGATGCTTTTCTATTTAAATTAAAAGAAAAAATAATTTGAAAATACCTAAATTGCTCTAGAATTTGATTACATTTTAATTTTTGAATATTTAATATCATAATCATAACTTTTCTTTATGAATTTCAAAAATGTTGAATCTTCGAAAAAATTTCGAAATTATTATAATTTTGGACTCAGATGTATTCTTATTTGAAAAAAAAATAATTATATGTGAAAAATTCTTCTTTTTTAGTTTTTTGATTTCGAAATTTTTTCCGTTATTTTTTTTTATTTAATTCAAAAATGCTAAAAAGTGATCAAAATAGCGTAAAAATATATCCTATTAAATCTTGATATAAAATTTTTGTTTTAATGATGTAACTTTATAAAAGTTGTTCGAATATAATAATGCTCGAAAAATATTTGTTCTCATTTGAATATATGAAACAACTGTGTTTTGAAGTTTACCTAAATAATTTTAATAAAGACCATGTTTTTAAATTTGAATATTTTTAACTGTCGAACGTCTGAAATAATGGTTTTATTTACATATATTGCAAAATTAAATATTTTCGACTATAATATTTTTCGATATATACTTATATTTGTGCAATAAGATTTTTGAACATATCTCAAATAACATCTCTTTGCACTGAGCTTACTCTTATTCAAGAGTTTATTCATGAATTTACTACATTTTTTTTCCTCATATTAATATTTTTTTTTACATTTTCCTACTCCCTTTTCAGTTGTTACATTTGTAAGGTGCTTTGCGCCGCCAATAAAATGGAATGGCTCTCAACTAGTGCTGAACACATGAATTCTCATGCCATGCATTTTCCCTGTTTACGCGGCAGCAGCAGTAATAATGGTCGTGATAATGTTAGCCTAAGTGGCAATGGTGGTGGTGGTGGTGGTGGTGCTGGTGGTGGTACTACTACTGCCAATAATAATGATACGAATAATCGTGTGCTCGCTTGTAAGGATTGTGTTAACTATTTGGCACGTCAATGGGAGACAATGGATGCGGAACGTGTGCCATTGGAGCATCGCAGGTATGTAATTACCTGCATTTAGTATTTAATATAAATGGAAATTTTTACTTATAATGTGGTTTTTTTTTTTATATTCCAGATATAATATACCCTCGCCTATGATCACATCAAGCTCACCAAATGGTTCACGTCATGGTGGCCTCACTATAACTACACCGCCGTCCACGCCATCTGTGTCTTCAACACCTGCCAGTACATCGATTTATTGTTTTCTCTGTGGTTTACATTCGGATTTGACATTGGCGAGGGTATTGTATGCGAGCAAGGAGGTAAGTCTACTATACAGGGGGGAAAGCGAAATTAGAATATTATTTGCGTGCAAATTGTATTTGGATAAAACTACTGGAGGGATTTTTTTTTTCTTCAAAAATTATAGAAAACTAATAAGAGTTAAGAAGTTACATAACTTTGTATTCTGTATCGATTTGTTAATAAAATAAGAGACCAAACTGCTCGTAAAAACTTGAAATTTGTAATTTCAAATATCGGCCATTGTTTTATAACCCTTACCGACAGTACAGTTTGATAGTCTTATAAAATATCAAAAATTTTCAAAAAAATAAAACTTTATTTTCGAACATTTTTTCTGGACTCAACGAGTTTCCAAATTTTTAATTTTTGTAGCTAGAGATTTTCACATCGATTGTTTAATAAAATAGGAAACCAAATTGCTCGTTTGGCTTATTAAAGTTTGAAAATCTTTATTTTTTCTCAAACATCTGCCCTTATTTTAATACAATTTTCCCATTACAATCGCTAAATGTTGTTATTGTACAAAAACAATACTCAAATATTTGATATTTTGTTTTTTTTTTGAGCCCAACGAGTTTTCAAATTTCTAATATTTGCTAATAGAGATTTTCAAAAATATAAAATTATCCGGTTTTTAACTGCACGTAAAGATTAAAAAAATTGTTTTCAAGCTACGATTGTTATTTTAAAACTCGTACGCCAGCACAGGCGGTAAAAGCTGACATTAAAATTTCAAAAATTTTAAATTTTTGAAAATTTGTGTTTAGAAATTTTTTAGTTTTTGAAAAGTTTTGATTTTTAAAAATTTTTAGGTTTTGAAAATTTTTAATTTCTATAAATATAAAATTTTTTTTTTTAATTTTTCTGAACTTAACGAGTTTTAGGTTTCTAATTTTTGTTAATTAGCTATCTTAAAATAATTTCAAATTTTAAATTTTCCATTTTTTTAAGTTCTTTTTTTTCAAATTTTCCATTTTAAATAAGGTTTTTGGTCAAAATCTAAATTTTCCATTTTTTAAACTCTACAAATACCAAATTATTAATTTTTAAAGAACCATTATATTTAAATTCTCAATTTCTTGTAGTCAGATTCTAATTTTAAATTTTTACAGAAGAGTTATATTCGAATTCTAAATATTTAAAAAAAAGAAGAGTTTTAAATCAAATTTTAAGTTTTCAGTTTTGAGTAGAAGAATAATTTTAGTAGTTTAAAAGAGTTCAATAACCTTAAAAGTTCATAAAATTTTAATTGTTGGGGTTTTGAACTTTTGAATTTAGTTTCTTAAAAATTTTCGTTTTTTTCCGAAAAATTATTTTCGAAAGACCTTTTTTTTCGATCTTTTGAATTTAATTTCTTCACAATTTTCTTTTTTTTTCCGGAAAATTGTTTTCGAAAACCTTTTTTTTTAACTTTTAAATTTAGTTTCTTCACAAATTTTTTTTATTTCAATATTAATTATACAAAATATTAACAATATGTTTTTATCTATTTTTTCCAGGGCTCCCGACCATATTTCCCCCATCTCCTCAAACACAATTCGCTGCAAAATGCCGAACAACTGCGTAAGGATTACTCAGCGCTTGTTTGTACATTTTGCTACCATTCTATGCTGAATCAGTGGCGCAAGTGAGTATATGTAATCTATGTCTAGTTCTTCTTCTTCTTCTCCACCATACTCTGCGCTATGCATATTTATTTAAGATAAAAATTTATTTTATTATTAAAAAGAAAACAACAACAATCATTAGTACAATAATATTTGTTAATTTCGTTTTCGTTTTCTTCTTTTTATTTATTTATTTATATTTATTTTTTACTTAACTATATATATATATTCTTTTGTTTGCACGAAGGTATGAAGCGCAAACACCAGTTATAGCGCCAACAGAACGCAAATACAATTGGCATGATTATATTTGTCATTTATGCGGCATTACGACCTACCGTAAGCGGGTACGAGCGCTACCAGTTAATGAGTTTCCATTTGTGAAGAATCGTAAAAATGGCGATGGACTTTTGTTGGAGAATGGTGAATATGCTGTGGTTTGTTTGGATTGCTACGAGAGTCTTAGGTAAATAATTTTGTTCTATCTTAAATTTTTTTTTTTTATCAATTATTACTCATTTACTATCAATTTTATACCTGAAAATTGGCAAAAAAAATTTTTTTTCGTATTTTATATAAGAAAATTAGTCATTTTAGAATAATGCACTATGAAAAAAAATTGATTTGCATAAATAATTAACAAAATTAGCTTTTCGTTTGCATTGTTTTTGATTTATTTTATTTTTATTTTTCAAATATTTATAGCATTTGTATGTAGATGCATTCGAAATCACATTTTGAGCCTTTCATAAATTACCGTTTTAGCTTTTTTATTTAAATTTTATTATAAACTACTCGTACAACCTGTGCTACTAGCTAGTTGTTAATGTAATCACATAAATATGTAAATATTTTCGAGTATGAAGCTCTCTTCCAATGCACAAGTACACCTGCATACATACATACATACATATCTGCAAGTAAAATTTGCCCCACAAGCATTAATTTTGATTAATTAACTGATATATACACATGCATATATATACGTATATGTAAATACGCCTGCACCTCTGCATCCCTGCACTCCTTCACCCATACCCACACACATACATACATCCATACATACACACTACATAAAAGCAACAACAAAAAAAAAAGCATAAGAACATTGCATGTCGCAAATGCCAATTTCAGACAACAAGCATCGCATCATGATCGTTTTGGTGTACCGATTTCTAGGCGTGGATATAACTGGGTACCACAACCACCACCACCCGAGGATAGTCCGGATGTTGCTGTGGCGCGTTTGCCATGTGGAGAACGTTCCGATCGATTTGTAAGTATATTGACATATGACATATACTAACAAAAGTTTGAAAATATTTAATTTTAGAAAAAAATTTGAAATCTTCGAAAATATTGAAATTTTCGAAAAGCTTTCGAAAATAAATATTTATATGAGCAAAATACGTATATATATTTTTTTTGAAACTTCGAAGTTATTTATCTTCGAAAAAATTTCGAGGCTAATTTTTTTTTAACGTATTATGGAAAAAATGTCTTGAATTAAAAATAATTATTTAAGAAAAATACACATTTTTTAGTTTTTTAGTTTGGAAATTTTTTCGAACTTATTTATTTTCAATCTCAAAATAAATTTTGAATATCTGGAAAAGTTCTATTTAGAAATTTAAAAAATATGTATTTAAATCTTTTTGAACACTAAATTTTTTTGCTTGAAATTTTATTTTCGATAAACAAATGTTCCATTTATTCACAATTTAAGAATATTAAATTTTTCAAAATTTTTGAATTTCACATACATACATACATATGTATATGTATGTACATATTACCATATTTTTGTTTCAAAATTTTGAAATAATAAATTTTTTAAAATTCAAATTTGTAATTTTTAATTTTTGAAATTGATGGTTTTGGTTGTCTAAAAATTTGTATCTTCCGGAATGAAAACTGCTAAAAAAAACTTATTTTCGAAAAAATGTCACCTTAGTAAAAAATTGTTTTATTTTTTATTTTAAAAATTTCAATCTTAAAGAAATGTAAAATGCGGAAAAGTTTAAAGTTTCGAAAAAATTTCAATCTTCCAAAAATACTTCGAAATTAATTTTTTGCAATACACATTTGTATTGTCTTTTCAGATTTTATATTGTCCTTTAGTTTAATAAATGTAAAATGTTGTATAAGCTAAATCTTCGAATATTTGTTAACTTCGAATAGAATTTGAAAAATGTTCGAAATCAATTTTTTTATACACACCGTTGTCATTTTTTTCTTAAATTTTGTTATTAAATAAGCGTAAGATGTTAAGTGTTTTTAATATTTGAAAAAAAAATGTAACTGCAAAAATGTTCGAAATACATTTTTGTATAGCTATGCTTGTTTTTTTTTTTTTTAATTCATATTAACAGAAAGTTAATGAATTTAAAATGTGGAAAACTTGAATTTTTGAAAATATTTTCAATCTTCGAAAAAAATTTCAATCTTCGAATTTCGAAAATTTTCGAAATTAGTTTTTTACGTGTAATTTAACTTTAATATAATCAGCACCATTTTATTGAACTTCGAAAAAAAATTCAATCTTCGAAAAAAATTCGAAACTTCGAAATCAATTTTTTTTACTTGCATTTGACTTTGATATAATCAGCTTCATTTTATAGAACTTTGAAAAAAAATTGTATCTTCAAAAAAAATTGGAAAATTTTCGAAATTAATTTTTTTTATTGCAATTAACTTTGATATAATCAGCAGCATTTTATTAATTTCTTTTTTATTTATTTATTTTTTTAAATTTTTTATTAGAATTTCGGACCTATGTAACTTTTATTCTCGATTTTATTTATTTTGCTTGCAGTAAAATGTTATTTGCTGTACAATTTTCATTAGACACGTGTTGCGATAAAGCTGCAACACTGAGATTAGGCAAATAAACTGTAATAATTTACATTTCGATACAAAGCGGTGCTATAATAGTTATTTATATGTGCATATTTGCATTTTTAATATCGCCATAAAATTATTTAATGAACCTATTATATGAGCATACATATGTACATATAATAAAATAAACCCGGTTTTTTTCATGAAGTAACACACTTTCTAACTGATTAGGGCAAATGAGGAAAAAGAGAGTAAAAATACTTTTAAAAAAATTTAAAATAAATTTTAAATAATAAATAAATAAATATTTATTTTTTATTTTTGAAAAATTAGTAATAAAAATTAAAAAAATTACTTTAAAATAATTTATTTTTTCTCATTCTATCTTTCAGCCCATCAACACCAACCTTAGATCAATATCCAATAAGAAAATTGCATCGCCGAAGCAGGGTGAAAAATCGAAAGATGGTAAGTCGAAAACAAAAAAAAACTTATTGTTATACAATTCCGTTTTTAGTATTGAAATACGACACGTGAGCAGGTCATTTGCGTACGCTTAAGTAAATCAAAAGTTCAAACATTTTCTGCTTTTTTTTCTTTTAATTTTTTTTTGTTACGTGAACCAATACGCTTCATTTAACATTAGTTTATTTGAGTTGACGACGAAGAAGAAGAAGAAGAAGCCGTTGCAATACAACTGTTCTGTCTGTCCTAAAGTGGTTGATTTCGAAAAAGAAAAAAAAAAGAAAAAATATTTATTTCCAACGGTTTATATTTACACGAGATTTTTTCTTTAAATATTTTTTCTTTTTTCGTTTTCTTTTTTTTTTTACTTATATTTTCACTCTGACTGCAGTCATTCAATTGGCTGGAAGTGTTTATGGCCAACACTTAATACGCAACAACTTTGATGAATGCTTTCGAATACGGACACTTATGTAGTTTGCCTATTATAAGTACTTACCTGGTATTATGTGTTATTATATTTAACTTGAGTAGTTTGTCATTATATACACATGTGTAAGGTACATACAAAATCGGTAAAAAATGAACAAAGACGAGCAGCTCTGAACTCGCCAAGTGGGTTGCCAAGCCAAGCCAGAAATATGTGAAAATGATCGTCTTTTATAAATTTATACCCACCGGGAGTTACACAAACGTAAAATGTTAAAAGAATTAAATGTTCGAAAAAAATTCGACTTCGAAAATTTTCGAAAAAAATTTTTTTTTGGTTTAGAAAAAATTTATATCAACAGTTATTTAAATAAATGCAAACTTTCGGAAAAATTTAGCAAAAAAAGACTGAATGAGTCACTAACAGCGGCTTTACTTAAAATAACTCTCAATTTCTTTTCAATAATCGAGCAATGGATTTCTTAATTGTATAAATGGTTGTCTTTTACAAAATGTATATCCACTGGGTGTTAAATAATCATAAACTGTTAAGTGAAATATATCTTCGAAAAAATTTGAACTTCGAAATTTTTTCGAAACTTAATTGTTTTTCTATACACGGTCGTCTTTTAAAATTTTATTTCCACCGGGAGTGAAATAAGTATATAGTTAAAAAAAAATTATATCTTCGAAAAAATTTAAATCTTCGAAAGTTTTCGAAATTGTTATATTTTGTATTTTAAAAGAATATGTCAATAGGGATGTAAATAAGTGTATAATGTCGAAAAATTCTAATTTTCGAAAATATTTGAATCTTCGAAATTTTTTCGAAATTATTTCTGTTTGTTTTTTAAGCTTTATATCAACAGGGATTTAAATTAATGTAAAATGAAGCAAAATTTTAATCTTCGAACATATTTTAATCTTCGAACATATTTTAATCTTCGAAAAATTATTTCTGTTTGTTTTTTAGAACTTAATATCAATAGCGATTTAAATTAATGTAAAATGAAGCAAAATTTTAATCTTCGAACATATTTTAATATTCGAAAAATTTTCGAAATAATTTTTTGTTTGCCTTTTATAAATATATATCAACCGCAACTTAAATAAATGTAATATTTCGAAACAAAGTCGGCCAAAAATCTGAACCAGCTACCAACAACAGCTATGAAAGGATTACAGGCTCATAAAACGCATCCTTTCATGCGTTTTCTCAACTAAAATCGAACGGTTTTGAGTTTAAATAACCAGCAACTGTAAAAAATTCAATCGAAACGAAAAAATGTAAAATTTTCATTGAAAATTGGCAACTCTGCACATACAAATTGCTTGTATTGACTCATCTCACTTCCATTACACTATACCACTTACATATATACATACATGCACACGACCGTACGGTCAAATGGTGCGAGTACTAACTAAGTGCCTCTACATATATATATATGTATATATATATGCAAATCTTAAGTAATTTTAACTCTGAGTCTGAGCAAATCGCAATGCATACCTGCTAACTTGTGTGTGTGTGTGTGTGTGTGTGTGTGTGGCTGTACCAACAGAGTAAACATGCACACCAACTTGCCTACATTCGTACAAACATATGTACGAGTACATATCAACACACTGTGTGTACATTGTATGACTAGTATTATTTGCACTACACCCACACCAAAATCGCTCAGCAAATAGATTGTTTGTGTGCGCGTGTGTGTGTATGTATGGAGATGTATTTTTTCAGCCATGTTTCTGCGCGCCCAACCCCACTGCAAATACAAAGTTGGTAAATACAAGCCCACATACATACGTACATACATCCATGCCTACTTCTGCTGAACAAGCCCAGCAAAATTTTCGCACTACACTCCCTACCCTATCGACGGTGTATGTACGTTGGTAGGTGTGTATGTATGTGTGCATACTCAACTTGACTCAGAGCTCTTTGTGGCATTAAAACCGCAATGGCAGACTGTTACGAATGCGTTTGCGAGAAGTCAGTCAGTCGTGTGTCCACTAAAGGATATTGGTTTGATTTTATTGCGGCCAACAGTTTCGTATTTCAGTCGTTCATGTACCTACAACAACAATCGACGTATGTACACGATAGCCATCCTTATACTACTAGCCACGTACTACAACCCTGCAGTGAGTTAAGTGTCCTTCTCATTCTGTGTGTGTGTGTGTGTGTGCGTGTGTATTGCCTAAAAAGCTACTGGTAGTAGTAGATACATGTACTCCACTTCACCTCGAGGTACACAGAGGCCAAGTGCAGTGCTCGTCTGACGCAGTTGTCATTGTTTTGTTGTTGCTGCTGTTGCTGTTGTTGTTGTTGTTGTAGTAGTTATAACCAAGTTTAGTTGATGTGCACTTAGTTGCTTGCTGCATATACCTGTAGTTGGTTGTGCGTGCGTGCGTCTGCGTGTTGGGGTTGGGTGTTTGGGAGTGTGTGTATGTGTGTTTTTGTTGGCAAGAGACGCACTATACTCATAAGTCACACCACCTTACATGTGTACACCAATGAGAGATTCACCAATATGGGAGGCGGCGGCGACGGCGGTGGCATGCACACACTTTGGTTGGTATCCCTGCACCACTTGCAGCCATTCGGACGACTTCAGTCAGTTTCAGTCGGCTTCTGCTCTCCATATGTGGGTATAACGGCACATTTGGCGCTCTAGAGCGACGAGTACACTTGGCTGAGTGTCGTGAGCATTTCTCCAACATCGTACGTAGTGGTGTGGTGGTACTTGTCTTCGTTTGTCAAATCGTATATGCACTGTTGTAGTTGAGGCGAATCTTCCTTCTATAGCAACTTCAAAAGCATTTCAATAAAATTTAACTTTTCCCAATAAATTTTCAAAAATCTTGATACGTTTTGTGCTTCTAATTCTTGTGTTTTTGCTACACTCTTTTTCTTCTTCTGCTCTTCTTCTTCTTCTGTACACCAAACGTCGTTAGAGTCTGATTCTGGCTCTGGCTCTGGCTCTCAATGCATCCACTTTGTATACTTACATACATATGTACTTCATTTATTGGGGATGTTGCGCTACAATCACTTCTTTAGTCCTGAAAAGCACTCAGCAGCTCCGTAGCTCCGTGGCTCCGTTGATCCGTAGCTGAGAAGTAAGTGCGAGTACATGCCTAGTATTGTTTCCGTTTCGTGTACTCTGAGAATATTCGCCACTTTAGTATCGTCTCATTTCTCTAGCATCCATCCACATACATACATATAACATATGTATGTTTATATGTATCCATATGTTGAGCATCAAGGGTGTAGTGCGCAGAGCGCGGGCAGCATTTTGGTGGTTTAATCGAAAGAAATGTAATACAACCCCCTTCGGGTCGGAGCGGAGCAAGCGCTCACCCGTCAATTGTTAGATGGGCACAAGCTGGAGCTATAGTGACTGCGAAAATTACGGTGTTTTGAGATTTACAGGTTGCTCATTTTTCTACGGTTCAGTAGTAGAAGCTTCATTTTTTCTTAAATACAAAATTTGTATCCGAAAGCTCTTATGAAAATATCGGGTAATCTTCAGACTTTGATTTGGAAGTGTCTGTGGGGCATATTTAGAGGTCTGTGCTTCTTGTCTTTGCCAATTTTATGTTATATTCTTCCTTGAGGATATTGTGTTTGAGTTTAACCAAAAAAGAAAGTTTTAAAATTTTCGAAAGCTTCAAAATTTTGTGAGAGATTCAAATTTTGTGGAAGTTTTAAAATTTCCGAAAGCTTCAAAATTTTGTGAAGCTTGAAACTTTCCAAAGCTTAAATTCTCCGAAAGTTTCAAATTTTGTAGAAGATTTTTGAAAGCTATTTTTTATGAACTCTTTTTTCTTGTGAAAGCTTTGATTTTTGCTTAAAAAAAAAATTAGGAATGCTCTTGAAATTTTTAGATTTTTTAGAGCTTAAAATTTTGTGAAAGCGGAGTCTTGTGGGCGCTATTTGTGGTAGCTTTATTTTGTATGGAAAAAATTGTTAGAGCTTAATGTTTGTGTTAGTGCTTGTGTTTGCGTTTTTTGCGCTTTTCTAAAATCCATGTTTTCAAATAAAAGTTCTTGTACGAATATTAATTTTAATGAAAGTGCTAACGTTCATGAATATTTGAAAGCTCCATTTTTTGTAAAAGTTTCAATTTCTTGGGCTAGCTTTGTTTTTTAAATTTTCAATTTTTTGGTGGAAGCTTAGATTTTTGTGAAAGCTTAGATTTTTCAAAGGTTCAAATACTTGTGACAACGTTTGCTTTTATTGAAGATTTAATAATGGTGAAGACTTTATTAAAGTTTTAATTTCTTTTATTGAAATTTCAAATTTTTGTGAAAGTTTTGCAATCTTTGGGTGTTAGTGTTAGTTTTTTTTGAAAACTTAATTTTTGTGAAAACTTAATTTTTTTTTTTAGTTTTTGTAAAAGCTCTGATATTTGTGAAAACCTTAATTTTATGAAAGCTTTAATTTTCGGCGAGCGCTTCTATTTTATATGGTAGTTTTTGTTGTGTATTTGGGAAAACTTAAATTTTTTTATGAAGGCTTAATATTTTGTGAAAGCTTAAATTGTATGAAAGTTTAAATTTTTGTACAAGCTTTCATTCTTATGAAAACTTTAATAACTTGGAAAAACTGTAATTCGTGTGAAATCTTTAATTTTTGCGCTAACTTCCATATTATGTAAAATGCACACACATGTTTTTGTAAAATCTTAATTTTTTTTATGAAAGCTTAATTTTTTGTGAAAACTCTTTATTACGCAAAAGTTTTAATTATGTGAAAGCTTAAATATTTGTGACAACATTAATGTGAAATCTTAAATATTTGTGACAACATTAATTTTTTGTGAAAGCTTTAACTTTAATGAAAGCTCAACTTTTTTTTGTGAAAGCTCTATATAATCGCCCCAAAAGCATTTGAATTGTTAATGTTTATCTATATATAGTTTTCGAATATTTTTCGAAATCACTGTTACACAAGTACCGACCATTTAAAGTGAGCAAACAAAACGCTTTTGCGATTAATATACACACGCGCGCGCCAGCAATAAAAAATGCAGCGACGTCAACAGCGTAACAGCGTCGAAGCAACGTATCTGATGAGGATGTTATCCTACTGTTCCGGTGTCGCTTTAATACCGTTTATGCTTATTACCAACTGAAAACCGTGAATGTATCCAACACACTGTGTCTTCATTGTGTGTGTGTCCGCTTTTCTTCTTCTTGTATGTATGTGTGTGCTCGTGTGTTAGTGTGTTAAGTCAAGCATCACAGCATGCACCGATAAACATTGACTAAGAAAAGAATTTGTAAAGATATGCAACACTTCCTGTTACAAACACACAAACACATTTAACGAACGAACACACACACACATACAAACACTGTGCTCTATGCGAGTCTCATTCATACACAGTTCAATGGTTAGACTATGCCAGCAACTTCCGTTCTGACAGCTCGTCCTTTGGCATGCACACACATCGTACCACTAGCTACATGTGTATGCATGTATGTATGTATGTATGTATGTATGTGTTTGTCTTCAACCCTCCGACTGACTGTTGGTAAGTTCGTGAGTCGGTGAATCAGTGAGTCCGTGAGTCAGTGAGTGCGTCACTCGGTCACTCAGTACGACTGCCAGCCAGTCAAAGTGTCTGTGTCTCTTTGGGTTTAACTTAAAACTCTGCTCTCGCATCTGTTGTTGTTGTTTTTTTCCCTTTCCTTTTCGTACTTCGCACTCTACTGCGTCCTGCAATGTCCTGCTGCTTGCATTACCATTTGCCGTCGTCGTCATCGTCGTCGTCGTCGTCATGGTCGTCAACATCGTCATCTCATCGTTCCTCATATATTTATGTATGTGTGCATATATGCTTGGCTTGGTTATAAGTGTTTCCTCGTACCAATGAGACGAGTACTGTACGAGCACCAGATTGCCAAGTTGAGCGCGTAGACAGTTCAACTTCGAACAGCGAGCGTGACGGTGGTCTATCTGCCAATATAGTGTGTGGTGCAACGCAGAAAAAGATATATGACGTTACGGTCGGTTCGCAACGACGCTCGTTTGGTAGTAGAGAGTAGTGGAGTAGTGTAGTGTGTAGTGTTGGGTTGGTTGCTTGGTGTCTCGTCTCGTCTCGTCTCGTTGCTGGCTTGTTTGGTTAGTGCGCTCCGTCTGTGCGCTCTTTGGTGTGCTCTGTATGTGTGTGTAGTGAGTTAGAGCTGCTGCTGTTGCTGCTCTGGCGTAGGAGAGATTTTTTCTTCTTTTTTTTTTTTTCGTGAGTTTAGAGTGTTGAGTGTGCCGAGCTACTGAGTTACCGTGTTGCCGAGTCGTGTGTATGGTGTTGGTAGCAGTGTTTCTGGGGTATATACCCATCATAACGGTGTGACGACGATACGCGTCTCTAAAGAGACGGTCGGTAACGAGTGGGTTGGTAGATATGGTTGGTTGTTGGTCGGTACCACGGCACCTCTCTGGTGACACCACACACTTGTGCTGCCACATTGTGTTTTTTTTTGTTTTTGCTTTGCTTTTACAGTTACTTTCTGAGTATACCCCATGCATGCTGCATATGTACGCATCTATGTTTGTGTGCATCTATGTTTGTGTGCATCTATGTTTGTATGTATGACTGTATACAAAAATGTGCAGCGCAATGTATGGCGTCTGGTTATGGTTCTAGGTGGGCTGGCTGCCTTTTGGTATTAACGGCTGAGCGCACAAATGCTCTTACATGCATGCATGCCTGCCTGCCTGCCTGCCTGGCCTGTGAATGTAGCTATGTACATGTGTAGTTAGGTGTGTGCGTGTGTGTTGGTGTGTGTTGGTTGGCATATGAAATTCTTAGGGACGCACGACGACGACGCAACGCAACCTCTATCATCAGAGCCAGCCAGCCTTTACACATAGCACGCACTCTTGCATACGCACATGCATACATAGTAGTACATATGTATATATATATATATATGTATGTATGTTACATAGTATATGCAAGTTCTGCTCCTTGCTTGCATCTACGAGCGCGAATTTTCAGAAATTTCACTTTAGTTCTTTCGCTTACCACTTTGACGACGTGTCTTTACCCGTCATAACCGTCGACGGAAGAGCGCACATTTTTCATCATCAACACCATCTTATCGGTTATTTACAGATACCGAGCACATACATATATACATGCACATACACAGTGTGTATTGTATGATAAAGTGTAGTGGTGCACACCTCAGAAGGAAGGAAGTAGGTACTTCCATACCCTCCAACACCAGCCTTCAATACATTATCATCCAACCAACCAACCAACTACCAACCTGAGCCCACAACTCGAAACTCCATCCAAGCAGCTCGTTGAGTACACTCCAACGTATACAGCACCAGCACCAGCACCAGTTAGGCTGTGGCAGTAATGTAGTGGAGAAGTGTAGTACTAGTACTCATTGTAGGAGTAGTTGTTGTTGTGCGCTGCTCGAGCAATCAAAGCGTAGGGACTTAGTGTACTAAGGCCGTACTAAGTGGGTATTGCACGGCTAAGCAGCAGCATTTACATTGAAACGCGCCAAATAATAAATATCCAACCGACTCAGCAGTAATACCAACAAAATGTAATAAGAAAAAAAGCAAAAAAAAAAAATAAAAATAAAAAAAATACAAAAAAACACACATAAAAATGCCATACAAATACACAAAAGCGATTTAGCGGATTAACTTAAAGTAAATGAGTGTTGTTGTTGTTGTTGTGTTGTGTTGTGTTGTGTTGTGTTGTGTTAGTTTGTTGGTTTTATTGCCGGCATTAAGGCTTTAAATGAGGTTTGTGTACATTCACACATACATACATATGTACATGCATACATGTGTATGGATTTACAAATTTATTGTGTATGATGATGATGATGTGGATGATGGTACAAAGTGATTATTGTAGCGTTTAACAGCAACGAATGCTGTGTGCCGTAATCGTCCAAGTCGTCGTCGTCGTCGTCGTCGTCGTTGTTGAAGTCGTTGCAGTCGTCATCGTCATCCTTTTCGTACTCGTCCTTTTTCTTCACAACATATTTACGGATTTTCGGATTTTTTCTTTGCCTTTCGTTGTGTTTATGGCTGTGTGTTGGTTTGTGTGCCATTATTTGTGTATTGATTATGGTGGCGAAGTCACTTGTGAAGAAAATTTTGAAAAATTTCCAATTGCAAGTTGGAAATGTAAAAAAATTATGAAAATCTTACTATTAAAGTGGTTAAAAATAAGGAAATATAGTGTTTTTTTTAATGGAAATTCGGAGAAAATATCGAAAAATCATTAATCGCTAAACCAAAAAAAAAAATGTATTATATAAAAATGAATAAATAAATAAAATAAAATAAAATTAAATTAAATTAAATTAAATTAAGCTAGATTAAATTAAATTAAATTAAAATAAATTAAATTAAACTGAACAAATTAAATTAAATCAAATTAAATTAAATAAAGTAAAAAAAAATGATAAAAAATAGACAAAAAAATAAAATAAAATTAAGAAATTGATTAAAAAATAGACAAAAAAATAAAAATATAAAATTTAAAAAAAATGAAATAAAATAAAATAACTTAAAAAAAAAAAAAAATTTAAAACAAAACAAAAATAAAAAAAATAAAAAAAAAAATAAAATAAAATAAAATAACATAAAATAAAATAATATAAAAATAAAAAATAATATAATATAAAATAAAATAAATTAAATTAAAATAAAATGAAATAAAATAAAATAAAATAAAAATAAAATTAAAAATTTAAATAAAATAATTAAAAAATAAAATAATTAAAAAAAAATAACATTAAAAAAAAAATAATATAAAGAAAAAAATAATAAAAAATAAAAAACAAAGACAACAAATTAAAAAAAAAATTATATTAAATTAAATTAAATTAAATAAATTAAAATAAAATAAAATAAAATAAAATAAATTAAAACAAAATAAAATAAATTAAATTAAAATAAAATAAAATAAAATAAAAAATTAATAAAAAACCGCAGATAAAAATAAAAATAAATAGAGATCCAAAGAAAAGAAATAAAGAAAAAGTATAAAAAATATTTCAAAAGCCTGCAGTGATTTTCTCCAAGGTTTTCGCATCCTTACATTTTAATGATGTTTAAAAAATAAATTTGGAAACAAATCAAATGCAAATTTTCTCGCATAGAAATTAATGTTTTGTATCTTTTTGCCCGAAAATCGCTACATCGGTTACAAAGCGCATATATATGTATATTTTTAGTGGTTTTGTGGCAATTTTATTTTAATTTGTATAAAAAAAGTGGTTTTGAAAGTTCAAAATAAAAATTTAAATACACTTACCTCTATTGGTGTTTTATGCTGTGTTGAAAATCTTACAAGTGAAGATAATTTTTTTTGTTGACAATTTCGAAAATACAATTCAGTGCGCATAATTTTCAGAACAAGAAAATCCTTGAATTCAGGAAAAAAACAAAGCGTTTAATCACCAAAAAATAGAAATAAAAAAATATAAAAAGCCTGAGTGTCAAAATCCTCAAAATCTCCGTTTAAAAATAAAATTTCTCCCTCTTTGAAAAAATTTAATAAAATAATAATAATATTAAGTAAATTAAAGAAAAATATCTAAAGTGGTAAAAAATAAAGCTAAAACCCTAAAAATCACATAGAGAAATACATAAAGAACTCAAAAAAAAAAAAAAAACCACTCGAACTCCGTCGAATTTCAATAATAAAGTCTTGCTGAAAATTTGAGAAGTCACCGTTTTGTAAAAGCTCAAATTTGTATGAAACTTAATTTATTCTAAGGGCTTTCATTTTTGTGAAACTATTGTTTTCTGAAAGCTTTGATTTGTGTAAAAGTTGTGTTTTTCGTGTAAGCTAGGTTTTTTGTAAATACATTTTTTATAAAAGCTTAATTTTTTGTGTGAAAGCTTAAATGTTTTGTGAAAGCTTTATTTTTTGTGTGAAAGTTTAAATTTTTTGGTGAAAACTTTAATTTATTGTGAAAGCTTTAATTTTTGTGAAAGCTTTAATTTCTATGAAAGCTTTAGTGTTAGCTTTCACGTATTATTGACGTTTCGAAATTTCTTTAATTTTTACCACTTATGCGTTGGTTATTGATGTGCTGGGGCGTTCGTTATCAAGGTCTTTACAGCCTTCTTCGAATACTTCTCGTAAAATCTTTTCATTTTACGCAAAATTTGATACTAATTCTTTCTCCACATTATAAAAAAAAAATTAATATTTTTATAGCATTTTTTCGTAATCTCCATATAATATCTCCTTTATCCATTTCTGTCTCTCTTATTTGCTCATGACTTATCGTTTTTGGTGTCTGGCCAGGATAATGATAACCTTTGTAACAGGTCAGCTGAAAAGTACACGGTATACCATAGTAAAAACATTTTTTGGCAAAATTCGATTATAGCGACCCTCCAGCTTTTCGTTACCATTTTTATAGTACGATTCGTCCTCTGCTTCAAAATAGGCCTCAGTTTCGGCGTTCACCTCTTCGTTCGATGAAAATTTCTTCCCAGCGAAAGTTTTGAGATCTGAGAAGGGGAAATAGTCGCTGGGGGTCAGATCTGGAGAATACGGTGGATTCATGGATTTTTGCCAACGATTACACTGACTTGTGGCCCGACATTGCATTGACTTGGTGAAACAGAATTTTTTCTTTTTCTTTAAAAGCGGAATTTTTAGACGATTTCGTCCTTCAAACGGTCCAATAGTGCTATGCAATAGTCGCTGTAGATGATGGTCCTTCCTTTTTTAAGGTAGCCACTGAAAATTATTCCATCCGCATCCAAAAATACACACACTATAACGTTTGCCAGCCGACTGTGTATACAGTCCACTCGTATGACTGTCGATTGGACTTCGGAGTGAAATTATAGAGCCATGTTTCATCCATTATCACATATCGGCGCAAAAATTCGAGTTTATTATGCTCGAACATCTCCAAACACTGCTCTGAAGCATTTACTCGTGGTTGTTTTTGGCCAAAAGTGAGCTTGCGGGGCAGCAACTTTGCACAGAGCTTTCTCATACCCAAATATTCGTAAATGATATGATGTCCACGTTCAGTTGATAGCTTTAGAGTGCCTGCTTTGTGATTCAATTTCAATTCACGGTCATTCAATATCATTTTGTGGATTTTTTTGATGTTTTTGCCGGGCGTCCACTGTGTTCACCGTCTTCGGTGCTCATTTCACTACGTCTAAACTTGGCATATCAATCCTTGATGGTTGATTTTCCTGGGGCAGTGTGCGGAAACTCGTCATCAGTTCAAGTTTTTGCTTCAACTGTAGTTTTTCCCTTCAAAAAGCAATATTTTATCAACCGGCGAAATTCCTTTTTATCCATTTTTTCTTTGACAAAAACAAAAGTTGCTTCACTCAAAATGCTATAATTCACAAAGTAATGGTGCGTTAGCTGTCAAATTTATATATGTGTCTACTGAAGGTTAGGGCTAACTTCAAAATCATATGAAGTTAATTATAGTAATGCCATCTATATGTCAGGTCGGGGACTTTTCAATTGATCTGTTACAAAAGTGAACTGCTACCTCTCCTACATTTCTAAATTCTTCACTTCTCTAAATGAGAAATGAGAAGTCAATACTCATTGAGTTTATATATTGATTGGTAAAGCTTTTGCTAACCTAGAAACTATAAGTCTTATCCCATTAGCTATTCTTTTAGTCTTCAGGCTTGCGTTTATTACTCTTGGGATGATTTTAACGGGGTTTTCGGCATTTGTTTATAAAAAAAAAAAAATATTAAAAAAAAAACGTAATAAAAAATTTTTAGCTTAAAAAATTGCATTTTTTTTAAACTTCATACATCACCGTCGGCGAGCCTAAAATTTTTTTTCACAAGAAAATTTGATACCCAAAAAATGCATTCTTTCTGTAATATTTTTCTTTTAATTTTTTTTTTTTTTTTTTAACTAAAAATTCCGTGTGTGTATGCATGAGTGTGGGTTTGGAGAATTACCTCCTCGTCGTCGTCGCTCTCCAAACAATTTGTGAACAGCGCCGAGTGTTGAAAGTGCTCCTATGTTAATAACCGCAGAGAAGGCAAATATACACATACATACATACACATATGTATGCACATCTCTATGTTGAATATTGAACTGTGTGCGAAAAGCAACTTATTGGCGTGTATAACTTTGCAACATCCTCTACAATCCTCCGTGTTGGAAATAAAAATCTATGCCCACTTGCTTTGCCGCAGATGCGAAGCGCAAGAGAAGAGTCAAAAAAAATAAAAAAATTAAATCAAGATGAGAGCAACGAGCGTATGTCCTTTTTCCTCTTTGTGTGTGTGTGTGCAAATGTTTGTTTTATTTTACTATCATTTTTTTTTATATATTTTTCTTGTTCTCTCCTGGTTTCTCTTACTTTTTAACTACAAATGCCAACAAGTTTAAGTGTGCAGTTCACAAGACAATGCAAAAACGAAACACGAGTAGCACACTAAATAAGAAAAGAAAAAAACAACTACAACTATTATACAGTATAGTGACAGCTACAACACCAACAACACCAACAACAACAAACAATAGCTGGCGCAGCAGAAGCCTCAGCCAAACGTGAAAAGTGCAAAACACACAATATTCAGGCTCTGACTCTGCTCCGACTGCCTGTCGAGCGCAAGGATCAAAGTTCATGCTCGAACTCTTTATGGAAATGCAACAACAACAACTACAAGCAACAAAAATACAATACTAAAAGCAACAACAATTATAAAAGTGCAAACGTGTAACGCAATCAGTAGCTGACACTCCCACATTTCACAACCCGTACAATGCCCAATGTTGGTTGTATGGCATTTTGAGTTTATACTGAGAAAAAAACAAAAAACAACAACAGCAACAGTGAAAACTACTTACAGTGTTTTGAAGGAAAATTTTCAAAGTTGAGAATAATTTTCGATTTTTTTTGTTTTTAAATACGTATTTTTTTTTCTGAACCGATCGGTTGTCGGTGGGCTCTTAGATAGTTTTTTTTGACACATTTTTGACCCAAAATCTCATGTCGGAACAAATCGGTTGTACGGTGGCTATATCAATACAATATATGTATATGTAATATGTAACAGTTCCTGTAGCTACCATCGATGATTTCCCAAGTCCTTCGAGTTTCATCACTAGATTGCTAAATAAAAGTTCAAGATTTGTTTGGTCTCTTATTGAGTCCGCCATAAATTAAAATTTTCTTCACTATACACAATGGTTTATTTTCCGCTTTACTTTGCACCAGTGTTATTACTACTGACTCTTCAACTCGGTTGCCTGCGATTGCTGCTGCCCCTCTGTTTATACTTAACGATGGTCCAAACGTTCCGTTCATGTGATAACTCGTCTGCCTGCAGTAGTTGCTATCGCTCTTTTCGTCAGTCCTTTGTACTGGGAATTTCCATCACACTTCCACTCTTATCTGTCCTTTGTACTTGGGATTTCCGTCACGTTGCCACTCCTTTTATCTCTCCTTTGTACTTGAGATTTCCGTCACGTTGCCACTTCTTTTATCTGTCCTTTGTACTTGGGATTTCCGTCACAATATATGAATTATATATATATGCGTTCCAAGTTTGGTTGAAATAACTCAAAAACTGAGGAACAGAGTTTGCGTTCAAACAGACGGGCAGATCGTCATGGCTAAATCAACTCAACTCTTGATTTTCTCTCAATTTTTGGTGATCGCAATCGGAAAAGTATATTTTAAAAATTAATTTTCTAATATTTTGGGGGTTTGGTTTGGACATTATTTGAATTAATGACGCTAAACGTGTGGTTGTTGTTACTGTTGTTGTTTTCGGGAAATATTGACAGCCCTTGGTCGGATAAAAATCCGTGCCGTTCGTCTCTTACGATAGGCATGCCTTACTGAGGATAAACTTTTGAATCCCAAACCCTCAGGCAGTTACCCATTGCATGGTGGAACGCACTGCTTACCACTCGGCTAATATGTACGCCGTTTTGCATACGTCCCAAAATAATTATACACAAGTCATTATGTGAATTCAGTTTTTGCTTTATGTCTTTTATCCTTCAGTATAGCTACAGATTTCCTTAATGTAGCTCAAAAAAAGAACGATTTGCCGTAGGCGATGACTATGAGGCTAAATATTCCGCTAAGAATTATGCAACAATGACATTCCACAAAATTCTGAAGTCTCAAAGTCTCTCACTGTCAGCAGATCCTCCATATTTTCACTTGTAAATGGAACACTTCATCAGTTAATTGTTTATTTAGTTGCCAAAAAATGTGACCAAATAGCCGCAATCAGCTGTTTTGTTGTTTTATTTGAAAAACCTCTATTTTTAATTAATTTTTTTTTTCATACAACAAAGAAAAATGGTAGAAGTGACGGCCGTTTCGGAGATCATCACATCTTCTTTTTTTATT
Organism: Neoceratitis asiatica; assembly: GCA_030068015.2. Taxonomy (NCBI): domain Eukaryota; kingdom Metazoa; phylum Arthropoda; class Insecta; order Diptera; family Tephritidae; genus Neoceratitis; species Neoceratitis asiatica. Next base: position 70,160,892 of record CM061527.1, on the reverse strand, counting down.
ATTATCAATTTGAGTCTCCTTTCAACGCTCAAAACGGTCAGCTCATGAGCTAGTAAAAAATATATAATAATTCATAAAATATAATATTTACAGGCCAACACGTGCTTATAAAATTCTCTTCACTATCAAAATAACAAAATAACTTGAAGTTGGTTGTGATTACAAACAATGTTGTCAGCTAAATGTGCGCTATTGAAATGCATTCAAGGTTGCATTTGTATTAAAGATATAAATTTTGGATAATAATAATTGAAATAATAATAATAAATATAATTATAATAATAGTAAAATAATAAAAATAAAAATTAAAAATAAAATTAAAATAATTATAAAAAATAAATAAAAATAATAATAATAAAAATTAAAATAATAATAATGAAAAAAAATTTCGGTCTTTTTTGGCTAAAAATAAATGTAGTTGTGAAAGAAATTCCCGCTTTGTTTCCACTGTACATCTATATGAGTGTACCCCCCCTATACCACCACCAGTAGTGCGACCGCATACAGCGTAACGGCATGTCGTTATCCTTGCATTTTATTGCGGTTGCTGTATGAGTGGTTTTTACTTACCGTAGGATGTCTGTATGTATATGCAATTTGATGATAGCAGCACGACTTTATAACCCTCACCATGCACACTCTCCTGCATGCACATGCATAGTTGCGTACCAACGAGTTTGTATGTATGCATGTACGTACGTGTGAAAAGTTAACAAAAGTCCTTTCAACCCCTCAAATAAAGTGTGCTAGCAATCCTGCCACTGCTCCTGTCACTGCTGCTGCTGCTACTATTATTAAATGCATCCCTGCTCCTTCTCCTCCTCCTCTAATTTCAAATGTTTTTTTTTTAGTATGTGTGTTTGTGTGTGCGTGTGCGCCACTACTCACCTCATGACAATTGTTTCCGCTATTGTTTACCTTTTATGTGTGTGTTTTTATGATTGTTTGTTTCCCCCTGTGGACACAACAATATCGCTGCGGTGGTTACGTGATCTCTACATATTGTTTTTTTTTTTTTTGATTTTTTGTTGTTTTAATATACATATGTTTCACCCATTTGGCTAAACAGTCGGCCCACAATTAATATACAGTTTAGTGGTGTGTACGCGACCTCACTCAGCACCCAAATGGATGGATGGCTGGAACTCTTATTAAATGTGTTAAGTGTGAAATGATAGACAAATTGATAAGTTCATATGGGCATGTAAAGGGAGGATATAAGCGAAAACACAACGAGCCCCTTTAATAAAGAAGAAAAAAATAAACAAAAAAAAATATAATAAAAACAAAAAACCAAGTAAAGCAAAACGAGTGCCAGCAAAAAATACAGTGTGTCAAAATTAAACAAACACAAGTGGGGAAAAAATGTATTTATAACCTAAAAAAAAGGAAGAAAGAAACCAAACCAACTCAAAAGCAAATAAAACACGAAACTCGTGCTTGAGTCTCCAAGTACTCCAAGTACTCCAGTGTTGACGAGCGCTCGCGCGCCGGCGTTTAACCACAATTCACGCGCTCGCTCACTCGCTGCACGCTCATATTTTTGCTACTCACATACGTTTCACGTGCTCCGTGCTCAGTGTTTAGTGTTTCGTGTTTCGTTCTCAGCTAGAGTTCACCTATATACATTATATATATATATATATAGAGAATACGTAATATAAATGATGGAATGGCTACCGAGAGGATTGCCCAGCATCCATGCGCCAATACCGATTTGTGGTGAGTTGTTGGTGGTAATCTATCTATCTATCTTTCTACCCTACCTATCTACATATTATCCAAAGCATGTAGGAGATTTTTTTATTTATTTAAAATTTGGAGAAAATCAAATTTTCATTTCATATTTTTGGGCATTTGTGTGTGCGTTGGTTTACATTTTTTTTTTTTTGCCATATTTTTTTCCGTTTTGACCTCAACTTGAATTTTTTTTTGGTCAGCTAAAATGTGTACGGCGCATATTTTTGTACATATGTATGTATGCAATTATTATGCCATTTATTGTTTTCAATATGCAGTAATCAAATTAATTAAATTTTCAAAGATTTTGTGCTGCATAGTCAAGCATGAAATGTGCGTATGCGTGCGTTGCCATCGCCATGGAGATTTTTTATCTTGATTTTATCATTAAATATGTGCAGTTGTTGTATATTGTAATTTTTTTTACTTAACGGATATTTTAGTAGTTTACCGTTCATATTTTTTATATATTTTTTATATTTATTATTATATATTTTATATTTTTTATAGCAAAAAAAAAAAAAAAATTGCAAAAATCGAAAATTAAGCGGAAATCCCATTTATTTTTAACAATACTTTCATCAATATTTTTTCCTATAAAATTTGATTAACATTTAATTTAATAAAATATAAATAATTTAAAAAAATATATCAAAAAAAGAAATGAAAAAAAGATATAGCTCTTTGAGCATTATGTACCAATTTCACTGCTAAAAATAAATTTTCTCCAAAAGACTAAACGGAACTTAAAATAAGTTGTAAGATGCCAAATTTAACTTAAAAAAAAATATTATTTTACTTCACATTAAGCAAACTTCGTACGAAACTTTCTTTCCGGTTTTTAATTTTATTTTTGGAGTAGTGTTTAAATGCCATTTAACGCTCCTGTCGGCCCTCAGATCACACTTTTCTCTAAATATGAGTAATAAATGGCATCACTGTGATGGTCTCTTGAAGCTGGCTGCATTTTATTTACTCTGATTTCTTCAGAATTGTTCCAGCAAATTCTTCCACTTATGGCCTTTTGGACCTGTCACCTGTCTGGCGGTTATTCTGTCATTTGCCTTCAGAAGCGGCACAGCTCACGGTTCTCTCTGCGTTTACTTTGGTGGACATCCAGTTCATGGCTTCGAATTTATTCTTGTTCTAATTTTTTTCGGGGTGGTGTTTACTATTTGAAACTACTGTTGGCATTCATTGCACAATTTAATAATAATTTGTCTTCACTCAATGAATGAATTGGAAAAAAAAAACGCTAAATTAATATAAATCTCTAAATTAAGGCTTTAATAGAAATATTTTTTATCAATTATTTTTCTATTTTTTATTTTTTATACCTGAAAATTATTTTATATTTATTTATTTGTACACCTTTATTTATGAATATTTTAATAAACAAACCAGACTGCAGCTCTGCAATTCTCTAATTGAATATCGATACTGATTAATCGATAAATCAAATTGACTTACTCGCTGCCATTTTAAAGGTCAGCTGTTCTGTTTGTTCCTTTAACAACATAAAAACCATCGTACAGCTTTACAAGTATGGAATCCGCCATTTTTTTGTTTACATTCGAAAACAGCTGAGATCACCTGATTTTTAAGACTTTGCTATTCTCTTATTACCCACCCAATTCGCATTTTGAATTTCTCTAATTCCATCTTGATTCGCATTGTCAAATTCTTTGCTCTGCTTTTGGTGCGACATTCTGTTATTTGTTAATTCTTTCATTGCCTCCATATTTATTGCTCAAATTTTTCATTCCATCGATGTCCGCATCGTCGAGTTTGCCTGTCAACTTGCGGGCAGCCATTATGATTTTCTATTTGACAGTCAAACCCCGAGATTGACAGGTAAATGCGAGTTTGACATTTCCCTGCAAAATACAGAAGATTCCATACTTGTAAATCTCTACGATGATAAAAACTAAAAGCTGGTAGAATATATGTATTAAAACTCATGAAATGACAAAACAAATCGCTTTAGCCATATTTTTTGGAAGCAAATATTGAGATAGGTTCAAAAAAAATCAGTAAGCATATTCTTAAGCATATGCAGACAGCGGTTGTATTGCAAATTGGTGAAAAACGGCGAAAAAAGTCGTTCTTTTTCTGTTTCCGGTTTGCCGGCATGTAAACAAAAAATTTAGGCTTTTGCCTGGGAAAGGGAAAATCAAAGAACAATTGTAATTCTACCAATTCTTTTTGAAAATACTTCTCTTTTACAGCAATTATTTAGTACTTTTTTAAACACTGGAATTTATATTACTCTTCCACGAAGAACAAAATTAATTCCTTAAATTTCCTTCATTTTCAGTTCCTCCAAAGAGCGGCCAAAAACGCCCGGCAACAAGTCCCGCACCACCCATCCCATCGCCACATCATATACAATCACCCTCCACCACACCTGGAGCGGGCAATAACAGCGGCGTCACAGCGGCTGCGCAAATGTCAACCAATCCAGCGGCGCTAATGAATCATGTCATGGCGCCAAATCAGCTGAGTGGCCTACAAGCAGCCTCATTGCAGCAGCAACAGCAGCAACATCAACAGGCCGTTGCTGCAGCAGCAGCTGCCGCACAAGCACAACAACAACAGCAGCAGCAGCAGCAACAGCAACAGCAAATGGTGGGCGTGCCGCCGAATGCATTGAATTCAGCTCAGTCAAGTGCACGCGGTCCCTTCGCCTCAGCTCTGCGCAATTTGGCTAAACAAGCCGATATCAAGGAAGAGGATGATATTAATGTACGCGTAGAGCGCAGCGAACGTTCGGTACCACTGACCAGTACTGGGGGTGGCGGTGGCATTAACGCTGCTACTGTAAGTGTTGCCAACACCAACGTAAACGTTTCAAATTCAGTACGTTCATCTATGGCCAATGAACGTCTACCGCCAACCGGTGGTGGAGGTGGCCAAGTCGGTGGCGTGGACGAACGTTTAATGGCCAAAAAGCGTACATCAACACCTCCGCAATTAACTGAGAAGATGCCACGCATGTCGTCGCAACAGTCGGTACAAATGCAACCTGAGCTATTGGCGCGCAGCGGTTTCCAGCCCTATCGATCGGATGAACGTCTGATACATCCGGCTGGCGCTTTTCCTCTGGACGCCTATGCCACATTTGCAGCTTTGCCAACCATGCCGCCAGGTGAGTGTGCTTGCTGTTTAAAAGACGCGCCGGAATATGTAAATAATTTCATTTCTCCTTTCCAGGTCCTTTCTTGAGTCCAGCCGGTCTGCCTTATACCGATCAATTGTACTTAGATCAACGATTTCAAATGTTGCGTGCTGCCGGTTCTCATCACACACATCCCCATGCTTTGTATTCTCCAATGGCTTCACCCTATGCATCGCATCTGTACTCAATGATACCGGGTGCCGCACTTGGATTGGGCTCCGCTTTGCATGAACGCATGAAATTGGAGGAGGAGCATCGGGCGCGTATCGCTAGAGAAGAAGAGCGTGAGCGGGAATTACAGCGAGAGAAGGAGCAGCGTGAGCGTGAACGTGAGCAAAGAGAACGTGAGCAGCGTGAAAAGGAGCAGCGAGAACGCGAGCAACGAGAAAAGGAGCAACGTGAAAAGGATCAGAAAGAGAAGGAGGCACGTGAACGGGAGATGCGTGAGAAAGAACGTGAAGCAAGAGAGCGCGAGAGACAGATACTCTCCGCATCGCATCACTACACAAGCCAGTTATATTCGCCCTTGGGACGCAATCTACTCGGTCCGATGATGCCACACTTAAGTTTGGGTTTGCGTGCGCCGCCCGGTACATTGCATAGCCTACCGCCCATGTCTGCCTACCATGCAGCGACTCAACGCCAAAGTCCACACGCCGCAATGGGGCTTAATCTCGGCCTGCCCGGTCTCGGTGGTGTGCAGTCACTTTCACATGGTCCCGGCAGCATACCGCATCATCTACAACAAACTGCGCTCGGCTTAACACATCCGGGTGCGGCTGGTCTAACACATCCTGGTTTTCCCGGTGCCGCGTTGGGTTTGTCGCATCATGGCATAAATCTAACACATCCACATATCTCACCACACCATCCCGCCATGGTGCCCACTCATCAAATTTCACCCCACGCATCGTCTATAGCTCCCACATCTACTACCACCACATCGCCGCATAATTTGAATTTGAGTTTGCAAAACAATGCGGCTGCCAACATGAAGGTATCATTGTCAAGCAGTGTTTCACAATCATCAGCAACGGGCTTACAACAGTCCTCGAGCGGCATGACACAGCCAACTTCAACGCTGTCCGCCCACATTCCGCAAATGAGCAACTCTCTCTACCATACACATCACTCTAGTCAACATCTTTCCAGCGCTGGACTAGCGCCCACATCGGCCCATCAACAGCCGCCGACCTCAATGCCACTTTCGCTTACTACGAATACGGGGCGCAGTCACTCAGCCTCACCAATCACCATGAAGTTAACACAACCGCAACCAACCAACAGTAACCCGGGTATGCATAGCCAAAATGGCGGCGGTCGTGCGGCCAACAGTCCACATCCATCACGCCAACTTGGTATCGGCGCGGCGCAACATCAACAACAAAACGCTGGCCTACATGAAAAGCCAAATACATTGACGCCCAGTGCACTGGAGCCGGCCACATTAGACCTGACAGGTTCGAACTCGAATTCCAGCGTGCAGGTCTCGTCCATAGCCAGTAGTGGTGGTCACAATACACATGCAAATGAAATGAATGGTGGCGGTGGTGGTGGTGGTGGTGGTAGTATTGGTGCCGCCGAGATGTCGGCCGATAGAGAACGTAAAGATGGTGGCATAACGGTAGCTAAGAATCTTATGCTCAACGCAAGCAACAACCCAGATAAGAGAAGTCCATCGGCATCTCCAACAGTCGCCGCCAAAGATAGCAACAATGCCAATGCTTACACAAATGCTGACGATGCCACACGTCAATGCAGTCCCAATAGTGCGACGTTGTTGCCAACATCAGCAGAGCCACACACATCCATTTCACCGCCAGCGAAGACCGGCGTTGATACAATAAGCGGAACAGCAGTAGGTTCAGGTAATTACAACAACAATTCCAAAGCCATGGCCTTACCTTCAGACAACAACAGTGTTAAAAAGGCTGCATGTGAAACTCCAAGCACGCCAAGTGTTCTCATGCCAAACAACACACAAAATGCATCGTCGAACGATAAAGCACTGCCGGTGGTGGCCAGCGGTGGTGCAACAGACATACAGTTGCCAGTAAAATCGACCAACATCGTCACCATCAATACCAGCACCAAACTGTCACCCTCAACGACGGTGCCCGATGCCGGTGTCACCGTTGGTGGCGTCACATCCACAACTGGTGGCACCAGTTCGCCACCAGTCGTTAGTAGCACCACGAATATTGTAAACAATAAAACGCAACCGAAAGCCACCGCCAATAACGAAGAGACGGCAGTGTCCAGTGCGACGCCGACAACAACCACCGCCGCGATTGAGGTGAATGGTAGTGGTGGCGGTGTCGGTGGGGGTGTTGGTGGTGTTGGTGTTGGTGTTGGTGGTAACGTCAGCGGTGGCGGTGGCGGTGGCGCAAGTGGTGATGGCGGTCGGTGATACTGTGCGACTGCTGTGTGCCGCAAGCAACAGCTGCACGCTAATCTCACGCAAACTTATAAATATTTAGTAACTGTAATTAATATTTAAACATAAGAAGAAGAAGAAGAAGAAGTAAAGCCAAGCTTCATGCCATTGCAGCCCCCCTCCCCCATATTGATGATGGAGTTCGCCGTACATTAATTTCAATTTTAATTTTTATTTTTATGATTACTTTTTACTATAATTTCACAATTTCACTTGTTTATTTTATGCTTACAAATTTTTTTTTTTTTTTTGTTAAATTATCTATAAGTTTAACGGTGTGTACTATCTTAAGTTTAACAAATAGCCCATCAGGAAGGATTATGCTCTTTAATATTTGTTTATTTGATTTTACATGTGCGTGTGTATAGTGTGTAATTTTCAGTTCATAATTATTATAATTATTAATATTTTTTTTCCCGCTCCCATTTCATTTCAAATGTAATATTTAGTTGTATAAGAAATATACAAAACTTTTGATTCGAATTAAGGTTTACATACATACATACATATATACATAGATGGTAGAAAACAATTCGCTAACACAATATAAACAATATTATTAATAATAATAATAACAATAACAATAACAATAGCATAAAAATGCTGATTATGCAATTTCGAAATTAATTTAATTTAATTTAATTTTTTTTTGAATTCATGAAATAAATTTTTGCAATCCAAAATTTCCCACGCTGTGTTTCTACTATTCTATTACAATTTTTTTTTAATGAAAGTTTGATGTTGTTTTTGTTAAATACTTAATTTTTGGTTTGTTGGTGTGTACTTTATGTTTTCCGTTGTATTTTCTTTTATTTGAGATGAGCGAAAAATGTATGGCCGTGTCAGCGGCAATTATTTTTTCAAGGTTAATTTCCCTACGTACATATGTACATACATATATTTTGATGTAAATAATTTTTTGCTTTAATTTTTCTTATTTCAACATTTTTTCTCCCTCTCTGAGCGCAATTTTAATTAATTTACACACAAAATATTTATTTCAAATAATTTGATTAAAATTCAGCGTTAAAATTTTAAGAAAACAAACGTTGGAAGGCGTATATAAATGAGTATAAAATAATTCATACATAGATGGCGCTGTTGATATGTTGGCGCCGCAGACATTGATGTTATTAGAGATGGTAGTGAAAGCACTAACAACTCACAGATGCCATGCACAGATTATCGAAAATTATTTTATGAGCGTACACAAAACTGATTTTGAAAGTTTTTTTTTTTTTTTTTGGAATTTGCTGACAAACAAAAATATGTCCATCTTACCAGTCTAGCCATTTGCTATAATATTATTAAAGGTGCCGTTAGACGTAGCAATCAATTAATTTCAAATTGCATGTGAAATGCGTGTAAATGGTATAAAAAAGTTCATGAAATTGTATATCAACTTCTACTTCTTCTGGCAATTAGTCAGAATGGCGGTTTTGCGTAGTTAAATTGCTCTGACAATGCTCAAATCATTTGACAGCACTTTGAAGAGAACTAAGAATTGCAATTCGATATTTAATTTCAGAAGTCAAATTGCAGATATACGAAGTGAGACACACACTGCAAATTTTATTTCCACAAATATATGAAATTAAATTCCAGAAATTAGTTTCAGAGTGCTCATACGACAAAACTGAGATTTTTTGACAACAAATTGCGGGAAGGTAATAAAAATTTCGTGAAAATCGCATTCCGCTCCGCAGCAATCGTAATTTGGTGTATATTTTAAATTACAAACGAATTGAAAAAAGTGATTTTTTTTTCAAATCGGCAACTTGCCACTTTTTAACATTTGGAAACTTTCCAATTTTAGCTTTGGCAATTTCATTAGCGCCTTCGCTCTCCGTATCCGTTCTTCTCTCAACCTGTGCATATCATTCGTATCTTTCGATCATGCAGAAATGAACATTTTGGAGTTTTGAACAGAGTATGGTAACTCCACACCATCGCCATAATCCATCTTATTCCATTTGCAGAAGTTTCCAATTCCGTCAAAGCAATAACTTTTTGCTCAGGGAGGCTTATTTGCTACCAACGACAAGTAGCACTCCATCTGTGCTCATTGATTCATTTTATTGAAAGTTAGCTCCACAGCTATTGAAAGAAAACGTTAGATATTAAAAATGTATTTTGAGTAGTACCCTACAACCCTTGCAACCTACTTTCGAAACTCTTTCACTTCTTCCTTCGCACGGGTTTGGAAACCGTAACTTTCCAAGATTAATCGAAACGGAATGGCACACAGAATACCAAGTTTGACTAAATGATGCAAATTTCTAATTGAAACAGAGAATTGACCTGATTATATATAGATAGAAACTCCACACTGTGTCGCTAAGATTGGTTTTCCCTAAAAATTTTCCTAACCTGTAGTGCTGTGGCCTTGACAAAATTAATATGAAGCAGTTTTCTTCTGGAGCAAGCCTTCTGAACTGCTTATTTATACAGTGAATACCCTAGTTTTACTTTTATTATTGTGTTATACTAAGATCCTGGCTTAGAAATCCACAGTAAACATATGATTCATGACCAGCTGTGAGTGCACTAAGCTATCTCTCACTCCAATATCAGCTTAGTCGTGAAAAAATGTTAATATCATTTAAATTTTTTTTATCGATCCTATCCTATTTCTCTTTCAACTATTCTATTTATGTATATCTATTCTTTTTATTTTTCTTATATTTTTATTTTTATGCTCATCGATCTTACTTCGAGTATTCTACTGCATTGGTAATAAATACGTTGCTACTTTTTTGTGTTTCCGTCATTTGCTGTGAATTTTGCATGTTATCGATATTATTTAGGTTTGCCGATAACTTTTAAATGACGCTCAGAGGAAATAAATGGATAAATTGCATTTATTTATTATTTGTTAAAATTTTATTATCTTATAGAATATATTAGTTTTAATTCCTTTGTTTTTCATTATTATTATTATTTTTTGAAACTTTTATATTTTTAGTAGATTATTTTTTTATCAGCAGTAGCGAAAAAAGTTTTTCAACGAATCTACAAGTATATCATACATGAGACGCTTTGTTTCAAGCAAATAATTTGAGGTTTTCTAACTCACACAGCCACCTCAGACCGTCCGGGTCCGCCCGTTGTTTTCTTCTTAAGTATTTGCATAATTCAATTTCAATTTTCGCCCCCCTTCATTACTTTAGCTCATTACTGAAGCCATAAAATTCCAGATGTGACACCAACAACCGTTACACATCCATTAAGTGCGCTCGTCTGCAACAACAACAACAACAACAACAACAACAACAACAACAATCGAAGTAGTACACCAGAAGACGCAGCGGCGTCATCTGCTTCATGACATCAATTCTTCAATGCGAATAATAAGTAACTAGTGAAAAATCTGAATGAATATGGCATGTATTTTCTGGCAGCCGAACAACATGCAGTTTACAATGAAACAAAGAAACGATTTATCGATAGCTATATGATCAAATAATCGTTGAACGATGATGATGAATGAGCAAATTGAACGATCACGCATAAAGCGGAAGGAAGGAAGGCAGCGAAAAAGGAAATAGCGTACAAACAGCTGAGAGTTATTGGTAATTATTTAAGTCGTATATTTGCAGAAGTGTTAATTTTCAATTGACAAAATGCATATGAATGCATGCATAGGTGTTTGTGTGCGCGTGCAAATTTGAAATAATTAAACAAACACTTTTCTTGTTCATGCACGTGTGAAGTGGCAGCGTTTGATTGTAAACACAAATAATTATTAATTAATAATGCGTGCGATTCAAGCGACTCGTGCGATTTAGGCAAATAATTCAAAGTTATAGCTTAAAAATATTAAATAAAAACTACAAAAAAAAATATTATAAAATTTAATAATAAATATTGTGATTTTGGAGAGTACGAATTGGTGGTTAATAACAGAACTGAAATTTTTAGGCTAATCAAATATGTAAGTCTGGAGATGAGATACTGAGATACAAATGAAACGAAAGCGCCGATATAAATATTTTTTGAAATTTAAATTTTACGTAAATGGTTAGTTGATGAAAACACATTAGTGGTCCCCCAAAGCAAAGTTTTACAAAAAAAAAAAAAAACTACAGTTTTATGGTTAGGAACGATATTTGAAGTTATTACTTACACTCAAGTTATTGAAGTATAGTATTTAAAACAAATGTATATATTACTATACATGTATGTATGTATTTATTGTATCTATTGTACGAGAAAAAAAAGCCGGCGCGACATAAAGCTCAGCTAAAAGCCAAGCCTAGTAGCGTTGCTTATCGCGCGTATCACTACTATTTAAAAAAAAAAATTGAAAATAAAATAAATGAAACAAGTGCGAGTATTTTATTGTAATTACTAGATATGTATGTATGTATATGTGTGTATAAATATATAAATTTTATTGCAAATAAAATGTATAATAATATTAATATGATAAATAGAATTTTTTTCGTCTAATGCAGCAACGCGAACTATTGCATAATTAAGCAAATTAATAGCATAACGAATACATACACAGTCAAAAAAAATGTAAAATAATTAAATGAAAATAAAGATGTAAAAAAAAATAAATAATTAATTACTTATTGATGTTAGAATTTCCTAATTGTACACCGTTTCGATAAGCTACTGTGAATTACAAACAAATAAAATATATTAAAATTAACCAATAACTGAGAAAAACATACACACACACACACAATATGTGGAAAAGATGAAAGAAAGAGAAAATGTCATTGACAAATATTCACATATAAGTAAGTACTATTATTATTTTTACTCATCATTTGATTTCAATATTTTTTCTTATAGAAATTATGCGCTTAAAATAAATTATTTTACGCTAAAATATGCTTATAATTTGCTGGCTCAAAGAAGTTAGCGGTTAAACATTAATTTGTTATGATTTTTTTTTTCACTTAAATACAATATTAATTTCAATATATACTAAAAAAATTTGTTTACAAAAAATAAAAATAAAAATTATTTACAAAAAAAAATACATATTTTTTAAATTATTTAATTTGTAATTTTTTTTTCATTACGTTCTATTAAACAAAATTGCGATAAAAATTTTTTTATTAAGGGCGACGGAAAATATTAAACACAAAAATTCGATAAATCTCGAGCAAACTGTGATATGGAGAAAAATTAAAAAAAAAGAACAAAAAAAAAATTTAATAAATACAAAAAAGCGAAAAATAAATTCTTAAGTAATAAAGTTTCGGAAAATTATGATAATACATATATGTATGTATATTAGGTTTTTTTTTACACTAAGTTATATCATGATATATTGCTTTTCTATTTATATTTGTATGTATGTATTATAGAAATATATATATGTATGTATGTATTTCAATTTGTAATAAATAAATATGAAATGATTTATCGTTTAAGCACTGTAGAGAATTATAGTTTTTTCAAAGCTTTACTATTATTGCCAAACAAATGAACTAAAAAAACAAAACAAAAGAAAAGATAACCGAAAAAAATTTTTGCGTACAAAGAAATTTGAAAAAAATAAAAACAAAAGAAAATAGCAAAACCCTTCTTAGAAATAGTAAATAGAAAAATCAAATAACCGTATCTGACACACAACTTCACTTCACATGGGGACATTAACTAATGTATGTATGTACATATGTATTTGTGTTTTTAACTTTTTATATTTATTTTCATCACTTTTCAGTGAATTAATTTTATTTTATTTTAAGAGAAAATAGTTATTTTTTATATTAAAAAAATGAATTCACAATGCCTTTGTGAATTTAAGCTGATGTATTTAATTCGTTTATTTTGATTTAACTTAATTTAAAATTGAAATTTTTTTTTTAAATTTAAATTATTTTATTTCAATTTATTTTTTATTGTTTTTTTATTTATTTGATTTATTTTAAAATTAAGGAAAAAAATTTTAACTAAAAAATATATTGAAACTAAAATAAAAAAATATTTAAATCAAAATAGAAAATATTTAAATTAAAATAAAAAAATATGGAAATTAAAAAATGTATTGAAATTAAAATAAAAAAATATTGAAAATATTCAAAAATATAAAAAAAATATATAAAATAATAAAAATATTGAAATTAAAAAAAAAATTAAATTAAATAAAAAATTTAAATAAAAAAATTGAAACTAAAAAAATTGAAATTAAAATAAAAAATATTGAATTTAAAAAAATATTTAATTTAAAAAAAAATAATTTGAATAAATATAAAAATTTTGAAATTAAAATAAAAAAGATTGAAATTCAAAAATAGAAAAAAATAAATAAAAAATATTGAAAAAAAAATAAAAAAAAGAATATTTGATTTAAAAAATATTTAATTTCATTTTTCATATAATTATTTATTTATTTTATTTTTATTGTCCTATTTTATTTTATATCGTGTTTTATTTTTTTGGAAAATTATTTATAATAATTTAATTTAATTTAATTTTATTTTAGTTTAATTAAAATTTTTTATTTAATAATTTAATTTACCTTCACTTATTTTATTTAATTTTATTTTTTTATTTAATTTAATTTTAATTTAATTTCTTCTTTTCTCTTTAATTTCTTATGTCATATTTAACTTTATTTTTATTTTTTAATATATTTAATTTTTTTTATTTATTTTGTTTTTTTATTTATTTTATTTTTATTTATTAATTTTATCTTTTATATTTATTTTATTTTATTTAGGTTAATTTTTATTTAAGTTTATTTATTTTATTTTCTTTTCTTTTCTTTTCCTTACTTTCTGTGTCCCCACATCATCCACTCTTTCCTCATACAAACAATAAATCAAATATAAAATCTATACGTTTATTAAAACAAAAACAAAAACAAAAAAATTAAAAAATATTAACAATCAAATAACAGTTATGCAGATTCTGTAAGAAAAAAATTGTGCTGTAAGTTCCAACAACAAAATATGATAATGCATAGTTCATAATTCCAAATACATATTTATATGCACAAATCTTTCAATTGTGTATGTGTATGTATTACAAAGGACCAAAAATGATACATTTAATTAGTAGTAGAAGTCTATTATTTTAAAAATTAAAAAAAAAAACTTCCATACATAAATTCTCAGAAAACATGTGAAAGTTTTAATTACAAAAGGAAAATAAGAAGAAGAAGGTAAGTAGCAAAAGCGGAATATCAAACTTAATTATATTAAAAAAAAAATATGAAAAAATTAAATTTAAAAATTAAAATAATATTATTTGGAAAATATGTGAAACTTAATTTAAACTTGAAAAAAAAATTAAATTAAAAAAAAACTTTTGATTAAAGAAAAATATTGAAATTAATTATTAATTAAATTGAAATAAAAAAATATTGACAATAAAATAAAAATATTTAAATTTAAAAACATATTTATAATAAAAAAATATTCAAAATAAAATATAAAAATATTTAAACAAAAAAAATATCGAAAAAAAATAAAAAAATTGAAATTAAAATAAAAAAATATTAAAATTAAAATTAAAAAATATTGAAATTAAAATAAAGAAATATTAATATTAAATTGAAAAAATATTGTAATTAAAAAAAAAATTTAAAAAAAAATATTGAAATTAAATTTAAAAAAAATGTAATTAAAAAAAATTTGAAATTAAAATAATAAAAAGTATAAAATATATAAAAAATTTAAATTAAAATATAAAACTTTATCGAAATTAAAATGAAAAAATATTAAAATTAAAATAAAAAATATTGAATGAAAATATTTAAATTGAATAATTATTTATTTAAATTAAAAAAAAATATTGAAATGAGATTAAAAAAAAATATTGAAATTAAATAATAAAATAAATAAAAAATTTAAATTAAAAAAAAAATTATCGAAATTAAAATAAAAAAATATTAAAATAAAAATAAAATATTGAAATAACAATGAAAATATTTAAATTGAATAATTATTTATTTAAATTTAAAAAAAAATATTGAAATGAAATAAAATAAATATTGAAATTGAAGCAAAAAATATTAAAATAAAAATGAAATTAAAATAAAAAATATTGAAATTAAAATAAAAAATATTGAAATTAAAATAAAATATATTAAAGTTAAAATAAATAACATTGAAATGAAATTTTTTTTTAAAATTAAATTGAAAAATATTGAAATCAAAAAAATACTTAAATGAAAAAAAATATTCAAATTAAAATAATAATATTGAAATTAATTTAAAAAAAAATATTTAAATTAAAAAAATAATGAAATTAAAATAAAAAATATTAAAACTAAAATAAAAAATTTTTAAATTAAAAACTTGAAATTAAAATAAAAAAATAATTAAATTAAAAAAAAAATATTGACATTAAAAAAGTATTAAAATTAAAAAAAAATATTTATATTAAAAAAAATATTTGTTGTATAAAACATTGAAATTAAAAAAAAATTAAATAAAAATAAATAAAAAATTAAAACTATTATTGAAATTAAAATAAAAAAACAGCAAAAAAATATTCAAAAAAAAAATGAAATTAAAAAAAGAAAATATTTAAATTTAAAAAAATATTTAAATTTAAAAAAAAATTTAAGTTAAAAAAATTTGGAAAGTTAATTAAATTTTTTTTAAATTGAAATAAAAAATATTTAAATTAACAAAATATTTAAATTAAAAATAATATAGGAATAAAAATAAAAAAATATTTAAATTAAAATAAAACAATAAGTTTATTTTTAATCAAAATTCATAAAATCAGCAATTTAAGCTAAATTCCATGCTATTTAATTTAAAACAAGTCACAAGTGTCTGCTAATCATGAAACTATTGCCTACGTTTAGGAACCGGCTATGAAATACAGCCAAAATGAGCAGATATAAAACGTAGGAATTTGTTGTTGTTGCCTACTTTTAGGCGTCGTTTGTAAAATTTACAAATTTCAACAATCAACAAGCTTCTGAGCTGAAAAAAATTTTATTTTTTCTTTTGATATATTTATTATTCAACACTTTCATTACACAAATTTTATGTGCCTTTAAAACTGTTTTGATTATTTTTACATAATAATGGTAAAGCTTTTTATTGTATTAAAAGAATTTTTGTATATATAAAAACAATATAATTAACAATACATTTTTCAACCTTAAAAAGTTTTAAAAATTTTAGTTTTATTTTGTTAAAAACAACAAATTCCAATTTCTCTTATATATTTCGATTTGAATAACATAAAGTCCACTAAAAGCTTTTAAATTCTTTTTCAAATTGCACTTTCACTCCCCCAGCTGTGCTTTCACTCGTTTGCCTTAAGCTTTAAGCCGACTCTTGTGCTTGCCGATACTCGAAAACACTGCCGCGTTCGGTTAAATGATGCTTCTCGCTTTGCGTTATGACTTTGGCGCCGCCAGCGGCCTCATTTGGCACGCCATAACCGCCACCACCAGGAGTTTTCAGCATAAAGAGATCCTGTAGAATTACAATATTTAAAATTTGCAGTAAATTGTTTAAAATTTTGCATGAACTCAAAATACTTACGCCCGTATCTACGTCAATGCAAGTTTTGCCGCCCAACGAGATGACACGTCCATCCGGTTTGCGTAGCAAATTCAAACCGCGCTTCGCTGGTTCACCACCGGCCAGGCCGTACGGTTGCAAAGTGCGCCGCTCGGTCAATATCGACAGCGTTACCGGTTTGCGGAAGAGTAGTTCACGCTCAACACCCTCACCGCCATGGAATTGCCCTGCGCCACCTGACTGGTCGGTACGCAGGCAGAAACGTTTCAATATAATCGGATAGCGCAACTCCATTATCTCTGCATCCGTTATGCGCGTATTGGTCATGTGTGTGTGTACGCCATCGGCGCCATGCCATGTTGGGCCTGCGCCAGCGCCACCCGCCACAGTTTCATAGTAACCCCACTCCTCATCGCCAATAGTAATGTTATTCATGCAGCCACAGGAGGCGGCACACACATTGAAGGTCTTCAAGACGGTATCGACAATACGCTGTGACGTCAACACATTGCCACCGACGACGGCGGCACCCTCGGAGGGATCTAAAATCGAATTCTTTGGCACGATGACTTGTATGGGCGCCAAACAACCCTGATTGAGTGGCACATCATGACCGACCATGCAGCGCAGACAGTAGATGAGCGCGGAGAGTGTAATGGCGCGTGGTGCATTACAATTACCCCACACCTCCGGACCGGAACCTGTGAAGTCGCACAGTGCATTGCCCTTCTCGGGATCAATTTCAACGCGAAGCCTAATTGGTGAGCCATCGTCCATGTACTCCACCGCCTCTAAGGTGGTTGTGCCATTTCGTTTGAGTACATTTTGTGCAATCTCCTTGAGCATATCGCGTACGGCGACCTCGGCGTTTTGTTGTATATAATTCATATACGCCTGCACGACGTCCAAGCCATAACTATCGATGAGCTCGGAGACGAGTTGTATGCCCTTGTGATTGGCGGCGATTTGTGCTTTAAGATCCGAAAGGTTATCGGGTAAATTGCGCGTACCGGTGGCGCCCTTGGCACCGGTCGGTGTAGTAAGACGTTCAGTTATGCTCTTCTCCTGGAAGACGCCACCTTCGACTATCAAAAATGATTTAAAAGCGGCGCCCTCCTGATTCAATGCTGTAGAATGTGGTGGCATAGAGCCGGGTGTAATGCCACCGATGTCAGCGTGATGACCACGAGAGGCCACGAAGAAGACGGGCTTCGGTTGATCCCTAGAAGGTGGTGGGAGAAGGAGAAATGTGAATTTATTGAAAACTGATTGAGGAAGGAGGACTGAGGAGGTGAGCTTTCAACAATGGGTTGACCCAGTGCTAACCCGCATTTCGGCATTCGGCAAAGAACATTACTTTTTCGTCCTCCCCTCACCCTGCTTGGTCTTTGTCTGCTTTTTCATTGCTCTGCGTCGCCGAAACTTAACTAGTTCTACTTAACCGCTACTCTTTTGTACTCACCGATAAAAGACAGGCGTAATAACAGTCAAATCTGGCAGATGCGAGCCACCTGCTTGAGGATGATTGGATAGAATAACATCACCATTCTTCAAGCTATCGCCACGTACTTTGAGCTGATATTGAACTGTCTCTTGCATAGCGCCCAAATGTACGGGTATATGTGGCGCGTTGCTTACCAAACCGCCATCGGGTCCAAACAATGCACACGAGAAATCCAGACGTTCCTTGATGTTGGTAGAGATGGAAGTGCGCTGTAGAACTCTGAAATAAATACCAAAGATTTTCAGTCGAAAAAAATGGAAAAAATACTCGCACACACACGCTCACCTGCCCATTTGCTCCGCTATGCTCATGAAGCGATGACTAAATATGCTCAACTGTATGGCATCGAGCTTGCAATCGACCAAAGTGCGCTTGCCGGAGTGTATATTTATAACGAGATCACCATGTTTCGTCACCTCAGCAATGCAATCGGGCTCCACGAGTATGGTAGACAGCTGATCGATCAAAATCGCTGGTCCTGTAATTTTACTGCCTGCCAGCAGTTGCGACGTTAAGTAAATCGGTGACTCAAAGGCACCCTGTTCGAAGTAGATGCGTGTAGTGCCGACAGGCTGCGGCGTTACAGTGACAGCTAACTCTACCTCCGCCTCAAGTGGCGTATTATTTTTGCCCAAACCACGTACACGTATATCATCAACGACAATGGTACGATTTTGTAAGACAAAGCCAAATTCGGTGCGATAGCGCTGTAGGAATGTTTGGACGAAATCACCATATGAAGCGTGTAAGGCATCCGCTTTGCCCGTTGTGGCTGCAGGTGAGCACATTAAAGCGCAATCTGTGCCGTCATAGCGTAAATGCAAGAAAGGCTCTAACTCAATATTTTGGAAACCTTGCGTTTGCAAGCTGGTAGTGCATTGAGCGGATAGAGCGTCTAAGCGCGCCTTGAAGAAAGCGGCATTCTCGGCTGTAAACGGTAAGCCGCAAGGTTCCTGTGTCTCTTGCACAACATCGGCTAGCGCCATGCCATAAGCGGAGAGTATGCCAGCGTATTTGTGTACGAGCACCTACACACATATAAGAGATGGAGGAATTCAACCAAATCGCCTCTACAGCAAAAGTATTCCTACTCACCTTGCTTATGCCCAATTCACGCGCAATGGAGCAGGCATGTTGACCGCCCGCACCGCCAAAGCAAGCCAACACATGCTGTGAAGTGTCCAAGCCACGCGCTTGCGTTAGCGCTCTAATCGGCCGACACATAGCCTCATTAGCGACGCGTATGAAGCCCAAAGCAACATCCTCCACCGTCAAGTCTTTCATATCGCCGCCGCCACTACGCAAGTACTCATTAATCACAGCGCGCATTTCAGCGAATTTCAATTGGGTAACAGCAAAATCGAGCGCTTCATTCTCCTTGGGACCGAATATTTTTGGAAAATATTCAGGCAAAAGGCGGCCTAAAATTAAATTCGCATCTGTTACGGTGAGTGGACCACCCTTTTTGTAGCAGGCCGGGCCGGGATGTGCGCCTGCAGATTCAGGACCGACTACAAAGAGACCCGAACGGAAGAAAAGCATAGAGCCACCACCGGCGGCCACCGTATTTATATCCAGTTGGGGCGCTTGTATTGTAACGCCAGCGGTGGTACTCTCAATGACATGCTCATAGCTGCCAGCGTAGCGTGAAACATCGGTGGATGTGCCGCCCATGTCGAAACCAATGAGTGGCGCATCCGTTTCACGCGCACCCGTCATTGCATAGCCGACAACGCCGCCCGCTGGACCAGAGAGTATAGCGCGTGCACCGCGAAAGTTTTCCATGCGCACCAGACCGCCATCAGATTGCATGAAAAGTATATCAACGCCCGCTAACTGCTTGTCAAACCCGGATTTAAAGCTGTAAATTGTTGTGTTACGGAAAAACAATTGAAATTAGCTAAATTCGAGTCATAGAAAATGCAATAATTTTTTGTTTTTCTCATAATTAGCGTAGGGTATTCAAAACAGATAGCGAAGATAGGGTATTTTTAAAGAACTCTACTTTTTATCTGCTTAAATTTCAAATGATAAGAATAATTTTTATTACCTATTGAGATAACGCTCGACGTGCGGTGTTAAATATGCCTCAGCGCAGGCGGTATAACCGCGCGCTACTAAACGCCTCATCGGCATGGCTTGATGTGAGAGTGTTATGTGCGTAAAACCAAGCTCTTTGGCTATTTTACCAACTTCCAGTTCGTGCACGGGACAAGCAAAGCTATGCGCCAATACCACAGCGACACTAGTAATGCCTTGTTGGCGTACTTCCAGCAATGATTTACGCACCGCCTCGACATCGACGGGTTGCATTTCTAAATATTTTGCACCTGATGTGCCCTCAAGCACCGGCCAAGTGTGTTCTAATAAATTACAGTGAGATGGTGAACAAAAAAACTGCGTTGTCATTGTTGTTACATAACAGCATACAGCACTTGTGCTTACCTAATTTACAGCGCTCCGGCTGTTCGGGTACGAGGCGACAACTAATTTCCACTACAGTTTTATACAAATTCGCGGGTTTACGTATGTTGAGTTCGAAGATTTTTGGACGCGCTTGATTGCCTATATACAGTAGATCACGGAAGCCTTCATTTACCACCAGCGCTACAGGATCACCTTTGCGCTCGAGCAAAGCATTTGTGGCCACTGTGGTGCCCATGCGCACCCAACCAATTTGACTAGTATCCACAAGTCCTTCGGGCGTTACATCTCGTCCAGTTTCCTTTGAATTTACAAATAAAATAAAAAATTCTCAATTTTTCATTTTTCCTTTACCTCCTTCAATATGCGTCGTATGCCTTCTCGTGGTGCGTCACTATAACGTCTGGGATCTTCTGATAACAATTTCAACGTACGCACTGTTCCATCCGGACGTATACAGAGTATGTCAGTGAAGGTGCCACCACGATCAATGGCAAAACAATATTTTCCACCAGTCGCCGCTGCCGCTGCCATTTTGTGCAAGTTCACAATTCACTTAATTATAGCTTAATAAAAGAGAATTAAATTTTTTTTTTGCAAATATGTATACTTGTGTGCTCCCATACACATATATATGTATGTGCGTATTAGTAAATGCGTCCGTCCAACTTGAATGCTAAATGGATTCTGCGAGCTGAATAAAGCTCGCTGCTCGCATATAAATCGTTGCAGATAGTCACTAATATTCAACAAAAGATAAACACGTTGTAGCTAGAGATTAGTTAATAATGTCTGCTTCAAGCAGCACAACTAAATAACACAACAAAACAAACCGCACAAAATCAAAACAAATAAAGTGTTGATAACAATTGTTGATGGGTGGGTGTGATAGCAGCTGCCCGCAGCGAGTGCTGCCACTCGTTAGTTCTTCTTTAATGTAAGAAGTGCGATTTTCGATAGATGCGTCCTCATGATTTATCGATATATTTCTTTCGTAAGTTCCTTAGCGATTGTGAAATTCTAATTTGAATGCCACAGCAAAGCTGAGATTAAAAGTGCAACAAGCAGTTTGTTTGTTGACGAAATTCAATGTTTCTTGCTGTTAATTCTGTGCATTTATGTTGATGTAATGAATGTGAAAATGAGTTTGTGAATAATGCAACAGCTAAGCACGTGCCTTGTTCTCTGAAATTAATATTCGGAGTTGAGGTTATGCTTGAATTGGGACGTTTTAGTTTATTATATCAACTTACATACACACATATGGATATATGTACATATGTATGACATATGTTTTATGGATATGAAATTTTAATTATTTTCTATATTCGGTAATTCGACGAAATTTCAGTTATAGTTTTATGCTTGGACATCTAGCAAGAATAATTTAACTGTAGACTTAAATGTGCTTAGGTTATCGATAAAATGACAGTCCTTGGCCCGTAGGTGCTAAGGCCTCTGAGTCCAACTGAAAAAGAATAACATACCTACCTCACCAAGGTCCTCAATTCATCTCTGACTACTCTAACATTACCCGACATGTAGAAACTGGGTAGAGTGAGTTGGCTCGATAGTAAAACCCGGGAAACCAGCAGGAAAAAGAAGATTTTTATCGGTCGATAACCCTCCTTATCCCAGTAGTGAAGACAATTGAGTCCCTGCTGCTCACGTTCTTTACTCACAACCACTGCATCTGCTAAAAGCTTTTTACACTCTTAACAAAGCAGTGCTAGTATTGTATATTTCGGGATTGTGTTTGCCACCGGAGTTGGAGAGCTGGACCATGAACTATGGAGGACAGTCATCGGCAGAGTTTCGCTAAAAAATTCAGCAAGGTGCTCCGAAGCTGCACTCTCCACCACCATAGGGTGTCGCATAGATCTCATATGCTGATGAGTGCTCTATATTGGCAACTGACCA
The DNA here is from genome assembly GCA_030068015.2 of Neoceratitis asiatica. Taxonomy (NCBI): domain Eukaryota; kingdom Metazoa; phylum Arthropoda; class Insecta; order Diptera; family Tephritidae; genus Neoceratitis; species Neoceratitis asiatica. Next base: position 70,138,234 of record CM061527.1, on the reverse strand, counting down.
GAAAATCTCACAGCTTCAATTGCAATCTCACAGCTTACACAATCTCAAACCTCAAGTTACTGAGAGTCACTTTCGACAGCCTGCAATTCTATAATACAAATATTATTGCGATTTCTCCCAAAGTGGCGAGCCGCAATAAATTCCTCAAATCGCGAGCCGGCAGCACCTGGAGGAATAATAAAGAAACGTTGCTCACAAGTTACAAGACAATCGGCCGACCGGTCTTTAATTACGGCATAACGATATAGACGTCGGGGTATGGGGAGACGCCATTGGAGAAGTTCTAGCCTGCAAAAAGCAGCGCTAAAGACCATGACGAGAAAGTATACTGACGATAGGGCAACTTAGATTTCATCTGTCGGGTATCAAGTTTTTCAAACTCACGCATTCAAGCCTCTCTCCAGGAGAGTACATACATCTAAGAAACTGGAGATGTCTCTATCGGCTATCGCCATATGGTCGGTTTGATTCGATCCAGAGATATGTACATAGGTCGATGAATTTTCTTATGCCAAAATCTAGTACTACGGACAACTACATTTCAGTCCTCGGCGAAGTCAATCTGCGCTCATAGCAGGTAATTTTGGACACATCGTTCTTCCCTTGCGTCGGGGCGTGAGAAATTTTTTTTGTTTTAATGCGAATTGCGACTAGATGCTCATTCCTCGGTATGAACGATAGTAACTGCGGCGTTGGCTCTCTCTAAATCCGAACACTAAATTTGGCCGCTCCTTTATATGACCGCATATGTGTCATAAGGACCTACAACTTTGCGTCGCTGTACCTGTACGACAGTAATGTAAGTCTTTATTTTAGCGAGAGCATCAACCAAATGGGCCGTCATGGGTCTGAAGCCCAGCGCACAACTTCACTGAGCGAGGAGAAAAAACACTTGCAGCCGCAACTCGGATGAACAGACACCGCAGTACGACTTCATTGGAATCCTTACACGGAATGTGTCGGAGTAGCTGCAGTGTACTCCAGCTGTCTCTCCTTATCTTTCTCTCTCTCCCGCTCGGCATCTCGCATGAGGTTTGCTCACGTTTTCTGGGGGTGTGCGAGGAGAAAACGTAGTCAATACTTACACAATTCAGCTAACACTCTACTTACCAGCAAACTGAAATGCATTCTTTTAGAATAAAAAAAAAGCCAACAACAATTTTTGGGCGCACGAAAAAAAATTTAATTTTTATTTTTATTTTTTTTATATTAAATTGCGTTTTGTGTTGACATTAGACGTCTTTCGCTGTATACTTGTGTGCGTGTGTGTGTGTGTGGTATGTGAGACTGTCGTTTGAGTGTGTGTGTGTATGACACTGTTGTTTTGTTTCCCTTGTCAGTGGTTAGCACATAATGGCGTGCGCAAGAACACCCTGTTTGAATTTTTAATTTTAATTTTTTTATTTTTTATTTTTAATTTTTTTTTTACTTTTAATTTATTGTTAATTCATAATTTAAATATGCGTCATATCATTTAATATTTTTTTTCTCTCTCTGTTTCTGAATACACTCAGCTCTTGCGCTTGCGGAACAATTAATTGATAAACCTCAGCCAAACCTATGCGAGTACTAACCCAAAACCGTTATTGTTTTGTCATATTTTTTTTTTTGGTATTTTTTTTTTTTTTTGCTTTTCAAACTCAACACCCGTTAGCTTTTCACATTGAAACATGCAGTAATCAATATTTGTGGTACAACAGTTAATTATTTGTATGTAATTGCTTTATATGTATGTATACTTAAATGGTTTTTTTTTTGTTTTTGGTTTTTGTTTTGGTTTTATTTTAATTTAATTAAATTTTTATTATTATTTTTTAAGTGTATATATATATATATATATTTTTCCATTTTGTTGTTGAATTAGTTACTTAAAATGCATTTAGTGTCGCTGCTAACATTTAGTTACGTGTATATATGTATATATATAATTTAAATAATGTTTAATTAATGCAATTTTTAATTGTTTCATTATTTGTTAGTTTATTTTTATTTATTTTTAAGTGACAATATTTAATGCATTTACATTTACCAAAAAAAAAAAAAATATTTTGATTCCATTTTTTATTCGTTCCATTTTTTGTTGTTGTTGTTGTGGTTTACTCTTAAAGCGCTTGTTTTTTTAGCAACAATTTACACACACAAATATATATATATATATATGTATATATGTATATAAGTATATATGTATGTATATAATATACCTTTTATTTGTTTCTCTATGCATTAATTAACATTAATTATTATTTATTTATGCATGTTTGCCTGTATGCCTGTATGTATGCCTGCATGTGTGTATGTGTAAATTACATTGATTTTAACACTTTTTCCCTTTTCAATATGCTTTTTATTTATTTTAATAATTATAGAATTGATTTTATTGCAATTGCTGTTGGTGTTTATCGAAATGTATGTATGTATGTATGCTGAGCGCATACGCATATACACATATCGCACATGTATAATTTGTTATTAAATGCAATTTAATTAAAAGTAAGCGTAAAAAGTGCATAATTATTAATTAAAATTGCAAATGAACGAAAGGAAAAATATTTCCACCACACCACACAACGTTAGATATTTGCGTCAGAGGTGAGATTGTGTGAGCGCCACCATTTTGCGTTTTGTCAGAGCAACCACAGCGTGCGGTGGAGTTAAAGAAATTAATAGGTGGAGCAAAAAAATATATTTATATACATATGTACGGAATTTATTTAATGGTTATATAATTTTTAATATAAAAAAAATAGGCAAAAATAAATAAGGTTAAAAAATTAAATGAAAAGAAATATAAGAAATGAAAAAAGTAAAAAAAATTTAATGAAAAAAATATTCATAATTTAAAGGAAAAAAATAAGAAGAAGAAAAAAATAAAATTTTAAAAAAATAATAAAAAAAAGATGTAAATAAAAAAAAAATGAAAAATATATTAGAAAAAATTAATGAAAAGTAATATAGGTAATGGAAAAAATATAAATTTTAATAAAAAATTTCATAATTTATAAGAAATAAAAAAATATAAAAAAATTAAAAAAAAATTAAAATTAATATTGAAAGAAAAAAATGAAAAAAGTGATATACATAAAAAAATACAAACATTATAAAAAGCTAAATGAAAAGTAATATACGAAATATAAATAAATAATATAAAAAAAATTAAAAATTTAATAAAACATAAGAAAATTGAATGAAGAGTCATATAACACTACGATAAATACAGAAAAATCAAATGATAAAATAATAATAATTTAAATGATGTTAAACAATGCAAAAATAAAATAAAATAAAAAGAAAATAATTATATTAATAAAATAAAATAATAATAAAATGAATGAAATTCAAAAAAAAAAATTAAAATAAAAAGTGATATAAACAATTATAAATTAAATAAAAATCATAAAGTTAAATGAGAGGTAATGCAAATAATATAAAAAAAAAATATAAAAATAAAGAAATTAAGCCCAAAATTAATTTAAAAAAGTAGAAAATAAAAATTAAAAAGTCATTTAAATAAAATAAACAAATTAAATATGTTCTAAGTACTACTGCATAATTAAAAAAATGAGATGTAATAAAAAAAAAAAATTAAAAATGAAAAAATATAAAAACAAATAAAGGAAAAATAATAATAATTAAAATAAATAAATTAAAGAAATGTAAGAAATAAAAAATTCTAATGCACAATAGTGTAAGTGAAAAAAAAAAATTATAATAACAAATAAATTAAAATAAAAATAATGAAAAATAATATAAGCAAAATAAATAAAAACATAAACAATATAATAAATATAAAAAAATTGAAAAAAAAAAAATGAAATAAATATAAGTAATATAGAAGGAACAAAGAAATACTAATTGAATAAAGTAAGAAAAACAAATAAAACTAAAAAAGTTGAGGCGAAGTATAAACTTAAATAATTAGATGAGAAGTTATATTAAAAATATAAAACCTGAAATGAAAATTATAAAAAATACAGTAAAAAAAATTTTAAAAAATTTTAAAAATTTAAAAAATTAAATTAAATAATTGTTATATATATAAATAAAATAAAAATTTATGAAAAAAATTTATATTAACAGTAAAAAAACTGAAATAAAAAATATATAAAACATTATATTATAAAGAAATTAATTAATTAATGTTTAATTATGTTTTATTTCATTTAATTTAATTTAATTTAATTTTTTTGAATCTAATTTATTTCCTTTTATTTTATTATACTTTATTTTTTTAACTTGTTTTATTTTATATTTATTATTATTATTATTATTTGTTTTATATTTTTTATATTTAATTTTAATCTCTATTTTTATTTAATTTATTTTTTAGATTATTTCATTTTATTTTATTATATATTATTTTATTTTATTTTATAAAGAAAATAATTAATTAATTAATTCGCTGTAAATATCTAGAAATATGAAAATTAATTAACATTTAAAAATAAATTTAGTAAATAGTAAGCTTAGTAAATTTGTATTATTATTTATTTTAATTATTCATGATTTCTCTTAAATATTGTGTGGCCATATTTATTTATTTATTTATTTATTGTTGAGTGCTTTAGTTTTATTTGTTTGTACGTAAATATTTATTTTCTATATTTTCACATTAATATTTTTTGTTTGTTTACAAAACGCACACACATAAAAAGTAGCATCATGCAATATATGCATGTGTATGTACGCACATAAGTATTTAATTCATTTTTATATGTTTTATGTTTTTTTCCTTCTTTTTGGTAGCTGTGAGCGATGTTCTACGCGGAAGGTCTGCTTTTTACATTTCTATTGCAAAATACCTTTTCTAAATGTCCAATTATCTTATTGTAATTATGTTAACCTTGTTTAATTTAATTTAATTTTATTTTGTTATATAATTTTATTATGTAGCATTCTTTTATTGCCCTTTTTATTTCAATTTTTATCATTAATTTAAATTAAGGTTATTAAATTTTATTTTATTTTATTTTCCTTTATTTTAATTCACTATATTTTTATTTTTATTTTTTTTTTATGAATTATTATTTTATATTATTTTAATTGTTTTAATTTATTTTATTTCCTTTTCTTTAATTTCATTTTTTTTACTATTTTTATTATATTTAGTTTAATTAAATTATATTTTTTTTATTTTTTTTTCATTTTATTTTAATATTCATTTAGGTTATTTTATTTTTATTTAATGCAATTTTATTTTGATATTTTTTTTATGTTTTTACATTATTTTTTTTTCTTTTCTTTAATTTAATTTTTTACCTTTTTTGGTTATATTTTATATAATTTTAGATTATTTCATTTTATTCGATTTCTGTTAGTATTTTTTAAATTTAATATTTAATTATTTTATATTTATTTTATATTTTTCTTTCTTTTTTTCTTTTTAATTTAAATTTTTTTATTTTTTTATTTTTCTTTATTATATTCCTTTAATTTACTATTTTTGATATTATATATTTATATTTTTTAATATTATTTTATATTTTATTATATTATATTTAATTTTATTTAACTATGTTTTATTTAATTTAATTTATGTTTATTTTTTATATGAGTTGACGTTATTTTATTTTTTTAAATTTACTTTACTTAAGTTTTCTATCTTCTTTTATTCTATTTAATATGATTTTCTATTTAATATTATGTTTATTTTTTCATATTATTATTTTTTCTTTTATTACGTTATATTTTATTCAAATTAATTTATTTTTTAATTTCATTTACATTTGTTTTTAATATTTTATTTAATATTATTTTATATTATTTAATTTAATTTTAGTTTTATTTTATTTAATCATATTTTTGTTCTTTTTTAATTTAATTTAGTGTTATTTAATTTAATTTTTTTATTTATTTTTTATTTATTTTATTTTATTTTCCTTAATTTCATTTGTTACCTTATTTATATAATTTTTTTTATTATTTGGTTAAATTTATTTTTTTTGATTTAATTTATTTTAATCGATTTATATTAATATATTTTTTTATTTTATAATTTTTTGATTTTTTATTTATTTTATATTATTACTTTTTACTTTATTATATTATAGTAATTTTAATAATTTTGTATTTAATATTACATTAATTTTTAAATTTTTTTTATTTTATTATTTTTTATTTTATTATATAATATTTAATTTAATTTAATTTTATCTTTAATTTCATTTGTTTTTCTTTCTAATATTTTATTTTTTATTTCATTTTATTAGGATATATTTTATTTTATTTTATTTGGTTTTGTTTTATTTCACTTCAATTTAAATTAAGTTTTAATTAATTTAATTTAATTTTAATTTAATTAATTTTAAAATTTTTTATTTTATATAATTTGGTTATATTTTATTTTTTTATTTTATTCTAATTGTATGAAAATTTTATTTCATAGTTATTTATTTTATAGTAGCAGTTTTTATTTTGTTATATTATATGTAATTTTATTTTATTTTATATTTGTTTATTTATTTTATTTTGTTCTATCTAGTTTTTTGTTTAATTAATGTTTTATTATTTTTTTATTTTTTTAGTATAATTTTTTATTTTATTACATATTTAATTATATATTTGGGTTTATTTTATTAATATTATTTTATTATATTTTATTCAATATTTTTATTTTTAGTTGCTTGAGTTTTTTTTTTATTTCATTCTGTTTAGTTGAATTTTTATTTATTTACGTATTATATACTTATTTAATTTAATTTAATTTAATTTAATTTAATTAAATTTTATTTTATTTAATTTGTTTATTTTTAATTTTAATTTTATATTATTTATTTTTTGTTTTACTTTTTATTTTTTTATTTAATTTAATTTAATTTAATTTTATTTTATTTTATTTTATCTTATTTTATTTTAGTTTATTTTATTTTTTTATATTTTTATTTTATTTTATTTTATTTTATTTTATTTATTTTATTTGATTTTATTTTATTTTATTTTATTTTATTTTATTTCATTTTATTTTACTTTATTTTTTTTCGACTTCATTTTTATTTAAATAATCTTCCGCAAACTCTGTTTGCCGTCTTACTCTCAACTCTCAACTCTCAACTCTCAACTATCAAGTATCGATAAATCGATAAAACATGCCACATTTCTGCGCTCGCATTGCTTTGAAACCATTGCCTTGGTTGGCTAAGGATGCGGATCAACGCTCAAACTTCTTTGTGTTTTTTTTTTGGTTTTTTTTGTTGTAAATATTGTATGTTTGTATGTATGTAGGTATGTTTGTTTGTGAATATTGCATGCACGTACACTACTAATACAAATACATTTATACATATATGTATATACTATATAGGTTTATTTAATTATTTAATTATTTATTTAATTATTTAATTATTTAGTACACACATTGATAGCAACATGAAACTAATTGCGTTTTTGCAAGTCTAAAATTGTAAAAAAATTATGTTAATACAATATAAATATATATAATATATATATATGTTTGTTAAAAATTTGTAATGTTTTAAAGTAATGCTTTTAAAGTAATTTCGTTTGCTGTTTATGTCTCACATTAAAGTTATTTTCACATTAAATTGCAATGTTGTTGTTGCTGTTGTTTTTTGTTTTTGTTGTTTAAATCTTAATTTAATTTCCCATTTGTGTTTATTATCAACTAGATATTTTATTTAAATATAATTCAATACGTTTAGCTTTTCAAATATTTATATTTCTTAATTTTTTTTTGTTTTTTATTTTTTGGTTTTTTGTTTTTCATTTATAATGTGAATATGTAGAATAAAACAAATTTTTGCGTTGTCAAGACATTTTTTTATTTCAATTTATTTAATTTTTCCTTTTTTCTTTTTTTCGTTTTTAAGATTTTGCTTATATTTGCTAAATATTTTCTTGTTTGCTTTGGTTTTTCCTTTTTGTATTTTAAATAGTTTAAGTGTTTAGTTTTTATGTGTAAATAAAATATATTGCGTTTAATTTGTTTTTGTTTTTGTTTTCAAAGTTACTTGTTCGTGTACACTTATGTTGCCGGTTAGTCCCTAAAGATGTGTTTCCTCTTCATATACATACATAATTATAATAATCGTAATGTGTCGTCATCGTCATCAAATTCAACAAGCATTCCGATAAGTTTTTAGTTATAATTGTATAAATATCTGTATAATTTTATTTAATTAATTTTCTTTTCTTTTATTTTTCTTTCATTATTTTTGTATTTATTTAAACATTTGACGTTTTGTTAGATTTTTTGTGTTTTTTTTTTTAGGTTAAGTTAAATTTATATTTGCGTTGGGCGAGTTTTTTTTTATTTTTAAATATTTTAATTAAATTTTCTTATAATTTTTTTTTTTACTCTTTTGTGATTTCTTAATTGTAATTCATTGGTGTGTAGGTGGAGGCGGGCTCAATAAGAATCAAAATTTTTGCTCTTTTTTATTTTTAATTAAAAATACCTTGTTTTTTTTTGCTTTTGTTGTGAAATACTTAAACTCCTTGCGCGAGACTCTCCTTGGGGAATGCTAGCATCGATTGATCCATGGGCTGTGACAATATGAAGGGGGAGGTAAGCATCTGTAGGGGACTTGACGAAAGAGAGAGAGAGAGAGAAAGAAATGATGCAATATTGTTAACCAAAAAACGTGTTAGTTGAGAGCAGAGTTTTACGAACAACAGAGAAACACCCAGTTTTACGAACGATGGTGTTCTCTCCAGGTAGCGGTCAAAGCAAAAAAAAATTCAATCGATCGAATACGGAAAACTGTTAACAAAAAAAGATACTGTAAGATCGTAATACAATACCAGAAACCAGTTACCGAAGAGAACATTTCAATAAATCGGCATCTGGAGATGCTAAGAATCAAACTCGCAGACGTTTGGTATCGGAAAAAGTTCTTACAATGCATAAAACTGTATAAATAATAAAGAATACAAGATACCGAAGCAAAACTAGATATAAAACCGAAAGCCGAACTGGGCTTACGATGCAGAAACATGAAAATAGAAAGATATCGCATTGATAAATCGGATAGAATACCAAAATAGAAGGATATCGGAAAGAGAAATAGGATATAATAAGAAAATAGAAGGTTTTCGAAAAGAAAAATAAGATACAGATTGTAAATAAAATGTTTACGGAATGAAAAAATCGGGTAATGTACGAAAATTGTGGGTCTTCCAAATGAGAAATCGGATACGATATGAAAATGGGAGGATATGGGAAAGAGAAATCAGTTACAATACGAAAATAGAAGGTTTTCGAAAAGATAAATTGTGTATATAGCGAAAATAGAATACTTCGGAACGAGAAAACGGTTATACTACGAAAATAGAAGGTCTTCGGAATGAGAAATCAGATACAATATTTAAATTGAAGGTTTTCAGAATGAGAAATCGAGTAAGGTACGAAATTGTTGGGTCTACGGAATGAGAAATCGGATACAATACGAAATAAAAGTTTTCGAAGTGAGAAATCTGACACAATAAAAAAGAAAGTTCTTCGGAATGAGAAATCGGGTAGAGTAAGAAAATATAAGTAGAAGTTCTTCGGAATGACAAATCGGATAAGATACGAAAACAGAAAGTTTTCGGAATGAAAAATCGGTTACACTACAAAAATAGAAGGTCTTCGGATTGAGAAATCAGATAAAATAAGAAAATGGGAAGTTTTCGGAATAAGAAATCGGCTAAAATAGGAAAATGGAAAGCCTTCGGAATGAGAAATCGGATAAAATTCGAAAATAGAAGGTCTTCTGAATGAGAAATTGGGAACAAATCGAAAATAGGAGGCTCTAGGAATGAGAAATAGGGTAAAACAGAAAAAAAATGGTCTACAGAAGGAGAAATCGATTACAACACAAAAATGGAAGGCTTTCGGAAATACGAAAATAAAAGGCCTTCGGACTGGGAAATTAGGTACAACAGGAAAGTAGATGGTATTCGGAAGGAAATATCTGTATTCGAACGGGTCTTTAAAGTAGGGTAGGATGAGCGTGTTCGTAAAGGCGGGGCATAGTATCTGAAAACGAACTTCACGGAGTGAATTAGCTCCGCGACTCTTCTAAGCACCTCATCTATTTTCCACTTTTGATACCTAAACAAGGGAGTATTACCGCCTCTGTTTCAGGATCACTTAAAACAGTACAAGGACACGAAAAAAGGGGACCGAGTAAAGATTAATAGAAACAAAAAAATTTAGTCATTACCAGAAAGTGAGAGAGAGTGGAAACTTGTATAGGGAACGCGTAAGATAGAAGAGAGAAAAAAGACAACCAAACCTGTAACAAAAATCTTTTAACATAAAATTTACTTACTCAGCAAATCTTGCGGCCGTGGCTGCTGCAATCGGATTTCGTACCGCGTGTAGAGCCTGCGAGTTCTTAGCTCTGGCTAGCAAAGTCATTACAGTGCGTTTAGTTGGATTCATGCTGGAACGTGGCACACCCAGTAGGGGACGCTTGCGTGCCAAGCCGCCCGCTAGAATCACATAGAAAGGAAAGTCAGAGAGAAAGAAAGAGAGAGACAAAAAAAGCAAAAGAGAAAGAGAGAAAGAGAGAGAGAGAGCAATTAGATTTAATAGACGTTTTCAACACATCCTCTCGACTCACCAATATTGATCGCCTTAACACTACGCAACGCCGGATGCAGCAACGCGCTAGCTGGTGGATCCAACAAACCCAATGTGGCTGCCATAGGTGCTTCACCTTCCGTTGGCAATGGTATGCCGCCAGCAGCAGTTGCGGCGTTGGATTGTTGCGCCGCTGCATGCAAATCAGTCACTGTGGGCACACCACCCACACTCGGTGTTGTCTTCAACATATTACCAATACTGGCGGCGGTCAATTGATGTTGCAATGCAACCGACATGGCGGCTGGATGTACTAGTGGGAAGGAAGTCACTTTAATTGACAAATGACGATGGTCACACATTCAAGCAGTTACATACATATGTGCGTGTGTTAGTTTGTAATGCAATAACTTACTTGTTGTAGCTGCGCTGCTGGCATTTGCTGCTTTCTGACAAAGTCCATCGATGCCGCTATTCGGCAAGAGATTTGTATGATGATTAGGTGCCAATGTGATGGTGTTGTTGGTGTTTCGGTTGGTCGGTGGTGGTTGGTGGAGTAGATGATGTAAATTGCGCTGTTGCTGTTGTTGTTGTTGTTGTTGTTGCTGATGCTGGTGTAATTGCTCACTACTTAAACTCACCTGTTGTGCCTCATGCTTTTCCAGTGCATTGCATTCCATGCCATTGAGTGGTTCCAACTCGAGCTTTTCATCATTCGATGTATCCATATCGGTGACACCACCACGATTGGGACTATGCTGATCGTCGGAGAAGGTCAGCGATGAGGAGGAACTCAGTGCTTGCATTTCCCACATTTGCTCTTGTCGTATGTCGTCGTGGTAATCCTGAGTGAAGTGTGAGAAGACGAGTTTTTAATTAGTGTTTGCCAAACTGGAAGGGGGGTCTCGCTGTTCAGCATCACTAACAAGGTTTTCCTTTTCAAAAGAAAGACCCATACCCTCCGCCAGAGTAAACTAATTATCTAACTTATTAGTAATTGGAGACAAGAAACTGTCCAAGAAGGCATCGGATAGAGAAAAGAGAAAGCGTTCGTAGCTTTATGTTGTAGCAGGATAGCAATTGGTAAGAGATGGGTCTTTATTGTACTTTATTGTTACACGAAACGCGGCTCTCAACAGCACTTTCGGTGATAATGAAACTACACCAACCCTGACATTCAGCTTGTTAATATGTAGTGAAGTGTTTTTGGATACTACAGGTAGGTCTGCGGATTTTTGTATTTTCGAGCTGTCGCCGACCGGCTCCTTTTCCACCATGACATATCCACTGCAGTACTGGAAAGGTTAAAGCCACTAGAGGAAAGGAGTTCTTAACTTAAATGCCTGTATATTCGTCGTACCTCACCAGAAGAGGAGAAGGGCGACCCGAGTTCTCTTGTTACCTAAAATAGGTTGTAGCATCTTCGCTACCACCTACCTCTCTCACATTTATGGAATCACGACGAGCCCCTTGGTGGGTTAGGTGGAAGGCTAGGGATAACCAACCTCGAAACAGGGGTATCTTCGTAACAATGATAGCTCTGAAGGAATATGATTTCAGAGTGACGGGTACTCCACAGTACAGGATTATGAAAGACGGAGCATTCATCTTAACTCCAGAAAACCTTTAAAAAAATCTCATTTACTCACCCCCACCACCCAGTTTTCAAGTCCACTTACCGGCACCAGAAATCTACGCACTTCGGCCAACGCATACGCAATGCGTGCGTGAGCTTCTGCGGGCGCCGCAAATGTTGATATCTCCACGTGTAAATCTTCGAAGAGATGTAAGTAACGACTATCGCCACTAGCGCGCAATTCTTCCTCCTTTTTACGATCGCGCATCGAACCACGACCCAATACGGCCATTTTACACATTGTCTCCTCCTGTAGACGTTTCATCGAGTTGCCTTTCGGACCCAATAGTTTGCCAACGAAATTGAACTGGAAGTAGATTGAAAGTAAGAAATCACTAAATTAAATTTCGGATAGATGGAAAGAAGAGATGTAGAGAAATTAGAAAAACAAACCATCTTTCACTGATCACATGAATTTTCATGTATTTTTATTATAGTTTTACAGTACAAATTACCTTTGGATGATCTCTTACTGGTACAGCCACTTTGACAGCCACTTTAACGGGTCGATCTCGTGTTATGTCCAACATTTTGAGTTTTTCTAAGTGAAAAGGAAAATTGAAAAAAAAAAAAATAATGTTTCAAAAATATTTTAAAATTAAAATAAATATATTTAAAATTTTGTTTCATTTATTTTGAAAACATTTTTCTATTTTGAAACTATAAACTCACTTACCCATACTTTTGGAAGAACGATCATCCAAAGCGCTCATATTTGATTTCGAGACAAGCTCCATGGTGTATTGTGATACTGCAAAGTATCTGTAGTGAAAAATTTCAATAAAATGTCTAAGTTACAAAGTAGGCAAATATTATTTTAAATACGTATTAAAGTAAATTAAAATTTTGTATTGCCAAAGAATGTTAGAATCTTTTTATTTATAACATTTTGCTAGTAATCCGCTAATAATACCACATTTTCTGCTTTATTTTCAACCCACCATCACCATGGGGTGTGCGTCTATGTTAATTTATTTAGCATTGCGCCTGATTGTAGGCAACATTTTATATGCATCATTATCAAATTAATGCGATTTTACATACATACCTAACCGAATTGCCTACTTTTAGGATGATGTTAAACAAGTTGCCACTCACACATGACCCAATTATCGTATAAAGTATTGAAAACGAAACACGAAAACTCGCATAATCCCACGAAAAGTGTAGTAAACTTTTAATCGTTGTATATGCATAAACATATAAATATATATTTTATTTTGGTGATTTCATTAAATTTCACAATTTTCTCCATTCAACAGCTCACTAAAATATAATTAAAAAACTTTTAGCTCATTTCCGGCGAGAAAAAAAATATTAGCTGTCGAGGTAAATATAAATAATTTCCCCTTTTAAATTTTCAAATAGATTGGATTAAGCCACATACACACACACACACACAAGTACATACGTATAAAAATTGAACACGTTTAGAGTTGATTTGTATGAGCATTAGGTTGGATGGAGTCAATTTATTATTAAATTTATTTGAGATTTTTAATAAAAAATAATTATAAAAACTTTTCTTTCTTTTTTTCTTTCAGATAAACAAGATGGAAATCATGTAAGCCTTTGCGTTTTATTATAAAATTATTAATTAAGCAGAGCTGGTAACCCTAGTTTATGATTGGCGAATAATATCAGTTGGCAGCTGTAGTGTGTACGAGTAACGAGTAAGCTGAGCGACTAGGAAACCATTTTGTTAATTAACTCACATTCGCTGTTTGTACAAGCAATGGCAGAGACACGTGTTTTCCCGACAAAAGCGTATTAAATCAGAAGTGGCATTTCAATTTAACAAAAACGTAAAACAAATTTTAAAAAATTTAAGTGAAATAAAATAATTTATTTTTTGAAGTAAAAGCTGTGCGTGAACGAGTCATGGACGATGACGATGTTAATAGATTTATGTGACATAATTCAGCGAATGAAGAGACAGCAGCTACGTTGGTTAGGTCACGTTGTCCGGATGGATAAAAAACACTCCAGTCTTAGAAGGATTCGATGGCGTAACCGTCGGTAAAAGCAGAGTAATAGGCAGATCACAACTTCGTTAGAAAAATGAGTTGAAGAACGGTCTGGCATTACCTAGTATCTCCAATTGGTCAGAAGAAATGACTCAAGTGGTGCAAATTAGCCGTCAAACGATCAGTAACTGATATATTACTATATAACCTGAGAGCTAAATTGGCATAAGATCTGCACAATGCAAATTCACCACGTCAAAAGTGAGCACTAAGTATAGTCTCACGAAAATGCAGTATAACCGTAAAGCGGTTACTCAGATATAGAAATTTACCGGGCAACAAGATGCTATCCACAGCAAAGCATATGCTAAAACTGACCAACCCCCTGTGGGTTAGGAGCTCAAGAATTTGACCACGGTAAGGCATGCCTGTCGTAAGAGGCGACTAAAATCCAGTAGTTTCCGCGAAAGTCGGGTTTTTTATACCGGAACGATCCGGATTTTTATCCGGCCAAGGACTGTCACTCCCGCAATATTCCTCGAAGCTAAATTTTGGGATTTTTTTGCGGTTACAACAATAACAGCTAGAACTGACCTTCACTAAAATGGGCAACAGCAGTTGGCGTAATGAAACCACATGCAAAAGACCTGACAAGAGCTAGAAGCTTAGAGGTCAAGAGATTTTCTTTTTTTGATCCGGCTCTCAAAATACATAGAACTCTTATGGGGATTTACAGCGCAAGCCATGAATGTTTCCCAAATGACCATTGACGAAGCTGCAGGGTCGTAGAGAAGAAAGAGTCGAATATCACAACTGTAATTGCCCAGCACTAGGCATCACGTGACACCACCTTTTCAGTAAATACAATTCCGACTGCCTCGCTGAACTAACCACTGCAAGCATTGGAAATCTCACAGCATTTATTAGACATGTAAAACGATTCGCCCTTCTGAGCATATGGCTAGGAAGTTCCTTCTATCTAAGAACTAGCGCGTGAAAATGTTTTACGAAATTCTTTTGTTCGAGCCAACTTTTGAAAATTTATTGAGGTTTTTGTTACTGGATGTGTGAAATAGCATGTCGAAATGGCATATGCGAATGTCAGTTGCAAGCAAATGACCGATAAAGGAAACATCGAATATTCCTTGTCGAGAACATTACATAACGAACTTTTTAGTGATATATACGAGCAAAAGGTGGATGTATAAGAGCAAAGGCATACACTGCAGCTAGTTAACTATTTATGTACATACATATGTGTATATATATTAAATTTTTATAACCCCTAGTCTCAAGTTGTATAGCTCAAACTCTTCAAATTGTTGGTGTCAATTCTCTAAGGACACTTCATTTTAACTAAACTCGTACTATGTACAATTTTACACTCCAAATATGCTAAAAGACAAGGTCGTAACAACCACACACACTCGTACTTACATGCATATACATATGTTATGTGTGTATATTCAAATAGCTTTACACTTTCAAATAACAGTCGAGCGCCACATAGCCTATTTACGATAGGAAGGCATACCTACATAAGCATCGGGTTTTCCGTTTTGTGCTTTCCAAAATAAACCTAAATGAAATTCATTTAAAATATTTTTTTTAAATGAAATTCCATTTTTTATTGTAAAGTTTGAACCGAACCTTGGCATCATATGTGAAAGACTACATCATTCAAATGACTGGCTCGTAAATTTTTGCAAACTTCGATTGGTTTGAGGTTAGTTTCGAACAAATTTTGCCACATTTTGGGCGGTATCTCAGTCATAACTTGACGAATGTTGTTATAAGGCACAGCCCTTATAATAATTAGTAACCAATGCAGTATCTTCACATTTCAAAGCGTGATCCAAGTAGAGATATTTTTTTCAATAGCCCTTTTTTGAAGGATCACGCGTGAGTCGTGTCGAGCTGTCATGTTATTTTTGTTCAGTATTGTTTGGCATTTCATCAAATGGAAAGACTAACGCCTCTGAACAACGTCTACAAATCATTCAACTTTCATGCAACGAAAATTCTCGTTCTGTAAAGAATGTGTTTCGCGCGACTCGCTCAACTTATGGTCAACATAATCGGCCTACTGAGCGTACCATCACCCATCATGAGACCCAGCATTCATTACTGGAAAATATTTGACCGAATACACCACGTCCAGCACGCAGTAAAGAAAATATAGCGGTCGTAGCTGAGTATGGTCTCTTGAAAAGCGCCAAAAAGATCCGACGTTTTCGAGCCAAATTGTGTTCAGCGATGAGGCCCATTTAAGGCACAATGGGTATGTAAACAATCGAAATTTTCCACGTTTGGGACGAAGAGCAACCTGAATCGGTTCATATTTCTTAAAAAAAATGATGCCGGTGAGAACGTAACCGTCAATGGCGACCGTTATCGCGCCATGATAAGCGACTATTTGATGCCTGAAATTGAAGCTCGTGATCTTCGCGACATTTCAAGTTTCAACAAGTCGGCGCCGCCACTTCCCACACCCATCGCTTCAATCAATCGATTTATTGAGAGAACACTTCGGTGAGCAGCTAATTTCACGCTTTTTGGGCCGGTCGATTGGCCACCAAGGACGGATGATATCACACCGTTAGACTTTTTCCATTGAAGATGTGGGGATATGTAGAATCTAAAGTCTATGCGGACAATGCCGCTTCGATAAAGGCCTTGGAGTAAAATATCATTCGTGTCATGCGCATGCTACCAATTGGAGTTGCTCGAACGAGTCATCGAACATGGGACTCAACGGGGTGGACCATCTGAGACGTCGCTGCGGCTAACATTTGAAAGAGATAATCTTCAAAAGAGGAAAGGCCAAAGAATGTTCTTTCGATAATGATGAGAAACATTCCCATTAAAACATTAAATTCGAATTTTCTGTGTTTTTTCTTTTCTTTAAAAAAGTGGGGAACCTCGAAATTGATCACCCGTTATAATAACTGTCCATATGTGCTTGATTATTTACTGCATCACTTAACGAAATATAAATAATAACATATGTGTGTGTACATATGTACATATGTAAGTATGTATTTTGTATCTATGGAGATTTAGCAAAACGCTTATAGTTAATTAAAAAATTAATAAATTAATAGAGTCATAAATATGTATGTACAGTCATTTCGCTCATACATGCTTGACTTGCATGTGTATGTATGTCTGTTTGTATCTGCATTTATTTGTTTATTTGCTTGCAAAGTAATGATAAATTTTGCAAATGAAAAGCACTGAACAAGTGAATAGAGCACAGACTTATGTTAAAATGTAACTGTTTATTTATTTAGTTGTGCACATACACATACATATTTATGTATAAATATGCTAACTACACAAGTAGGCCAATGTTACACTACATATGTGTGTAAGAATGTGTATATTTCCGGGAAATCTGCAGCAATTTACATCTGTATATTTATGTCGTCCCTATGGATATGTAATTATTATTTCATACATACATACATACATACATACATACATAAATATGCTTGGTATATTCTTCTTCAGGCTCGCATGCCATAATATGTAACTAAATAGTTACTTAGTTAGTGGGGTTTTTCGCCCAAAATGGCCAAAATGGGGCTTTAATAATTTCCATTTATTTTGCACAAATTATTACTCGTAATTAGGCTTGTGAATAATGTGTTCCAATTGAAATATTGATATTTACATTCTTACATAAATATTTACATACGTATCACTGGTCAATTGAAACCTTTGCGGCCTGACACATAGATGGCGCTACTAGAATTAAATCCATACGATTCTTAGTTAGCCCTAACCTATAAATTTGGCAGCTGTCGCCTGATTAGTTTACGAGTTATAACATTTTGAGAGTAGCAACTTTTGTTATTGTCAAAAAAAATCGATAAAAGGAAATTTCGCGTGTTGCCAAAATATTACTTTTTGGAGGGGAAAAACTACAATTGAAGCAAAAACTTGAGGCTTGATGACGAGTTCCCGGACACTGCCCCAGGAAAATGAATCATTAAAGATTGTTATGCTAAGTTTAGACGTGGTGAAGTGATCACCGAAGACGGTGAACGCAGTGGACGCCCAAAAGAGGTGTTGATACCGACGAAAATATCAAAAAAATCCACAAAATCATTTTGAATGGCCGTAAATTTGAAATTGAATGACAAAGCAGGCACTCTAAAGATATCAACTGAACGTGTACATCACATCATTCACCCTTATTTAAGTATGATAAAGCTCTCTGCAAAGTGGGAGCTCACTTTTGACCAAAAAACAACGACGAGTTCATGCTTCGGAGCAGTGTTTGGAACTGTTCAAGCGTATTAAACCCGAGTTTTTTCGTCGATATGTGATAGTGGATGAAACATGGCCAACGCCATCATTTCACTTCGTAGCCCAATCGACAGTCATACGAGTGGACTGCATACGATGAACCCGCTACAAAGTGTCGAAAAAATACAACAGTTGCTTGGCAAGATTATGGCGTCTGTTTTTTTGGCATGCGCATGGAATAATTTTCATTGACTACTTTGAAAAAGGAGTGACCATCAGCAGCGACTTTTGCATAACGCTTTTGTACAATTTGAAGTACGAAATCACAGAAAGATGGCCACATTTGAAGATAAAGAAAGTGTTGTTTCACCAAGACAATGCACCGTCGTGTTACAAGTCAGTGAAAGCGAAGGCAAAAATCCATGAATTGGGCTTCGAATTGCTTCCGCGTCCAACATATTCTCCAGATCTGACTCCCATCGACTATTTTCTGTTCTCAGTTCTCAATAGAAATGCTCGATGGGAAGAAATTTTCGTCGCATGAAGAGGTGATTGCCGATACTGAGACCGGAGGGTCGCTATATTCAGTTACTGTAAATACAATACTGCTCCCTATTATCGATTAATAGACTGCTGTAGAATTTTCAACAAGTTGCGCCATTTTATTTTGTGAAACTGGAAGACCAGAATTTCTCGTCTATGCCATCTTTGGAAGGGTCAAGTGGCTGAATGAGACCAAACCATTAATTGCAAGTATGACCTCTTGGTGCTATGGATAAAGAAATCTAAGTAATGCTAATGAGACCAAACCATTAATTGCAAGTATGACCTCTTGGTGCTATGGATAAAGAAATCTAAGTAATGCTCTTTCGCAACGTTAGATCTGACATCTCTTTAGCATGCTTGAATTCCTTGAAGGCGACTAGTAGGCTCATAGTTGCACCCTGCTCTGAGCGGACGTCCTCTTTAGTCAGTTTTCTTATGACACTAAGATCTTAATTGCCGTTTCTTTGCCATGTCTTTGCCACTAAACACTCAGATTGTATATCTCACCACAATAGGAAAGAATTGATAATTAACTGTGTACCCTCAATTTCAATGGTTAAGTAGTGGTTTACTGAGTTCCTTTGGGGTCGATCCAGTATAAATGACGTCGAACGTTCCGGTCGCCCAAAAGAGGTCGTCACACCACCAGAAAACGGTGAGAAAATCCATGGAATGATATTTAGTGATCGGAGAATAAAGGTGCGTGTGGTGGCTGAGGCTTTAGGCAATCAAACTGAGTAGTTACAGCACATTTTACATGAATATTTGGCCATGAAAAAGCTTTCGGCGTGATGAGTGCCGCCATTGCTCACACACGATTAGTGACGCAACCGTGTAACAACTTTAAGGGAGTATTTGGCGATTTTTAACTACAATCCAAACGAATTTTTACGCCTTTTCCTTACCGTAGACGAAACATGAATCCACCACACCAAACCAGCGACCAAAGAACAATGAAGACAGTGGATTTCTACGGTTTAACGTGCATCACAGAAGGCTGGGTTGGGTCTGTCGACCAACAAGGTCTGTGTCCACAGTTTGTTTTGGGTTGCACGAGGTGTCTTTCACATCAAAACGATCACCGGCGATTCGACGAATTTAAAGTATTTTCAGAGTTTTTGAACAGATTCGTGATTGATTTGAAGAAGGAAACGACCGCATTTGGCGAAAAAAAGAGTGCTGTTCCATCGGGTGCACATGTGTAGCAAAAATTCATAAATTCGGGTAAGCAATGTCACCCCATCCAGCATATTCTGAATCTGAAGAAATCGCTGGGCGGTAAGCGGAAGAGTTTATCGCAGATATTGACAGCTTTTATCCATATAGCGTTAGGCCCTTTAAATCGCCAGTGTCCGACGGCTTACTCTCGGCTCAGTTACAGCAATCCCGAGTTTACAGATCAGTCTAGTTTGAAACCATCATCAAAGAAGTGCTGCATCAGGCAATGCATCCTCAACGAGTGACTGTTTGTGAGGAGCCTTTAAGGATACGACCTTTTAAGGGGAAATTTTTGATTAATTTTTCGAAAAATTGAACGAAAAACGTTTATGTTCTTTAAATTTATCTTCCATGGAAATTGAAGCTTTCATCCTTGAAGCTTAAGAATCCCTCGAAATGTGCGCTAATATGGTGGTGTGAGCGCTAAGCACAGTTATAAAACATGGCTTGTCTCAAGTCGAAGGGAACTTCACTGCATGACTCATATTCTCTAAAAACGAAGGAGATTTCAATTGTAATTGGGATACGATGGGAAATTAATATTTAGAATGGTTGCGTGCTCAATTTTCAGACTGCTGTGCAGGAACTGTGGAAATGTCGAGGAGCAAGAGACATTTTTTCGTCTGTTATGCGATTGCCCTACTCTAAGACGTGAACTTCAGGCCAATGGAGGGAGTGAATAAGTGAATGGATAAGGAGATTTTACTATCCTAACCTAACTTTTATCTTGGGACAGTACGTTTCTACCCTAAAAGTATGAGTATTCACTATCTGCAGGAACTTTGACTATTTGATAGATGGAGAGTGGGTTCGAGAACAACCGTCCAACACACAAAAAACGCACGAAAATAATTTGTTTTCTTCGTTGTGCGTTTAATTAATGTTTCTTCTTGAAAAAATATTGAGTTTTTTTTTCCGTTTATTTCACAGTAATATTCATTATTCCGCCACATTAAATCATGAAACATACGTATATATGTATATATGTAGGTATATTTCAAGCATCGCCTCGATTACATTGTTTCTCGTGTTTCACTTTTATCACCTTTTCTCATACTTTGAGTGAGTGAGTGTGTTGTCTCTCTCTCTTTTTTTTTGTGTGTGTTCATTTCCTCACAAATCAAATATTACTCAAAGCACTTGCTTTGCATTTGCACCTCATTAAACTTTAAGTACACTGCAATGTCCTTACTTCCTGCTTATTGCAGAACTTCCTTGAACTTTCTATTGTACAATACATAAAAATGCACACTAACACACACACACACACACGCACACCAAACACATACAGATTTACCCGTGTTGAGAGGAAAACTTTCGATTGCAGCTGCCAAACTTACTCTCACACTACAGGCATACATACATACAAAAGAGTACATACATACATACGTAGGAGTACACAAGCATGTAGGTGCAAACACCTCTGTGTATTTGTTGTAGTATACTGTATTTTGTATTGTATAAATATTGAAAAATTAAACTTCACTTGCCAAAAGCACAGCACACACATACACATACACACACACACACACACATACGTGCACTCGCAGCCAGCAAATAACATTGTTGCAAGAGAAAGTGAATATGAACGGAAATTAAAATAATGAGAACTCTGTTGTCTTGCGATAAATAAAGGGTGTTTTTTATAGAGGTATAGAACTTTAAGTTGCAATAAAACAACGATGGATTATTCGATTGACATGAATTTTATTTATCCGAAAGATAATCTTGTGGCATTACATTTTAAATATGATTTCTGGCATATGACCGCCACGTCTGGCGCGGACGTAGTCCAATCTGGACGTCCAATTTTCGATGACTTTTTCCAACATTTGTGGCCGTATATCGGCAATAACACGGCGAATGTTGTCTTCCAAATGGTCAAGCGTTTGTGGCTTATCCGCATAGACCAATGACTGAAAACAGTCTAGCGGTGTTAAATCACAAGATTTTGGAGGCCAATTCACAGGTCCAAAACGTGAAATTAGGCGGTCACCAAACGTGTCTTTCAATAAATCTATTGTGGCACGAGCTGTGTGACATGTTGCGCCGTCTTGTTGAAACCACATCTCCTGGACATCATGGTTATTCAATTCAGGAATGGAAAAGTTAGTAATCATGGCTCTATACCGATCACCATTGCCTGTAACGTTCTGGCCACCATCGTTTTTGAAAAAGTACGGACCAATGATTCCACCAGCCCATAAAGCGCACCAAACAGTCAGTTTTTCTGGATGTAACGGTGTTTCAACATACACTTGAGGATTACCTTCACTCCAAATGCGGCAGTTTTGTTTGGTGACGTAGCCATTCAACCAGAAGTGCGCTTCATCGCTAAACAAAATTCGAACAACGGTAATCTTATTTCGGGCCCAAATTGCACTATTTGCAAGCGCTGTTCAGGCGTGAGTCTATTCATGATGAATTGCCAAACCAAACTGAAAATAAATCACTTGACAGCTGTTAAATCGGTCGCCATCTTGAAAAGTAATGCCAACTCAAAGCTCTATACCTCTATAAAAAAACACCCTATATAAATTAAAACAAAATAAAATAAAATAATTTAAAAAAATAAAAAAATTAAATAAAATAAAATAAAAATAAAATAATATAAAATAAAATAAAATGAAAAAATAAAAATAAAATAAGAAATTAAAAATAAATGAAATAAAATAATAAAAAAATAATAAAAAAATTATTGAAAAAAAAATTAAATAATAAAAAAAAAAAAATAACGTAAAAAAAAAATTAAAAAAAAATAGAATGAAGAAATAAAATTAACTTTAAAAAAATAAAATAAAATAAAATAAAATCATATACTCAAAATAAAATAAAATAACATAAAAAACTAAAAAATAAAAATAAAAAAGTAATATAAAATAAAAAATAAAATAAAATAAAGTAAAATTAAATAATATTAAAAAAAAAAACAAATAAAAATAAATAAATAAAAGATAAAATAAAGTAAATATAAATAAAGTAAAAATAAAAAAATAAAAAAATTAAAGAAAAAAAAAGTTTAAAAATTAAAAATATAAAATAAATTAAAAAAACATTAAATAAAAAAAACAATGAAATAATAATAATAATAAAGAAGTAGAGACCAAAATAAAATTTAAAATGAAATTTTAATATAGTGGTATATATATATAGAAATATAACGGATGATCCATTTCGAGGTTCTCTACTTTTTTAAAGAAAAAAAAAACACAGAAAATTTAAATTTAATGGGGAATGTTGATTATTCTCATTCGAAAAAACATTCTTTCGCATTTATTTATTGAAGATTATCTCTTTCAAATGTTGGCCGCGGCTACGTCTCAGATGGTCAGTACATCCGTAGAGTACAATTTTCGATGACTCGCTCGAGCATTTCGACTGGTAACTGGCGAATTACACGCGTGATGTTTTGCTCCAAGGCCTGAATCGAAGCGGAATTGTCCCTATAGCCTTTAGACTTTAATGGTGTGATATCACACGATCTTGGTGGCCAGTCGACCGGTTATCATGGTGCGATAACGGTCGCCAATGACTGTTACGTTCTCATCGGCATCATTTTTGAAGAAATATGAACCGATTATTCCACTATTTGGCTTGAAACCGTCGCATCTTCTTGGAACTTTTCTAGAGCTTTTCATAGAGCAAAGCGATTTCGCTGTATTTTGTACGCTTTCGTTTTAAGATCTCGACGTAAAATGCGCCTAGTCGTTCCATACGTCAGTCCGAATTGCTGCGAACGGCGCCAAATTGACTCTCTCCGGGGACTTCGTGTACACTCTCAGTTACGGCCGCTATATTTTCTTCACTGCGTGCTGGACATAGTCTATTCGGTCGAATATATTATCCAATAATGAACGCTAGGTGTCATGTTGGGTGTTGGTGTTGCGAATCGTACGCTCAGTAGACCGATTATGTTGACCATAAGAACGAGCGAAGCATGCGAAACACATTCTTTATAGAACGTGAATTTTCGTTGCATGAAAGTTGAATGATTTGTAAACGTTGTTCAGGCATAAGTTCTTCCATGATGAAATGTCAAACAATATTGAACAAAATAACACGACATTGAAAAAAGTACCTCTACTTGGATCACCCTTTACTTAAATACGCAATCGTCAGCTCCAGTCCCAAATCTCGGACATATTTCTGAACCAGCTTGCTACCTTCTCCTTCAATAACAGCTATTGCAAACAAAAACTGGATAGAGATGATAAGGTATTTTTAAAAAATTTCGACTCTAGCGCCAACTAATTATGTGTGTAAAATTATTGCTGGAGAATTTTTTCTTCAGAACAAAGGAAACTGCCAAAAAAAAACTGGTTTATGTGATTTCTTTGGTTTCAGAAAATGGTTTCGAAAAAATTAAGCAATATTTCAAAGAAAAAAATTCACCTCAATTAAAAATCAATTTAAAGTTTAAATATTTATGCAATTTTAAGTGCTCAGCAAAGCTTCACCACTGAAAATTCGGAATAATAAATTTCTTTTTTGCAAAAAAAAAAAAAACTATAAGCAAATCCTAATAAGCAATAAAAACTAAAAAAAAAAACTTAATAAAACCAAAACATAAGCGGAAAAAATAATTATTAAACGCTTTGGTCCCCAACTGCAGCTTACAGCCATCAAATACATTTACTCACCCATTCGATGAATAATTTACCAAAAATGCGACTACCAACACACACACACACACACACACACACAACAAAAGCAAGCTGTGAGAGAAGAGTATTTAAACAAAAAAAAGTATTTTTTTCATATTTTTTTCGCCATTTTATTACACAAAAGCATGTTGTAAATGATTTCGGAAGCATTTTTATTAATTCCTCCCAACGGTGTGCCGAACAGACCAAACAAGCAAACAACCAACCAAACAACCAACCAAACAACCAACCGAACAACGAGCCATCAAAACATCCTTTTGTTTCTTGCTGCTTGTTGTTTGTGTTGTTTAAACATGCGATGACATAGGCACTTGAAGATAAATTATTTATGTATGTGTATAGCCTTAAGTGTTAAGCTTGTTATGGGACTTGTTTGGCTGTTGTTGTTGCTCTTGCTGCTGTTGTTGCTGTTGTTGTTATTGCCATTTGCGTTTGCTTTTGCTGCCACTTACGATTTACAACTGCTAATTGTTGTTGTTGTCATGCTAAATTGTTTGTTTTTGTTTGTCTGGCTGATTAAGTTTTATAAATATAAATACAAAAACAACAACAAATACACTCTTACATACACACACACACATACATACATGTACGCCAAATTGGTTAATATTTTTTTTGGGTTCAGTCAAACCTTTATACGCAGCAAACGCACACCCACGCTAGCCCGGACGGCTTTATTAATCCGCCTAGCCGTCCATGCGTCCATCCGTCCGTCCGCTAAGCCTAACTACTCACCATTTACTGTTATTTTATTATGATTATTACAATTTTTTTTTGTGTTTTTTTGGTCTGTAGTAAAAATTTTGCGCTTTTCGCTGCTCCAAGCGGATGTGGCATAATGGACAAAACCACAACATATCGCCCTGTACACGTGTGTGTGTGCGTATGTTTGTGTGTGTGTGACGGTGTTTGTGTATTGTTGGGCATAATAAATTTACGTATTTCTACATTTCCTGCTTTTACTTAGGGTTTTGCGCGCTTTACTTGGTTCTTCTACACCCGCTTGTTGTTGTTGTAGCAGCACTTGTTCTTGTTGTTGTTGTTGCTGTTGTTGCCACTGTTGCCAAAGCACATAAAACCTGTCAATTAAAACGGCATTGTGTTGTCATTAAGTCGAGCGCGTTCAAGTTGCTTTTTAGCATTTCTGCTCTCCACTGCCGCTGCTGCCGTTGCTGCTGCTGCTATTTTTTTCCACTTTTATATTGCCTACTTTGCGGCGCTCAACAACATTGTTTCGGCTCATCGTCTGCTCGTCTGCTCGTCTGCTCGTCTGCTCTTGGCGTTGATTTGTTTTGGTGCGCCTGTGCCCTTTTATGTGAGTTTTTGTGCTTGTCTTGCACTCATTCTGCTTGCTGCTGCTCATTCGCTTTCGCTGTTTCTTTGTATGCAAACAATTTGCTTGGATAACCCATTGCCATTTCAACGTCGCCTTTCAGGCACAATAGAACACAAGTGGGCGAAGAGAGAGAGAGGGAGGGAGAAAGGGAGAGAGAGGGTGAGAGGGAGAGAGAGGGAAAAAAGAGAGACACACACATGCCTGTACATATACAGCATAGTACTAGAAGCACAAAGTCATAGAGACTGGAGGACTCACACACGTACACACACACACACCCACATACACCTGCTTTTATGCACCATCCATGTTCGCCTATAGGTATGTCACATACACTGCTAGAGAATTTCGTTCATTCATGAGTTGAAAATTTCAAGTTAACACTTGGCTGCGCAGCTCCTGGCAAAATGTGTAGTGAGTTTCGCTTTTTAATACATTTTTTGTTGTTGCTTTTTTCCATTTTTCCATTTTTCCATTTTTATTTTTTTTATTTTTTTATTTTTTATTTTAATTTTATTTTTTATTTATTTTATTTTTTTTGTGTACCTTCTTCCGCGCTTTTCACTGCCCGACAACAACAACCAGCCAAGTGGGAGGCAGGCAACTTTGTCAACTGACACTGTAGCATTTTCCAAACACTTGAGAAATACATACATACATACATACACACAATATTTATTAATATTTATTTTCGTATATAAAAATTTTTTATAATTTTTTTTTTTGGTATTTTTTTTTTTTTGTTTGAGTACTTCAAGTAGTGGTTTTCACAGCCTAAAGCACCCATAAATCACGCATCAGTTAAAGTGCGCTAGTCCTCTACGGCGGCGCGCCCCCCTCAAGTGTCCTCCTTTTCCACTCGCTGTGTTGACAAGTCACGGTATTAGTGGCAGGCGAGTGGCAGCAGCATACTGTCACTCACTTATTCATTCACCCACCTGATTGCTCACTCTCTCACTCTCTCTCTCTGTCACTCTTTTCTTTGCTACACATTTGCCCGCCTGCCACCTCACTCGCTCTCGTTCACTCACTCACTCATTCACTCACTGTGTTGTTAGTGTGGTTTGCTTTGCTGCACACATTTGTAAACTTTTTCACGTAAATTAGTAATTTTTCATTATTAATTTGCGCTCTTTTTTCAAACTCGATTTGCTACTAATATTATTACTTTTTAACGGGAGATTTTTTTCATAATTTCTTCTAACTTTTTATTTATTTTTTTTAATGATTTTATAATAATTTTTTTCCTTTTATCGTACTTCAGCAAATATTTTCCTTTTATTCTGCAGTTTTTTACATTTGCCTTTTCTGGTTTCTTGTTTTCTTTATATTTTCTGGCTTATTCGCCATATTCTCCATTTAATTAGTGTATTTCTTATCTCTTGGCAAAGCTTGTTGTATTTTTTCTTATTTTACTTTATAATAATTGTTTTTTTTTAATTCTTTTTATTTTATTGTTTTTTTTTGATTTTACTTTTACTCAATTTTCATTTCTTTAATTTAATTTCACTTAATTTATTTATTTTTAAATTTAATTATATTAATAAATTTTTTTGTTTATTATATTTTAGTTTTATTTTATGAAAATTAATTTTTTATTTAATTAATATAATTTAATGTATTTTGATTTTATTAAATATTGTTTTATTTTATTTTATTTTACTTCATAGTGCCTTATTTAATTTTATTATATTTATTTTTTTTTTAGTTTATTTAATTTACTTTAATTTTAATTGATTTATATTTATTTTACGTATTTTACTTTTAAATTAACATATTTTATTTCAGTTTAAATTGTTTTATATTATATTATTTTAATTTTTTTATTTTACTTATATTTATTTAATTTAATTTAATTTTATTTTATTTTTAATTAATTGAAATTAATTTTTTTGACATTATTTAATTTAATTTTTATTTTATTTTATTTAATTTAACTTTCTTGACTATATTTTATTTTATTTTTAATTAACATATTTTATTTTTCTTCTATTTTTATTTTATCTTTTTACATTATTTAATTTAATTTTATTTTATTTTCTTTAATTTAAATGATTTGTTTTCATATTATTAAATTTAATTTTTTTTAAATTTATTTAATTTTTTTTGACTTTTTTAATTTTATTTTAAATTAAGTTATCTTATGTTATTTTTATTTTTTTGACTTTATTTACTTACCTAAATTATATTTTTTTTAAATTACTGTTTGGATTGTTTAATTGTATTTTCTTTTCATTTTGTTTTATTATTTTCAATTTAATTTAATTTTAATATATTGCATTTCATATTATTTTATTTTGAATAGTTTTAATTTTATTTAATTTTTACGATTTAATTTAAATTAATTTAATTTAATTTTGATGTTTTAATTTTATTTTATTTAAAAAAAATTAATTTGTTTAATTTAATATAGCTTATATTTTTTATTATTATATAAATTATATAATTTTAATCAAGTTTTTATTTAATTCATATAATTTAATAAATTTTAAATTAAATTAATTTAATTTTTTTGACTTAATTTAATTTAATTTAATATTATTTCCTATTTTATTTCATTTTAGTTTAATTTAATTTTTTCGTTTGTTTTTTTTATTTTGATTTAATTTCATTTTACTTTATTTAAAATATTTAATTTGTTTAATTTAATATAGATTAACTTTTTTATTATTATTTAAAATATATAATTTTGTTTTATTTTTTATTTAATTCATATAATTTAATTATTTTAAAATTTTTTCTTTTTTTAAATTTATTTAATCTTATCATTAATTACTTTAATTTTAATTAAATATAATTTAATTATAATATTTTGTATTTTATTTTAAATTAAGTTTATTAATTTACTTCTTTTTACTAATTTTTTAGTTTTTTTTTGACATTTTTTAATTTAATTATTTTATTTTATTAAATTTTTTTTAATTTTTTTTGATTTTATTTAATTATATTTTAAATTAATATATTTTATTTTAATTCTATTTATTTAATTTTATTTAATATAATTTTTTCAATTTATTTAATTAATTTTTTTTAATTTAACATTTTTTGCAGTTTATTTAATTCTATTTTAATTTAATTTTATTATGTTTTATTGAAATAATTAATAATTAATTTAATTTTGGTTTAAGTTAATTTTAATTTATATAAAACATTGAATTTGTTTTAAATTTAATTTAACTTTTTTATATAATTTAATGTGTTTTAAAATTATTTAATTTTTTTTGTGGGCTTTACCTAATTTTTTTATAATCTTTTTTTAGTTTTAATTTAATTAAGTTTAATTGTAATATTGTATATTTAATTTAATTTAATTTTAAATTAATTTCATTAATTTTAATTATGCTTTTATTTATTTTATTATATTAATTTTTTGGACTTTATTTAATTTAATTTTATTTTTTTCCTATTTTATTTTATTTTAATTTAATTGTATATTTTCGTTTGTATTTTACTTTTGTTTTATTTAATTCAAATTTTATTTAGAATTTTAATTTGTTTAATTTAATTAAAATTTACTTTCTTATGCTACTTAAATTATATAATTTAATGTTATATTTATTAAATTTTTTCATATAATTCAATTTTATTGTATTTCAAAAAAAGTTGTTTTTTCTTTTATTTTAATTCACTTATTTTAAATTAATTAAATTATTTATTTATTTAAATTTAATTTTGTTTTTGTTTTTATTATTTTATATTAAGTAATTTTTTTTACTTACTTTAATTAAATTTAAATTTAATTTAATAATTTTCATTTATAATAATAAATTTAGTTTAACATAATTTATTTTATTTTATTCAATTTAGCTATATTTACGTTTAATTCAATCAATCAATTTTTTTGTATATCAAGTAATTTTGATTTAGATTTTACTCTTTTTTTTAATTCACTTATTTTAAATTAATTAAATCAATTTTTTAATGTTTTTATTTTTATTTTTATTATTTTACATCAATTGATTTTATTTAATTAACTCAATTTAATTTTATTTTTATTATTTTATTTTAATTTAATTAATTTGATCTAATATAATATAATTTATGTTAATCCAATTTAATTTATTTAATTTAAAAAAAATTAAAATTTTATTTGTATTGTATTTCAAAAAAATTTGTTTTGTTTAATATTAATTTCTTTTATTTTAAATTAATTAAGTTAATTTCTTTGGTTTTAATTTTATTTTATCTAATATTATTTTATTTTATATTTTTTTATTTTATATAATTCTAAATATATTTTTTGGCATTTAAATTTATCTAAATTAATTTAAGTTCTTCATTATTTTAATTTTATTTTAGTTAATTCATTTATTTTCTCTTATTTTTTTTTTGTATGTTATTGTATTTAATTTAATTTAATTTATTGAATTTTTTTTTAATAATTTAATTTTTATTCTATTTTTATTTATTTTATTTAATTCATTTAATCTTTTATATTTTTTAATTTTTTATTTTACTTAAATTTGTTTTGTTTTAATTCATTTCATTAAATTTTATTTCATTTTGTTTCATTTTGGTTTATTAATTTTTTATTTCAATTAATTTTATTTTGTTTTAATATAACTTTTTTCCTTTCTTTATAATACATACTATTTTTAGTTTATTTTATGATTTTTTTTTTCAATTAATTTTATTTCATTTAATTTTTTTTTAAATTCTTTTCTCATTTATTTTTCCAAATTCTTTTTATTTTCATTTATTTTTATATTTTATTCTTTTTGTTCACATTTCATTTTTGTTTTATTCTCCACATTTTCCACAATTATTTTCAACTTTTTCTGATTTTCTGCACTTCTGGCTTTCGCACGTATTTTCCTGCTTGCTTAATAATGCTTTTGGTGCTTGTTTTGTTGTTGTTTTTGGCTTGTCATTATTTTTCTCTTTCACTTTACTTATTGTTATGTTTTTATTGTTGTATATTTGCGCTCACTCCTTTTCGCTACTGTTGCTAATATTGCAAACAAATTTTTGTTATTTGTTTTACACTACTCAACAACAACAACACTAACATTTTGCTCACCAAAATAACTACTTTGCAATGCTACAAACAACTATTATAACAACAACGGCAACAACAATAACT
The DNA here is from genome assembly GCA_030068015.2 of Neoceratitis asiatica. Classification (NCBI taxonomy): domain Eukaryota; kingdom Metazoa; phylum Arthropoda; class Insecta; order Diptera; family Tephritidae; genus Neoceratitis; species Neoceratitis asiatica. The sequence continues at coordinate 70,107,008 of CM061527.1, read as the reverse complement.
GTGTAACTCTTTGGCAAAGCAAAAAAAAAAAAAAACACACCAACGCTTCACTGCGCTGCCACTACTTACTACGCACCGTTATTACTCGTCGTCGTGATCGTCGTATTCCTTTCGTTTGTCGCGAGCAACTGAATTCGTTACTCTGCCAGCATCGCCATTTAAGATAGAAATATTTTTTGGTATCCTTCCTATCCTTTTGGTGTTGATGAGCTTTCAAAGCTCTTCTCCCACTCATTTGTTGTTTGTGTTGTTTGTGTTGTTGTGTTGTTGCTGCTGGTGGTGGTGCTTCAAAGAGTTTCTAATGCTTGCTTGCCTTTTGTTGTTGCAATGTTTGCCTTGTATGGAAAATACTGGGAACATTTGAGTTGTTGTTGCTGTTGTTGCCTGCCTTGTGTCTCTCTCTGCGTGTGTGTGTGGCACCTGCTGTGTCTGCTTGAATTAGTTGTCACCCACAAGTATGCGTGTGTGTGTGTGCGCACATTTGTGTTGTATTTGTGGCGGAGTTTGCGTCTCACGGCTGGCTGAGTGGAAGGTTAGTTTGTGCTTTGTGGGTGCTGCTGCCGCGTCTTCTTATTACTATTCTTCTTCTTCTTCTTCTTCTTCTTCTTATTATTACTATTCTTCTTCTTCATATTACTATTCTTCTTCACCTTCAAGTGTGTGCTGGTTGCATTGCTGATGCAATGCAGCTGTTGATTGAAGAAACACATAGAAGAGAACAGCAAAAACAAAAACAAAAACAAAAACAGCAAAAAAAGCAAACAGATGATGGATAATGCGTTTTCTTTCTTAGCCATGCAAGCAGCGGCAGCGGCGCCGGCATCTCGGCAGCAAAGGCAACAGAGCCAACGGAGCCAACAGCGGCGGCAGCAGAATAACAGTTTGCTTTGCGCTTGGCGTTTATTTACTTTGTCAATCCTCAATTGTTAGGTAATTTCCAAGAAAATATTTTCTTTCTGCATTTGAAAAATCATCTTTGTTGCGCACCTTTTAAAGTCTTTTGAATGTAAACTATGGAATGAATGGATGAATAGCAGCGAAAGTTGTTGTTGCTGTTGTTGTTGTTGCTGTTGTTCGCTCTAACTGCTTTTGACTTTAGCGCAGCGATTTATGCATGTGACGCTATGAATTATGACATTTCATATAATAGAAATAAATAAATTATGAGTTTTTGTAGTGAGAGAAAAAAATGCAGTTTGAATTATGTCTTTGCCATCATCCGGGGGAGAGAAAGAGGTGTTGGAGGAGGTTAGAAGGTATATAAAAGAATCTCATATCTAAGAGAACAATATTACGCATTATAGAAACTCTCTGGCAGTGTAAGAAGAAGAGTTCTACGCATTTAAGTAATCCACCTTTGATGACCGATACCCTCAGTAGAGAGATAAACTTTAGTTTAAGCTGCTTGCACAAGTCTTATGCTTAGGAATAAGAAAGAGTTGTGAGAGAAAATGGAGAAAATAGCAATTGAAACCGTTGTAGATGGTTTACCTTGCTGATGAAGCACTTTATTGCGATCCCCCACGGTTAAAAACTGCTTACTCAGAGCTTCGGCCTTCGAGGTTAGATTAGTTTTGCCATAAAGGAGAGTTGATGAGCCATTCCAAGTACCCTGGTGAGGTTAGGTTACACTTCGCACAGAGAAAGCTTGAATTGGAAAGATACTCCTATGTATGTGGCAAAGCTGGACTACTGAATATTTGTCAGAAGTTGAAAAATCTGAAGGGTTTTAGAGAGGAACAGTTTCTTATTCGTCTTGATGGGCTCTAGATGCGCTAACCGAGTCAACAATAGCACGCCAGTAGTTTCATCTCTTAGTTGTACAGCGTCAATTTGAGATACCTAGCCCATCTAGGGCAGGCCCCTCGCCATCCGAACTTTCAAAATGGGGTACAGGTCTTACGCTTTATCTGCTATTATATTATGTCCGACTTATGTGCTTAACATGCGCCAGCATCAATTACCTATAGACGTTTTCATTCCAAAAGCAGCAGCAAACTCTCCTAACAGACTTTAGCAGTTCGGTAGTGGAGCCAAAAGAATTATGTACACCGCGGTATGCTAAGCTAGCTCACAACAACTTCAGATTCTATGCGCCAAAGGTTGGAGGTCGATGGTTGCTCTCTGATGAAGACATTCTCTAGACGTCCATGGAGAAGAGGATACTATCTCAATCTATAACGATCAGTCCAAATTGGACTGCGGAGTGGGGAATGCGGGTATACTACGAGGATCTCTCTCTCTCTCTCTATCTCTCTCTCTCTATCTCTCTCTCTCTCTCTCTCTCTCTCTTCAATCAATCGAATTCAGCAAGTATTGTATCTTCCAAGCGGAAGCATTAGGCATAGTAAAATCTTTTGGAGCTTTATGGAATAACTACGGGAGAGTAAAGAAAGCAACCATATTTACGGACAGCCAGGCAGCATTGCTGGTCGCCACCAATGGTAAACTCCAGCATCGTCAATAATTGCTGGAAGGCTATGACCTTGCTGGCGAGTCAACTGCTCTTATTCATATTTCGCGATACCGGCCATGGTAACTTTTTCAGCAAACAAAAGGCTGACAAATTGGTCAAGTCGGGAGCGTCTCTCTCTGAATTCAAGGCGGAGTTAATACTTTGCCCGCTGGGGCACAAATCAAACTGTTGTTTTTTCTGGATGAAATGGCAGCTCTTGAATCTCTTCATTTTGCTCTTCGTCCCAAATGCGGTACTTTTACTTGCTTACATACCCATTGAGCCAGAAATGGGTCTCATCACTGAACAAAATTCGGCTCTAAAACGTCGGATCTTCTTGAAACTTTTCAAGAGCTCGTAGAGCGAAGCGATGTCGCTTGGGAGGGTCGAGCGGCTTTAGACCTTGCACAAGCTGCATTTTGTACGCTTTCCGTTTAAGATCTCGACGTAAAATGCGCCAAGTCGTTCCATACGTCAGTCCGAGTTGCTGCGAACGGCGCCGAATGGACTTTTCACGGTCTAACACGGTGTAGACTCTCAGCTACGGCCGCTATATTTTCTTCACTGCGTGCTGGACGTGGTCTATTCGGTCGAATATTATCCAATAATGAATGCTGGGTCTCATGATGGGTGATGGTGTTGCGAATAGTACGCTCAGTACGCGGCTGATTATGTTGACCATAAGTTGAGCGAAGTGCGGGAAACACATTCTTTACAGAACGTGAATTTTCGTTGTATGAAAGTTGAGTGATTTGTAAACGTTGTTCAGGCATAAGTTCTTCCATGATGAAATGTTAAACAATGCTGAACAAAAACAAAATGACTGCTTGACACGACTCATGCGTGATCTGTCAAAAAACGGCTATTCGAAAAAGTAATGGATCACCCTTTACAAAACATATAAGTGATCACAATGGCCATAAATTGTTTTCACCCCCCCCACTAAATAGCTTTCGAACTGTATATTATCTTAAAAAGTTTCCATGACACTGAAACTGTTTGAGATTGTTCTTTTTGCCAACTTCATTTATTTTTATTGTGTGTCACAATCCGGTATGAAATCACTTAATACCCTATTTGGTGTGAAGCAACCTAATTTTTATGTCATTTACATTTGAATTAACGCGCAAAATGCAATTAAATTGCTGTTAAGTTGCGCGCTCCAAATTTATCGCAAATCGATTTATCGATATCAGCTGACCAAGCACATGACTAGTGGTGTCAATGCAAATGAAAGGGAAAACAATAAAAATAACTAAATTCGCAATGATCGGAAATGATGAAAGGCAGCCAAAGTGACAGCGGCCCTAGCTAGAATTATGCCAAACACTGGTGGCCCTAGCCACAGTCGAAGAATGCTAGCGTTAGCTAAAGTTAGTCAGTCATTACTGATGTATGCGGCTCCGATATGGGGGGCAGCCTTGCAACAAAACACAGGTGCCAATAAGGCAAAGGCAGTCTTCAGGCTAAGCGCAATTAGAGTAGCCTGTGCACATTTAGAACGGTGACTCATGAAGCAGCCAGTATCATATCTGGCCTAATGCCACCAGATATATTGGCTTCGGAGTTTGGCAGGCTCCAGCATAAAACATCAAAAGCTTTGAATAGGCATCTGACTGCCGATGAGCGCAGGAAGGAGAGACAGGCGAGCCTCAACGAGAGGCAATCGCAGTGGGATGCGGCTGGAAAAGGAAGATGGACACATAGACTAATTAAGAGAGTACCAGCCTGGATCGAGAGGCAGCATGGAGATACAGACTTTTATCTCACACAATTTTTGTCAGGTCATGGCTGTTTCAGGGAGTACCTCCACAGATTCGGCCATGATGACGAGACGGAATGTTCTCTCTGTGGTAGAGCCGAAGAAAATGTAGAGCATATATTCTTCTCTTGCTCGAGGTATACAACGGAGAGAGCTACCATAGAAAATTTAATAACGGAAAGGATGACACCCGACAACATTGTGAGCCACATATTGCAATCGAGGTTGGTGGTATGGGATAAAATGAAGGAGTGGGCTGCTATAGCGCTCAAAGAGCTGAGGATAAAGGAATGGCAGCGCAGAGGCATAAGACCGGATGAATAACACAAATAACTGCAGTGAGTATGTGAAGAGGCATTCTGGCCCAGCTTGGACCTGCGAAGTAATGCTTAATCGGCTGTCCCGTAGGTCCAAATATAAGCTATAGCAGACGGAGTGGGGTTTAGTACGTAGGCGTACTGCTTCGCAAGTCCGGTACAGCTAGAAAATGCTGCCTGGGCGTGGTCCCGAATGAGGTGTACCTTTAGCGGACAACAGTATGAATCGTGCATGCTGCCAGTGGCAGTATCTTTGGAAGATTCCTCCTTCGTGGAAAAAAAAACACTCAATCTGTTGCTTGCCCAGCAGCAAATTAAACAAATTGTGCACCACTTCAGCGCTAAGTCTAATGCCGGGGCAAAGCTTTAATTACACAACAGCCCGGCATGTCTGTGGGCGCCTAATCAAATGAAAGTCAACTGCAAAACCGCAAAGAATGTGCTAAGATGTCTGTATGTATGTATGTAATTACTTATTTATAGTTACATTTACATATATGGTATGTGTGAGTATGTATGTATGTATGTATAGCAAAAGCACGTAATATACAAATGCCATTGCGGCTTTCTGGCTTTTCCCTCTGCTCTGCTCTGCATCTATCTGTCCTTATTATGTATGTTTATTTGACTGTAATGCTGGCATTTAAACAAATATTAGATAATTTATAATATGCTCGAAAACATCACAGCTCAACAGTGCAAAACATCTATATGAAGAAATATTATATGCATTGCACGTACACACTCGTATATAGCTACATATGGACGAGTAGTGCGAGCAAATCCAACCGTAATGCGTGTGTGTGTGTGGTGAGTAGTGGCAGCGGAAAAAAAACCGGATTGTAGGTAAAGAGTTAAGCAAACTCATGCATTTACATACATGCGCATACACATAATATGTATAATATGTATGTATGTACATATGTGCATCAAGTAAAGCTTCAAACCGCCCACTTGAGGCGGCGCGCTACTCGAGCAAAAGGGTTACATTTTGAAGGAGCAGAAGAGACAAGCCATACACAGTGACAACACAGTGACATTACAACAACACAACACAAAAACACAACACAACACCGTTGTCAATTTTGTCAAACGCACACATACACACAGGTATTATGCAAATAACTTATGTTTTGTGTGTGCTTGACAGTCAGCCTAAATTGAGCGTTTAGTGTTTTTTGGTGTGTTTTTTTGTTTGTTTTTCTCTGTTTTGTTTTTGTTTTTGTGTGCGTGAGCTCTTTTTTTTTTTGTACGGCTTAGCATTAAATGTTTAAGCAAATATACAGTTAAACTTGTGCGTATCTACGGATTTGCTAGTACATTAGTCTCTGCGTTGAGTTTCATTATCTTACCACACAGTAGAGCACAGCTCAGCACAGCAGTTGGGGGCAGTGAAATCAATTTTCCAAATTGATTTTCTTACTTGCGTATCGAACGGAAGGAAGGGGTGGTAATAAATTGGGTGAAACATTTACACTTCATGCAATCGGAGAAGAAACTTTACGCATGAATGTGGTGGAGAAGTTTACTTGGAGAAAGTCTGCCTCAAATGTATTGTTTTAAGTTTCGTATTGAAAATGCCGTTCTCAAATTAAGTGTCAATAATTCATAGTCCTTTTGAAACCCTCTTCTTATACAGAGGTTCGCTTATTTTTAATGCCCGACGCAAAATGGTGGAGATTATTTTCTTTCACTAACTCAATGGCTGTGAATGGTTGCTATGCAACGGGTTATTCATTTCGGCCTACTTTTAAAAAAAAAAAAACAGAAAATACTAATTTATTGGAGAATGTTGATTATTATCATTTGAAAGAGCATTCTTTGGCATTTACTTCGTGAAGATTTTCTATTTCAAATCTTGACCGCGGCTGCGTCTCAGATGGTCCATCCGTTGAGTACAATTTTCGATGACTCGTTCGAGCATTTCAACTGATAACTGGCGCATGACACGCGTGATGTTTTGCTCCTGAAGGCCTGAATCGAAGCGGGTTAATCCGCATAGACTTTAGACTTTATATATCAACACAGGAAAAAGCCCAACGGTGTGATATCACACGATCATGATCATGGCCAATTGACCGGTCTAAAATGTGAAATTATCTGTTCACCGAGGTGTTCTTTCAATAAATCCATTGATTGATGCGTTGTGTGGGAAGTGGCGACGTTTTGCTGAAATGAAATGTCGCGGATATCACGAGCATCAATTCAGGCATCAAATAGTCGGTTATCGTGGGACGATAAGTCATCATGTACAATCAAATCGCTCATGGAGCGAGAATGTGTCAGGAATCTAAATGAGATGTGAGGGAAGAATCAAGTTCGGCTCTTTCGGGATCCATTACACACAGGAATGGGAGGGAATGAAATAGCTGATAAACTTTGTAGGGAAGTAGCATAAGAGCAAGAGCTCTTCTTTCCCATAAGACCGCAGGCAATAAAGGAAGAGATAAAAGAAAGGAAAAATAAATCAGAGAGCGATATTGGCCTAGAAGTACTGGGATTGAACAATTTAAATGACCAACTACAGGCTGCGTAATTACATGCACAAAGGCGCAACGGAAACATGCCGATTTTGCGAGATGAAACCGAAAACATAGACCCACATATTGCTAGGGTGAGAAGCAGCTGAAACAAGAAGATTAAAACACCTAGATACCTTCTAGCCGCAGAATATTACACCGTCCAAGCCCTCATGTCTGCTCGGGCTCTAGAGCGACTTAGGACTAGCCATTTAATGACGGCGGTGCGCGCACAACCTCTCCCAGCAACTACCTTTCTAACTAACGGAAGTGACGTATCTTACGTCCGAGGTAGACCCGAGGTGTATATATTTTAAGTGACATTTCCTACTCTAAATACCTATCTTAACCAATCTCTACTGTTGAAAATAGTGTGGACCTGTAACGTCACCAGCTTAGATATAAAGTTTTGATGAAATGGACGAAAGTTGCAGAATTGATACTCCACGAGATTGTTTAATTACGGCGGAGCTCCACGTTAAAGAGGGAATACTCTTCCGAAACGAAAACTTTAAATTGGACAACGAGCTGGTTGGTTAAATAGGCACGAGTAAGACTATGTCGCTTTGAAGAATTTCAAACTCGTCATGTCCATTGCGACTCCATATAGAAGCAATCCCTTTTGCACATAGTGATCCTGGTTAAAAAGATCCTTAAGAGATCACAAAAGAGGTACCCAAAATTCTAAGCTGACTCTGGACAGGCGGTCTTTAATTTCTTTAAGATGAGCGGTGCCATTAAGAACGACATCTTCTATATATTTTTCGATGCTGTTCTGGACAGGGTTCCAACTCATGATTATTCAACTCATAATGAACACGAGTTAGTCTATTGGGTACCAGAATATATTGACATCGAGGGCAATGAGGTTGGCTAAAGAGAACATGCTGTGAGAACGAGAACCATGGAGATACCAGTCTCATTCGGGGAGGTGAAGCATGTACACTAAATATGCTTAGACTAAAAAGCATTGGGAACGAACAAAAAGCAGCAGTTTAAGACATGAAGCTTCGCGGACTTTACTAGCGACACAGCGGTCAGACTGAATTTATTACTGCTATTAGGGGGTTATATGTAGGCATAGCTTTGCCTTTCCTGTGTCAAATTCCATCAAATTGGGTCTGGTTGGGAACAATAACTACAGGAAATGCAGAAAATGAGCGAAGAGACCGTAGAGCAACTATGACAACAACCACAACCTCGTCTCAGAGGGAAGATGTACCATTGGAAGCAGAAGAACGCTTCCCAACCTGCGAAGATTTACTTTGGCTCAGACAGACCTAGCCAACTGCTTCAAGATCAAATATTCTCCATCTCCAGTGTTCAGAAGTGCATGAAACGGCACTATTTTACTTCGTGATTCATCAGTCGTGAGACAGACTGCTACTACGATCTGTTTAGCACGCTAATCATCCCTGCGAGGAGTAAGTGCGCAGAGAAGTGCTTCAAAGTATTACGAAGTTTTTCTCACCACTCTTGTTGTGGTGAGTTTACCGTAGTTTATAGTTTTTTTCATCGCCACGCCACACAATCCACCCTAATACATATATACATACATATAAATATATGTATGTACACATACAAATTGTAAATATTTCATGCATATTAACGGTAATCTGTGTGCGCTGAAGCGATAAAAAACAATTAATCACACCGATTAAACCCCAGAAAACAAAAACACCGACATACACACACACACGCCGCGCATACAAACAGAACATCAGCGAGCATAAAAACATTAACAAGCGAAAAATAAACGAAAATAAAACAACAACAACAACAACAATAACCGAAATAAAATTACAAATCATGCCATCAACTTCATTCAACTAATGTCTTTATCGCTGCTGTTATATGAGTGGGAGTGTGGGGAGTGTGTATGTGTGTGTGGGTATGTATGTGTATTACATCCAGTGGTGCCTTATGTCAGCTTATTGACACTCACTTGCTGGGGAGAAAAACCAGACAACAAACTACAATAGAATAATATACAACAATAGCAACAACAAACTACAATGAAATATTAAAAAAACAATAACAACAACAAACTACAATATAATAAAACACAAAAACAACAACAAGAAGAAACAACAACAACAACAACAACAACAACAACAACAACAACAACAACAACAACAACAACAACAACAACAACAACAACAACAAGAACAAAAACAACCAAACAACAACAACAGCAACCCAACAACAACAACAACAACAACAACAGCAGCAGCAGCAGCAGCAGCAACAACAACAACAACAACAACAAACTACAATGGAATAAAAGGTAACAACAACAAAAACAAATTCTTCTTCTTCTTTGGCGTAAGCATCGCTTACGCGATTATATCCGCATCAACAATATCGCGCCACTCGTTCCTTCTCGTTGCTGTTTGGCGTCAGCTGGAAATACCAAGTGATACCAGGTCGCTCTCCACCTGATCCTTACAATCGAGTGAAGATCTTCCTTTCCCTCTGCTTCCACCAGCGGGTACTCCATCGAATACTTTCAAAGCTGGAGCGTTTTCATCAATTCGGACGACATGACCTAGTCAGCGTAGCCGCTGTCTCTTGATTCTCTGCGAGCTATGTCAATGTCGTCGTATAGCTCGTACAGCTCTCCATTCCATGGTTTGCGGTATTCGCTGTTGTCAACGCGCAAAGGGCCATAAATCCTCCACAAAACTTTTCTATCGAAAACTCCTAAAGTCGCGACTCTTCGGCTGTCGACATCGTCCAGGCTTCTGCAGTGAGGTAGGCTACACGATTGCTCCAGTTTTGAAACCTTCTGTAATTCGCCGCATCTTCTCATAGAATTTTCGAGCATCATCCTTGTCGACCAGCTTCTCAAGCTCTTCATACTCCCGCATTTCGGCCTCTTTCTTTTTTCGTCTGCAAATGCGTCTCGCTTAACCTCTTCAGCTCTTGGTATCTATCCCATCCCGCACGTGTTGTAGTCGATCGCAATGTTGCGAGGTAGGTAGGTCTGCTTTCACACCACTGCAGTTCGACATTCCTCATCGTATCAGCTGTTATTCTGGCATTGTTGAAAACTAATTGTTTGCCAAGCAGCGGTACGCAAGGAATTTGCTATTTCGCTGCACAGAGTTGCTGATGAGTGCTCTCAGAGAGCAGGTGTGCAAGTCGAGTAGAATACCTGCCAGATCCAGACAGCCACTTGTGATTGCAGCTTTTCGACGTCAAACGTTCCTTGTGTTTGTTGACGGGGATCCTTTGTCGCACACAGGCGGATGCGTATTTTTGCTGCTACAAGATAATGATCCGAGTCGATATTTGGCCCTCGTAACGTACGCACATCTAGAACACTGCAGACAAGTTTTCCGTCTATCACAATATGATCGATTTGGTTGCGTGCTTTACGATCTGGCGACAGCCATGTAGCTTGATGAATTTTCCTATGCGGGCTCCGGCAAATCAATCAGCCTCAGCCCGTTTGGGGATGTTTCGTCGTGGAGGCTGAATTTTCTGATTGTCGCGCCAAAAATACCTTCTTTACCCATCCTGGCATTAAAATCACCTAGCATAACTTCGACATCGTGGCAGGGGCAACGCTCATACATAAGTTCGTTCTAAACTCTCATAGAAAGCATCTTTGGTCACATCATCCTTCTCTTCTGTCGGGGCGTGGGCGCAAATCAACGATATATTAAAGAACTTCGCTTTGATGCGAATTGCGGCTAGACGTTCATCCACCGGGGTGAATGCCAGGACTCGGCGACGGAGTCTCTCTCCGTCCAACCACAAAACCAACACCAAATTTGCGCTCCATTAAATGGCCGCTGTAATAGATTTCACAAGGCTCCATCTTCTTCCGTCCTTGAATCGTCCATCGCATTTCATGGACGGCGGTAGTGTCAGCCCTTAGTCTTACGAGGACATCAACCAGCTGGGCAGCGGCACCTTCCCAATTAAGGGATCGCATATTCCAGGTGCATGCCCTTAAATCGTGATCCTTTCAACGTTAGCGGGGGTCGTCATCAAAAATGGGCGGATCTCTCAGTCGAGGCATTTGTTGATTTTTCATTGGGGTATAGTTTTCATATGGTGGGTTCCAAACCACCCTACGCGCGACAGCAGGGGACTCGCCTTCTCACTTTAGCTCGCCTCCAAACGGATGTTGGTTGGTTAGCCCAGAGGGGATTCGCTTTCTCACTTTAGCGGATGTTTTGGTTACCTAGAGAATACATGGTCTAAAACCGGAAGTCGTGAGCTGCTTGAGCCATATGTAAAAGAATCGTTACTGGCCACTGCCAGGTGAATGGCAGTCAGAAGTTTTCCTCACTTGCGTGAACCTCAACAGCAACTTCGAGTATAATAAAGAGCAACAAATTCAAAACTACAATTGAATAAAATACAACAACAAGAACAACAAACTACAAAGTAATAATCTACAACAATTTATAATATAATAAAATACAACAACATCAACACAACTTTACATGCTGAAAACCAGCTGACTTCCTCACTTTGCTTGGCTTTTCGTTTGGTGAAATTTCTGCCAGCGTTATCATCGATTTGAAAACTCTGCAAGGCATAAAATTGAGTTAAGAAAAATAGTTTTTTTTTTCTTTGCTTTTGTGTTTTGGCTCTTCAAAGATAATTTTTTTTCCATTATTCGAAATAGACCGAGAATAGAGTGAATCAAATCAACGAATTTTCAAACTTTTCAACTTTTAATCAAAATCTTAATTATTCTTTAACACAAAATTAAATTACCGTTAGCTTTTTAGATATACATGTGCATGCAGGTGTATTTGTATGTGTGTGTGTGTCTGTGCCTCGGTATAAACCACACAAAAGTGTCAACGCCAAAATTTTCTAACCACAAATAAATTTTCTACGCCGCATATGGATGAATTACAAACACACACAAATGCACACACACATACATAAATACATAAATACATACATGTGTTGTATGCATATCAATTTAAAGGATAACAACGTCAGGGTATCCATATATGTAAATTTATACAAAACTCTTAGGTAAGTGCTTATGGCATAGTAAAGTCACACACGCGCACACACACACACACACCCAAAAAGCACATAAAACACAAATGAATGTGTAAATACACTAGTGTGTGTGTGTGTGTGCAGTGTAAGCCAGCAAAGCGGACAAGTTACATACACACATACATATCTACCATATTTCGTCACACAGAGTTTTGTGTGTTTTTGAAACAATGAATGGATTAAGTACAAATGTTGGCATTTTGGCATGGCATTAGGGCATACATACATATGTATGTATGTATGTAGGCATGTATATAGGTATATGTGGGCATAACATACAATCAGCGTGAGCAGGCAGTCAACAAAACATTTATAAGCGATTACTTAGCCAAAGTACATACAGACATACATATGTATAACGGTACATTTTATACGAGTATATGTTACACATATCATACACATACATATACACATTTATGATAGATTTACTCGCTTAAATGTTACATATATATAAAGGGTGATGCATTGCGAGGTGCCCTACTTTAAAAAAAAAAAACTCAGAAAATACAAATTTATTGGGGAAATGTTGATTATTCTCATCATTCGAAAGAACATTCTTTGGCATTTAGCTTTTTGAAGAGATTATCTCTGTCAAATGTTGGCCGCAGCTACGCCTCAGATGGTCGGTCCATGCGTTAAGCCCCCTGTTCGATGACTCGTTCGAGCATTTCGTCTGGTAACTGACGAACGACACGCGTGATGTTTTGCTTCACATGGCCTGAATCGAAGCGTGATTGTCCGCATATTGTCTTTAGACTTTACATATCCCCACAGGAAAAAGTCGTCTAACGGTGTGATATCGCACACGATCTTGATGGCCAATCGACCGGCCAAAAGCGTGGAATTATCTGCTCACTGTAGTGTTCACGCAATAAATCCTCCATTGATTGATGCGATGTGTGTGGGAAGTGGCGGCGCCGTCTTGTTGAAACCGGGGAAATGTTGCGGCGAACACGAGCTTCAATTTCAGGCATCAAATAGTCGGTTATCAGGGCGCGATAATGGTCGCCATTGACGGTTATGTTCTCACCGGCATAATTTTTGAAGAAATATTGACCGAGGATTCCACCGACCCACAATCCACACCAAACCGTTGTTTTTTCTGTATGAAATGGCAGCTCTTGAATCTCATCTCTTCGTTTCAAATTCATCAAATTTTGCTTGTTTACATACCTATTGAACCAGAAATGGGCCTCATCGCTGAATAAACTTTGGTTCGAAAACGTCGGATCTTCTTTGAACTTTTCAAGAGTTCATAGAGCGGAGCGATCTCGCTTTGGAAGGTCGCACGGCTTCACTTCTTGCACAAGTTGTATTTTGTACGCTTTCAATTTAAGGTCTCGACGTCAAATGCGCCAAGTCGTTCCATACGTCAGTACGAGTTGCTGCGGTCTTACACAGTGTACACTCTCAGCTACGGCCGCTATATTTTCTTCACTGCGTGCTGGACGCGGTCTATTAGGTCGAATATTATCCGCTATTGAATGAATGCGTTGTCTCAAGATGGTGTTGCGAATCGTACGCTCAGTACGCGGTCGATTATGTTGACCATAAGTTGAGCGAAGCGCGGGAAACACATTCTTTATAGAACGTGAATTTTCGTTGTATGAAAGTTCAATGATTTGTAAACGTTGTTCAGAGGCGTAAGTCTTTCCATTTGATGAAATGGGCCAAACAATATTGAACAAAAATAACATGACAGCTTGACACGACTCACGCGTGTTCTGTCAAAAAAAGGGCTGTTGGAAAAAATACCTCCACTTGGATCACCCTTTATATGTCAATTTACCGTTCGTTATGCCATACTTATGGAGGTAAGATCGTGCTCATGTGGCCTGTATTGTTTGTTTACTTGATTTTGGCTGCGGATTTGCTTAAGCATTTTTTCACATTTTTTGATTTCTTTTTTATACATTTTTTTTGGTTTTATTTTTGCAATTTACATCAGTGAAGTCTATTGTTTCTTGAATGGTGAAATTAGGTGCGTTTACATAAAATACTTAGGCCAGCTACTAAACACAATACACTTGCGAAGACATTTAACATATATTTACATATATGCATATGTATTAGTGCATTACAAAACATATTTACATGCATACATACACAGGCTCATCATACGTGCTTATTGTGTTACGAGAGCGAGAAGTAAAAGCTTAAAGGATTTTTCGTTTCTGACACAAATCAACATTCACTGAATCACACACACACACATACACACAAAAGTGCACCGCTTCTAGATGGAATTACCAAGAAGGCCTTAAAAATTGCTATAAAACACAAAGCCAGTGTATTTTCAGACCCAGAAATTTCAGCGTTCTGTAGTACATAACGAAAGTATGCCCGACGAATGGAACCGAAGTATGGTCTGACCAATCCAAAAAAAAGGTGACCACATGGTCTGTGTCAATTACCGTGGGATAAGTCTTCTCATCGCATCGCAAATAAGGTCCTATCCAGCGTATTATGTGAAAGATTAAAGCCCACCGTTAACAAACTGATCGGTCCGTATGAGTGTGGCTTTAGACTTGGCAAATTCACCATTGACCAGATATTCACCATACGGCAAATATAGGAGAAGACCAGAGAGAAAAGAATCGATATGCCTGCGACAGCACGATAAGGAACTGCCTCTACGCCGCTCTGTTGGAATTTGATATCCCTCCATACGGCGATGAAAACTGACCCTGGATAATACCAGTAGGGCAGTCAGAATTGGGGCAGACCACTCCGAACCGCTCGATACCAAGCGAGGTTTCAGACAAGGTGACTCTTTATCCTGTGATTTCTTCAATTTGATGCTGGAGAAAATAATAGGAGCTGCAGAGTTCAACAGACCAGGTACAATCTTCTTCAAGAGTGTACAATTGTTAGCGTATGTCGATGATATTGATATCCTCGGCCATAATAACCGCACCGTAAGTTCTGCGTTCTCCAGGTTAGATAAAGAAGCGTAGCGAATGGGTCTGGTAGTGAACGAGGGCAAGTCGAATTATCTGCTGTCATCAAATAAACGGTCGCAACCTGGCTCCCACGCCACTATTGACAGCCATAACATCGAAGTCGTAGATCATTTCGTCTATCTGGGAACCAGCATTAACAACACCAACAATATCAGCGTTGGAATTCAACACAGAATCACTCTTGCCAACAAGTGTTACTGTGGACTGAGTAGGCAATTGAAAAGTAAAGTCATCTCTCGACGAACCGAAACCAAACTCTACAAGTCGCTCATCATCGTACCGGTCCTGACTTATGGTGCAGAAGCCTGGACGATGTCGGCAACCGATGAGTCGGCTTTAGGAGTTTTCGAGAGAAAAGTTTTGCGGAAGATTTATTATAGTCCTTTGTGCGTTGGCAACGGTGAATACCGCAGACGATGGAACGATGAGCTGTACGAGCTATACGACGCCATTGACATAGTTCACAGAGAATCAAGAGACAGCGGTTACGCTGACTAGGTCATGTCGTCCGAATTGATGAAAACGCTCCAGCTTTGAAAGTATTCAATGCAGTATCTGTTAAAGGAAGCAGAGGAAGAGGAAGATTTTCATTACGTTGTAAGGATCTTCAGGAGAGCGACCTGGTATCTTTTGGTATTTCCAGCTGACGCCCAACAGCAAAGAGAAGGAACGAGTGGCACGCTATTGTTGATGCGATTATAATCGCGTAAGCGTTGCCTACGCCAAAGAAGAAGAAGAACCACAAACCGCTGATAATTTCGTTCATAATTAATTTACTAATAGGCGTGCCTGACGTAAGAGGTTACTAAAATTCAATAGTTCGGGTCTTTATACTGGTACAACCCGAATTTCCATCCGTCAAAGGACTGTCACTTCCACAACATTTCCCAAAAAATCAAACAAAAATACTGCTTTTTGGATTGTTTCCCTTAAACTCATTCATTTGCCTACAGGGCTTAAGCATACAACCTTATATGCTATGTAATTCTATACTACGATATTTGAGTGTGTGCAGAGGGAGATAATTTAAAATATGACTTTTCATTTATTTCCTTATTCGCGAAAAATGATTCTATTGACAAACTTTTTGGCGAACATTTATGATTTAAGACATTTGTGACTTTCTCAAGTAAAAGTTTCAAGCAGAAATGCTCGTGGAATTGTGTGTCACACCTTTTCAAAAAAATTAAGATTTTAGTGAAATCTTTATTGAAGTAATATATCATTTGAGCCGTAGCCATGCACAAGCTATGTAACTAAATGCGAGTGCAGACTTCCCTTTCTTCTTGCAAACAATTTGACCTCTAAGTATAGGGAACACCTGCTCTGGTCTAATCGATCAATATTCGGATAAATTAACTCGCTTCGTGTCTTGAAGTATAGATTGATTATGCAAAAGAGGCAAGAAAATGACTGGAAGAGGACTTATTTCGTAGAAAATTCATTTTCGTCGTAAAAGCTTTGTTTCGGACTGTATTGAGAAAATCTTCAGTATCCATCCTGCGAACTGCTTGCATCCGAATGGCATTTCTGAAATGCTAACACGAACACTAGCTGAGTGGTTAGCACTGCAAACTATCATACGGAAGGTCACGGGTTGGATACCTGGTTGGACTAACATTTAAAATTATAGAAAAAGAAATTATTGCGGCAGTCGCTCTTCGGCAGAGAATGTCAACCCCACTGATTATATTTTTAAACTGAAACCAAAATCTACTCAAAAAAATCCATGAGCCCATCGGAGGTAGCTAAGAATGAACTGTAGGTTCCCGTCACTCTCCAACCACTGCTTCCCTTGAGATCATCAAAGAAGAGATTTAAATACCAATTAGTTAAACAAAGTGAAGCTAAAGTACCATAACCCAGCGAGAGGAGAAAATCGAAGCAATCTGTCGAAGGTTCCAAGTGGTCACAAAGAGTACACTCGAAAGCCGACCAATGTAAGGAAAATTATACTCCATGATTTATTAATATTTAGCTTTGGGCATCACCTCACTTAGGCCACCAAAAGGAGCCCATTGTGATACCACTAAGCATCTCTTTAGCACCCATTCGCTAGCCAAACCATCGTGTGGAGTGGGAAATCCGAGCAATCGACTTAACTTTGCCCTCGCTATTTCACTTAAGTGCCTATTCCTAAAGGTTGCCGCAAAAACTTCAATCTACTCCTCCAAAATGCCGGTCATTCGCAAATTAAGCGCCTTAAGGTTCCAAGGTTCTTCCTTCTCTCTACAATTCCTGCAGAAGTCATTTAATGGTGCGCTCAACCTCTCTGCGTGACTCCTTGGTAGAATATGTTCCGTAAAAAGACCCACAATTGTAGATATTCCGTACCTCTCTACTGAGATAAGCTCTCATGACCTGCTTAACTGTCTCAGATCTCTTAAGTGGACGTCAATAACTGAATCTTTTTTGGGCTCCTAAGACAGACAGAGACAGAGCCGAATTCCAGAGCGAACGAACCTGCATTGAGACTGCTTTCTCTCTCTCTCTCTTTCTCTCTCTCTCTCTCTATCTGTCCACCTGCACAGCGAACGTGTTAAAATACTCAATATATTAAAATACATCCCTGTTTAATTAAAAAAAAATTCCCCAAATGAGACCGAAGTTGAAACGATCTTCTTGGAACTTTTCAAGAGCCCATAGAGCGAAGCGATGTCGCTTGGGAAGGTAGCGGCTTCAGTTCTTGCACAAGCTGTATTTTATACGCTTTCAAAATAAGACCTCGACGTAAAATGTGACAAATCCTTTCATATGTCAGTCCGCGTTGCTGCGAACGGCGCCGAATCGACTCTACATGGTCTTACACGGTGTGCACTCTCAGTTACGGCCGCTATATTTTCTTCAATGCGTGCTGGACGTGGTCTATTCGGTCGAATATTATCCAATAATGAATGCTGGGTCTCATGATGGGTGATGGTGTTGCGAATAGTACGCTCAGTAGGCCCATTATATCGACCATACCATAGATGAGCGAAGCGCGCGAAACACATTCTTTATAGAACGTGAATTTTCGTAATGTAAAGTTGACTGATTTGTAAACGTTATTCAGGCGTAAGTCTTTCCATGATGAAATGCTTTTGAAAAAAGTATATATCTATGTATAACCAAGTATTAAACAGTTGTTTTTAATACCATTTGACTTGAAACTTTAATTTACTTATTCCTTTACATATATACCTACGCATTTACTTTAGTATGTAGGTCCACTACACTGTACACTTGCACACACACAAAAATTTCTTTACTTCAGTCCAACAATAAAACATTTTTATTTTTCATTCGTTACAAAAACTTTGTTCGCTCTATTAATTATTCAATGGGATCAAAAAATTCAAGTAAATGTTGATACGATGAAATTTGTACAAATCGGAGAGAAATGCGGTCAGCCAGTCGCTATTGTTAGCAACAACAACACTGTGGCAAAAATATTTCAATGCTATAATACATATGTACAAGTATATATATACTTGTATATGTGGATGTGTAAGAGTGTGTACAGAAATATGCTCAGAAAGCACTGAAATATTCATTGTGGACAATAGCCTGCTAGGAGTGATACTAGTTGTTAACTAGAGTGTGACTAGTTAGAACTTTTACACTCACTAGTTCAAGTTTCAGAGAGCTCTAGTGGAACTACTCCGCCAAATTCGGTTTAAGACCTCACTGAAGTATTATTGCAGCGGTTCTGCACCTAAGGTGTGGTTGCAGCGGCTCCCTGGATAAATATGTGCACTTAAATGTATCAAAAATGTTGTACGCTGTGTTTGTGACTTCAATTATGGAGGACTTCTTCGACTTAAAAGTCGCAAAATTCAACCTTCATTCAACGAAACATTCCCAAAATGGGTTGAGACTGATCAAGTTCGCCGGTGAATCTAAATATAAGCATAAGAGAACTCAGCACGGCTAACAACCAGGCAGTTTTTTACTCAACTTAAATTCCAGCTCCTTAGAGCACTCATTAGCAACTCGGTAAAAGGGAACGGCATTCCAAACTCTCTACGAATAGCTGCAAGCGAAGCTATTGGCTGGTTTCGGCAAGGTTAAAAGAAGAACACGAAGTCACGAAGAGGTTTGCCGTACGGCAGTATAGAGGAAGAAAAGACTGCCTACCCCACAACCCACAATGTGTAAGAAGGATATCGAAAGTTGAAGAAGGCAGAGAGACGCCTTTGAGAGAATAGACGAGAGGCTGAAATGCGTGAGTATGCAGATTCCATCGAGCGTTTTGTTTGAAAGACTAAAGTACACCGTTAACGAACTGATTGAACATTTTCAATGGGGCTACTGATCTGGCATAATCTACCATTGACCAGATATTCAGCATGCGGCAAATCTTGGAAAAACACCGGTGAGAAAAAATCAATACACATCACATTCTTTGATAGCAAGAAAATTAGTTGCCTCTTCTACACCGTCTCGACGAACAAATACCAAACTGACGTTATCTGTTGAGTCAGAATTCCGAGTTTTCGTGTGAAAGGCGAACGATAATAAAGAAGAAGAAGAAGATACTAGTGTTATCGTACGAAAAGTCAACTGTTGAATTATGTATCAGCTTCAAACTAGTTAAATACCAGCTCTCTTATGCATGTTAAAATTTTAGTTTGCATAAAAAGGGTGATCCAAGTAGAGGTACTTTTTTGAATAGCCTTTTTTTGACAGATCACGCGTGAGTCATGTCAAGCTGTCATGTTATTTTCGTTCAGTATTGTTTGACGCCTCTGAACAACGCTTACAAATCATTCAATTTTATTACGAAAATTCACGTTCTGTATAGAATGTGTTTCACGCGCTTCGCTCAACTTATGGTCAATATAATCGGCCTACTGAGCTATTCATTCGCAACACCATCACCCATCTTGGGACCCAGCATTCATTATTGGATAATATTCGACCGAATAGACCACGTCCAGCACGCAGTGAAGAAAATATAGCGGCTATGGCTGAGAGTGTACACGAAAGCCCCGGAAAGAGTCTATTCGGCACCATTCTCAGCAACTCGGACTGACTTATGGAACGACGACTTGGCGCAATTTACGTCGAAATCTTAAGTTGAAAGCATACAAAATACAGCTTTTGCAAGAACTGATGCCCCTCGACCTTCCCAAACGACATCGCTTCGCTCTATGGGCTCTTGAAAAGTTCCAAGAAGATCCGACGTTTTCGTGACAAATTTTGTTCAGCGATGAGGCCCATTTCTGGCTCAATGGGTATGTAAAGAAGCAAAATTGCCGCATTTGAGACGAACAGCAACCTGAAGAGATTCAAGAGCTGCCATTTCATCTAGAGAAAACAACGGTTTTGTGTGGTTTGTGGGCCGGTGGAATCATCGATCCATATTTCTTCAAAAATGATGCCGGTGAGAACGTAACCGACGATGGCGACCGTTTTCGCGCCTTGATAACCGACTATTTGATGTTTGAAATTGAAGCTCGTGTTCGCCGCAACATTTCCCCGGTTTCAACAAGATGCCGCCGCCACTTCCCACACACATCGCATCAATCAATGGATTTATTTATTGAGAGAACACTTCGGTGAGCAGATAATTTCACGTTTTGGGTCGGTCGATCGGCCACCAAGTTCGTGTGATATCACACCGTTAGACTTTTTCCTGTGGGGATATGTGAAGCCTTAAGTCTATGCGCACAATCCCGCTTCGATTCAGGCCTTGGAGCAAAACATCACGCATGCCATTCGCCAGTTACCAGTCGAAATGCTAGAATGAGTCAACGAAAATTGTACTCAACGGATGGATCGACCATCTGAGACGTAGCCGCGGCCAACATTTGAAAGAGATAATCTTCAAAAAAAAAAAAATAAATGTTTTTCGAATGATAATAAACATTCCCCATAAAATTTGAATTTTCTGTTTTTTTTTTTTTTTATTTTTTTTGAAAAAGTAGGAAACCTCGATTTTTTATATTTTTTATTTTTTATATATTTTTTTAATTTATTTTTTAGTTTCTTCATTTTTGAATTTTTTTTTTAGAATGTTTAACATCTTTAGAATACTAGTTTGGCACTAGGTATTTTGCACACTAGCCGAATTTTTACTCACAGGCCTTTCAAAGCGGTCAATACCATACAGAAAGATATGAAAACAACAGCAAATGGTTGAATGAATAAATATAAGATGGATGCAGTGGTTGAAGTTTTATTTATGTATATATTTTTGTAATTTTTTTTTCCTTCTTATTTACAGTTTTTATTATTTTATTGTAAATTTTTGTTGCTCTTGCTCTTGCTCTAGTTAGTTCGTGGTTTTTTTTTTGTTTTTTCAGGTAAACCGCAACACAGAAAACGCAAAATTTATTTGAATACGAGGTTGGTTGGGTTTTCCCCCAGCGCCTGAGCGTGTAATTAAAAAAGTAATTATTTTAAGTGAAACTAGTTATTAACTAATTAAATGGCTAAAATGTGTGTGTGTGTGTGTGTGTGTGATATAATTTTAGCTAAAACAACATTTTCTGGCAATTAATTCCATTTTTAAATATTTAATTGCGTTTTAGTTTAATTAATGATTTTTAATAAATTTCTAATGAAGAAAATCAAAATTTACAGTTATGCATTTGTTGGTGTTGTTATTGTTGTTGCTGCATTATAAATTGCGTTCCATTATTCCTTGATTAAAAATCGATTAACAACAATCGACTACTGTCCTCGTCCTCGCTCTGGCAGTGCCAGTGACAGGCAATGAGTGTGCATGTGGATATATATATGTGTGTGTGTGTGTGTGAACGTAGATCCGCCTGGCAATCAGTCATTCGTCAATTTCTGTTTGGAAACATTTCTCATTTTGTGTCAGCTGCCAACTCTGTCAGTCCAAGAATTTTTACTGCAATTAAACCACATTTGCTGTGATTGCTTTTTGTGCGTTTGTTTTGCTGCCCACTTTCGTTTCATTTCATTTTTCATTTTTTTCCTTGTTTTTCTCGTTTGGTTTTTGGTTTTAAATCTTATTTACAATATTCACATTTAACTTTTGCGTTTTTATTTATTTTTTTAAATATAATTTTTCACTTTTTTCCTTTTTTTCTTTTGCTTAAGTTTATGCGTTTTTTCTTTCGTTTATTTCTCATGCCAACAATTGAGGTTAAAAAGTTTTTCACAATTGCTTTGAATGGGAGGAAGAAAACCACAGATCCTGTTAAAGCGAAGTAAAAATTCTTTTGTCTTTCATTTACTTTGTTAAGAAATCAGTTATGATTTGAAAAAGATATTAAATAAAACGTGATCCATTTCGAGATTCCATACTTTTTTAAAGGAAAAAAAAACAGAAAATTCAAATTTAATAGGAAATTCTATGTTATCATTCGAAAGAACATTCTTTTGCATTTATTTTTTGAAGATTATCTATTTCAATTGTTGGCCGCGGCTATGTCTCAGATGGTCGGTCAATCCGTTGAGTACAATTTTCGATGACTCGTTCGAGCATTTCGTTTGGTAATTGGCGAATGACACGCGTGACGTGTTTGCTCCAAGGCCTGAATCGAAGCGGGTTGGTCCGCATAGACTTTAGACTTTACATACATATACCCACAGGAAAACGTCTAACGGTGTGATATAACACGAACTTGGTGGCCAATCAACCGGCCCAAAACGTGAAATTATCTACTCACCGAAGGTGTTCACTCAATAAATCCTACATTGATTGATGTGATGTGTGTGGGAAGTGGCGGCGCCGTCTTGTTGAAACCAAATGTCGCGTAAATCACGAGCTTCAATCAGGTGATCAGGTAATATTCGGTTATCATGGCGCGATAATGGTCGCCATTGACGGTTACGTTCTCACCGGCATCATTTTTGAAGAAATATGGACCGATGATGCCAGCGGTCCACAAACCACACTAAACCGTCGTTGTTTTTTCTGGATGAATTGACAGCTCTTGAATCTCCTCAGGTTGCCTTTCGTCCCAAATGCGGTAATTTTACTTGTTTACATACCCGTTGAGCCTCATCGCTGAACAAAGTTTGGCTCGAAAACATCGGATCTTCTTCCAAACTTTCAAGAACCCATAGAGCGAAGCGATGTCGCTTGGGCAGGTCGAGCGGCTTCAGTTCTTGTACAAGCTGTATTTTGTATGTTTACAATTTAAGGTCTCGACGTCAAATGCGCCAAGTCGTTCCATACTTCAGTTCACCCGTGTTTGCGAACGGCGCCGAATCGACTCTCCACGTTCTTACACGGTGGACACTGTCAGTTACGGCCGCTATCTATATTTTCTTCACTGCGTGCTGGACCTGGTCTATTCGGTCGACTATTATCCAATTATGAACGCTGGGGCTCATGATGGGTATTGGTGTTGCGAATAGTATGCTCAGTAGGCCCATTATGTTGACCATAAATTGAGTGAAACGCGCGAAGCACATTCTTTACAGAACGTGAATTTTCGTTGCATGAAAGTTGAATGATTTGTAGACGTTGTTCAGAGGCGTTAGTCTTTCCATTCGATGAAATGCCAAACAGTATTGAACAAAAATAACATGACAGCTTGACACCACTCTCGCGTGATATGTCAAAAAAAGGCTATCGAAAAAAGTACTTCTACTTGGATCACCCTTTATTTTAGATTTTAAAAAGATTTGCATCTTTCCCGTGCTTCTTCTTCTCCTTCGTAATGTCAAAACAATGAATGGCATTTTTAATTTTTTATTTTTGAGAATCTCATTCCCATTCAGCATTTTTCTTTTTAGCAACTTGTGTTGTTTAAAATGTCGTTTGGGCACACGCACAGTGTCATCGGCTGCTTCTTTGAGGAGGCAACTGTCAGGTTCTACATGAGTTGCTCAACTTTTCTCATGTTGACAATTGACATTTTTGATTTTCAATATAAATTTCAAATAGTAATAAAAATAACAGAGTGTACTTGAACTACTTTCTGACCAATTTGGCGCTCGTATTTTTTAGAGCGTGCCATTATTCATTTATGTGCGCGTGCTGTCAGTTGTAATACATGAGTTGTGCAACTTTTTAAAAATTTGACATTTGGCATCGCCGCATTTTGAATATTTTATAAATATGTACATAAAATGATATCAACTGCTATCTCTTCTATCTGGTTTTTGTATTCTTCAGATTGTATCGCTAACCATTCACTAGGCAATTGACAGTTTCTACATGAATTGTGAAATTTTTTTTTTGACATTTGACGTCTTTGAATTTTAATAAAAATATCTAATGAATTAAGAGTCTTTTAATTGCTCTCTCATCTCGTTTGACTTTCGCATTTCTTCAAATGTGTCGTCATATATGTATTTCCTAGCGCAACTGACAGGTTGCTCATGAGTTGCACAACTTTTCAGATTTTGACATTTGAAGTTACTGAATTTCAATGTACCTTTCTAAGGCACAAAAAGTAAGGAAATATACTCCCCTCTAGTTGGCGCACGTAGTTTTTCACTAACATTTCTATAGAGTGGATCGTTGTCCGTCTCTTAGGACAAGTGACAGGTTGTACATGAGTTGCACAACTTTTTTGACATTTGACTCTCGTGTTTTTTTAACAATACAAAGGGACAAAAAGGCCTTCTATTCACACTCACCAAAGCCGGGTGAGCATACTAGTGTACAGCAATTTATGAGACCAGAGGCAATAAATTTTTCAGTAACTTCCCGAGTGCAGCTGTTGGAGTAGTTCCGTCCAATGATTTCCGGTATGGAGAGATTTGTTTGACTAATGAACTGACTATGGAACGTCTAAATCAGTTTGGTCGCAGTCCATAAGAAAGTTTTTAAATGATTCTACTTCTGATCCTAGAAGGGAGAGAAATTTCTCAAGCTCAAGCTCAAACTCTTCACCGGTTACGATAGAGTTAAAGTTTTGAGACTGACGAGGTTCCGTATTGAATTTGGTTTTTCATTAGCCTAGTTTTAAAGACCTTTCTTCCGTCTCCCACAGAATATACCAAGCATGATTTCAATGTCGTGACAGGGATGCGTTTTAGGCGCTGATAGAAATCATCTTTCGTCACATCGTCCTTCTTTTCCGCCCGCCGCGGCGTGAGCGCAGATCATCTATACATAGAAGGACTTCGCTTTAATGCGGTTTGTGGCAAAACCTTCATTCAAGGGAGTACACGATGGTATTCGATGCCCGAGCCTCTCCCCCACCTCTAATCCAAACGTGCGCTTCTTTCTATGGCCACTGCAGTATGTACATGTCACAAAGACCTACGTGCTTTCGTTCTTATCCCGTCCATCGTATTACCTGGATGGCGGTGATTTCAGTCTTACTTTTCGTTAGGACATCAACCAGCCGTGCAACAATATATATTTGGCGCTTTGTAACCGCTGAAGCGATTTTCGGCCGAACGAGCTCCTCCTCCAATTTTTGGTTGGGAGAGACCTACAGTTTATTCTAAGTCGCCTCCGAATTCCGGTCGATGAATTCTTTATGAGGAGCTTTTTATTTCATGCCGGCAATACAATCGGAGGGCTTGCAATTCGCTGCCGAGGGGCGACCGCATTTGGAAAAATTAGTTTTCTATAATTTTGGATGTTGCTCGAACCTGGACTAGAATCCAGGCCTTCCGAATTGCGATACGCAATGCTAACCACTCGGTTACTGCGGCCTCCAATAATAACTTTTCAATTAAGGGACCAGATATTCCAAGTGCAGGGTCTCAAATCATAGTCCTTTAAACGTTTTCAGTGATCATCCTCAAAAGTGGGTTCTCTCGCCCGAGGAATAGTTTTGGAGTTTTTCATTGAAACTAGTTTCTACGTGGCGAGTCTTGAACACACCGCACAACCTTGCTACGCGTTTTGGTACTAATGAGAGCCCATTGATATTGCGAGCCGCTTGCTTTAAGACGGAGTGATTGCACTGAAGGTCCTTCTCTTTTAGCCGGAACAGGTAACAGCATCTCGCACGCGAGTTGTTGTTGTTGCTCAAATTTCCAGTTGTCCGCATGAGTGGACGCACACCAATATCCAGCGATCCCGATATATGATCACAAAGATCCACGCTTTTCAGGTTCCAGGAGCAATAGGGTACCAAATCCGCTGAGTGGTGTAAAGTTTGTTGTTGTAACCGCAGAAGAATTCCCCAATTCAGGGAATATTGCGGGAGTAACAATCCTTGGCCGAATAAAAATCCGGGTCGTTGCGGTATACAGACCCGATTGTCGCGGGTACTATTGAATATAAATCGCCTCTTATGACAGGCATACCTTACCAAGGATAAATCCTTGAACCCCTAATCCGCAGTGCATATGAATTTTTCTACAACAACGCTGCTACCCTTACTTAAATATTCCACGTGCAGCGTAGCGACGAGTTCAGCTTCCTCTAGCTGACGCATAAGTCTGCAAAAAAAAAAAGAGAGAAAAAGAGCGAAAATAAAACCCTAAAAGTATGCAATCATTAAACTGTCACGGCACAAAGAAACAGGGCATATTACTTGGTGTTAAAAATCATGTTAAAATTTTTGCATACTTTTAGGATGATGGGCGGCTTACGAAGTCCGCCGAGACAGAGAGAGAGAGAGAGGGAGAGAGGTAGAGAAAGACATTGAAGACTACATTTAAGATTCACTTTTTCCACGTCATTTGCAGCGCTTAACCTTCATTTCAACACGCCACGCCAACAGCAAAGGCGCCACACACACCAACACCAACAACAACAACAACAACACCAACAACAACAACAACAACAACAACAACAACAACAATTCCACTTGAGCACAACAAATTGTCTGCGAACAAGCGAGTGCGCAAATATTTGATTATGCATTTCCGATGGTACTATAAATGTATGTGTGTATGTGTGTGTGCATATATATTAACTTTCAAAGTAAGAAAATAAGAAGTGGAAGGAGAAGCCAGAAAAAAAATTGAAAAAGAAATCAAAAATGGAAAGAAATAAAAATTTATTGAACTTTATTTCAACTGCTGTTTAGCACCTGATTGAAATGGATCCACATACTATGTACGCGTATGTATGTATGTATGTGTGTATACATACTTCTGTTGGATTACACCACGCTATCTGCGGATGAATCGAAGCGTGGTCACACACACACACACTCTCCAGTCACAGTCATAGTCACAGTCATCGTTGAGTAAATATCTAGATACTAACATTCCTTCCGAGCAACTTAACTTACTGCTGTGTAGCCTACACGACCATCGCCACCTTGCGTCACCGCAAGCCCAACACCTTCCTTCACCACCTCGCTTAAGGGTGGTGGACAAACATTGTACGAGCGTCACGCAATAAGTACTGCACTGTAGTGATTTTCGGCTGTTATAGCTGAGTGGCTAACTAAGGCGTGCTACTGTGTGGATGATCATGAGTTCGACAAATTGAGTGACCAACAGTCTATTTTAAACCGACTCCGGTTGGTTGATAGCTTTGCATGAGGAGCTTCTCATTTCATGTCAGAATGACACTTGGAGAGCTTGACATTCACTGCAGAGGGGCGGTTGAGCATTCGCGTTTAAGTCATTGTGCCAGCTCCTCAGCGGTCAACCCACCAACTATGTGTTCTCGAGCAGCTCCCTCGATTTGTTAAATGGTTTTATTTTCTTCTTCTTAATCGGCTGAAGACTAAGTTAGAGCCTCGTCATCTTTTGTGTATACTCGCACCGCACTCGGTGTACGCAGTTTTTGAAGCTAAAGTCTCTAGGGGGAAGACTTTACGAAGTTAACCAAAATCTTACGTGTTCTTCCACTGCTTTAGACACAACTTAAAGACGCTGAAACGAAGTCTGAAGTATTCGGCACTGACAACCTGCCAGCCGTTGGTGTCAGCTCGTCCATCTTTTCGTTATCTTCTACACCCGTGTAACACAGAACCCCAAAGTGATGTTTGCTGTCTGGTCTACTAATCGCTTCCTCGCAACAGATCCATTAGAGTATCGTTCTTCACTGCTTGGAAAGTAGTAGGTAGCTTACATCTGGCAGAAGGTTGGCGATATGAAATGGATGCCAGGTCCTTCATCAACTGATTTTTTCAACGAAGTGGAAGTCATCTGTCATCCTGTTGCTGTTGTATCGGCTAGCTCAACCACGCCTAGGAACTGCGAAAAACAGTCTAAATCGTTGAGGTCCTCTAACGGGAGGTGCAGTAAGCGAGCTGATTCGACGTGTTCTGGGGCGTTTTAGTGGATATGCAAAGAGCTGTCGTGCCGCGACTCATTGTATGCCCGACATACATTGGATATGTCAGTGTCAAGTGGCTCCTATGGTAAAGTCTCTCGACAATTTCTCGCGACAGCTCGAGCTCTTCATCTGCTATGGGTGTGATTGGATTCCGAGTACGTCATTCACGGCTAAAGAGATTATGAGGGTTTTGCCGGACTCACGGTGAATGGCGCTTACAGCTTGTGCCGGTATACCGCCCCGACTAGCGCGGTTCGAATTTATGGTGCTAAATAAAGTCCTTAAAGCACCTTCGTGATGTGTCCACCTCAAGTCGGTGTTTTGGCAAGTTTGTACCTTCTTCAACAGCTTCTCTCGCTGAGTCGGTGGGCTCCATATCGATACGTGGAGGTTCATAAATCGTTCGCAAAAGCTTTTTCAGGAAATCGCCAAGCCTCGCATTCGGACGCTTTAGTATGGTGATAGGTACTCCGTACTCGGTCTAGAGTTTTACGATGGCACTTCTTTTTTAGTGTCACCTCCCACACACCTAGTGCATCATTCGATCTAGACAAGCGAAAACCTTCATAGCCCTTCACAGCCCAAGGTAGGATGGTCAAATCTATTCTAGATGTTCAGTGTGAGAGCGAGCTTCCGCGATTGCAGTCTCGGGTTCAAGGCAGTTCGAACAGTAACTGCTTTTCGGTCACTGATCTATTGGACTTTCCACCACTCGTTCAATTGGGCGCGGGAGGTGAAGCCTGGACTCGACGGTCGTCGAAAATTATGCTTTATTTCTTGTTTAACCCTAGCCTGAGTTCCGATTGGTGTCAGCTCCAACTTATCCAGCAGATCTCGTAATACCACCGCACTACAACTTATCCTCTCTTCAACCCGCCCCCACCCCCAAAGCTATCTTATTCAATTTCATTTCAGATGATACTACAACTAAAAGCTACACAACTACGACCTCTGCGAGTCGTTCGAGTCCATTTTCTACAAGTATGAGATGAGTCGATTCCCAATTGGTTGGATAGCAACGTTGCGGCGGCAAATTGTAAATCTGGTGCGTCCGCCACCGCCGCATGTTGTATTTATGCACTTATGTATGTCGGCAGTGACTTACGCTGTAAGATGGATGGCATCACATTGTAATTTATCGCTGTTCGAAGGCATACTCGCCCCATCCACCTCACCAATGTCCAACTAAACTATATAATATTTATGTGTATGCAGTATGTGTGTGGGAGGATGAGTATAAATGCAAGGAGGCGAGTACGTGGAAGGCGTTTAGATTTTGACATTTTAGTAGAAAACGGCAACAAGGCAACAACAAGATACAACAACTACGGCTGCCGTAACTACTACAACGACAACGACGACGGCGATTTCAAGTACTTTGCGCGCAAATGGACGCCACAGATGGACGAACTGGAGCTGGAGCTGGATTCTGTATACATAAGTACGTACTTTGAGCGAATGGAATTGAAAGTTTTTGAAGCTTAAAATGTCTAAAGTAAAAGCTAAAATGTTCTGTAGCACTTACATGCACACTCTTATGTACATATGTATGAAACAGATAAATGGTGATCCAAGTAGAGGTACTTTTTTCAATAGCCTCAAATAGATCATGCGTGAGTCATGTCACGCACCATCACCCATCTTGAGACCCAGCATTTATTATTGGATAATATTCGACCGAAGAGACCACGTCCAGCACGCAATGAAGAAAATATAGCTGTCGTGGCTGAGAGTGTACACGAAGATCGTGGAGGAGAGTCGATTCGGCGCCGTTCGTAGCAACTCGGACTGACGTATGGAACGACTTGGCGCATTTTACGTCGACTGAAGCTGCTCGACCTTCCCAAGCGACATCGCTTCGCTCTATGGGTTCCATTAGAAAGTTCCAAGAATATCCGACGTTTTCGAGCCAAATTTTGTTCAGTGATGGGGCGCCTTTCTGACTCAATGAGATTCAAGAGCTGCATTTCATCCAGGAAAAAACAATGGTTTGGTGTGGTATGTTGGCCGATGGAATCATCAGTCCATAATTCTTCAAAAATGATGCCGGTGGGAATGTAACCGTTAATGGCGACCGATATCGTGCCATGATAACCGACGATTTGATGCCTGATCACCTGATTGAAGCTCGTGATCTCCGCGATATTTGGTTTCAACAAGACGGCGCCGCCACTTCCCACACATCGCATTAATCAATGGATTTATTGAGAGAACACTTCGGTGAGCAGATAATTTCACATTTTGGGTCGGTCGATCTTATGATATCACACCGTTAGACTATTTCCTGTGGTGATATGTAAAGTCTAAAGTCTATGCGAACAATCCCGCCTCGATTCAGGCCTTCAGAAGCAAAACATCACGCCTGTCATTCGCCAATTACCAGTCGAAATGCTCGAAAGAGTCATCGAAAATTGGACTCAACGGATGGACCGACCATCTGAGACATAGCCGCGGCCAATATTTGAAAGAGATAATCTTCAAAAGAGAAAAGGCCAAAGAATGTTCTTTCGAATGATAATAAAAATTCCCATTTGAATTTTCTGTTTTTTTTTTTCTTTAAAAAAGTAGGGAACCTCGCAATGGATCACCCTTTATATATGTTAGTGTGTGTGTTTGTATGCATGTTGGATGAGCATAGTGCTCTACGCAGACAGTTTAGATATATTAGTTGTTCGGTCACATAAAACCAGAGGTGGTAGTTGGCTGTATTGGTTCGTGTTGCTATTGTTGCTGTTGCTGTTGCTGTTGTGTCATTCGTAAATTGCTAAGAAAATTAAAAAGGGTGTAAAAATTGCGCACATAAATAATTGAAGGCGTAAAAAAAAGAGAGGAGAAAAAATCTCATTTGATTTGTTAATGTTAATGCGATTTTGCTAAATTAAATTCTTCGTCGTCGCCCTTTGTTGGCTCTCTGTGTCTCCACACACACACACACACATGCACACATGTTCACACACATGCGCATTCGTATGAATATATTTCGCCTTATTTTTTTCACTCGCTCTAAGAAAAAAATTACCTTAATTGAGCGACCTTTTCTGGGTTTTTTGTCTGCATAAATCAAAATTCCCCTTCACGCATCATTGCCAGCCACTATTCCTTTGCTTTGGCGCTGGAAGTGCTTTTGGCATGCCACTTTTGCTGCTGCTTTTGAATTCAATTTAATAAAAATATGTTTTATAATAGCGCAAATATCGATAGACACGTACATATGAGTGCAATAATATCCCTATAGGAAATTCGACTAACTGAAAACTGGTCCAGAAGCGGACCTTTTGACGACAGTTCAATATATCTAAGCAATTACGACCACTGAAAGCGGTAATGGTCACACAGAGCATTAATTTGCAAATTATTGTTGTTTTTGTGGCGGCTATCTGAACCTCGCCCAGCAGCAGCCAAGCCTACTCTATGTCAACGAAGTCATCTAACTGGAACTTTCGCAAACGAGCTGTTTCGTAGGGCTCGGACCAGAGGGAGAGTGGTGTCAGATGAATCGGTTTTAAAACATAGATTATGTTTGTCTGAATCAAGCCTGGATAGACGGAATTTAAGTCGACTATATTATCCAGACCTTAATTATGTCACTATTAATTACTCGGATCTCTCGAGATAACTGGGAATCTTCGTCTGCTCGGGGGGGGGGGGGGTGACTGGATTCCGCGTACTCCATTCCCAGGTTTAGAGTTTGCGAAAGTGTTCACTGAGAGTCCGGTGAATGGTGTTTAAAGCCAATCGGTATGCCATCCTGTCCAGCAGTTCAGTGACGAAGAATCGTCGTTTCAGTCCGCAGGCCTACCAATTACTTCGTAAACTCGGAACAACTTTTATTTCTCTGTCTGAGCATTTTGTTTTGGCGCTGAAGCTTTAGTACCAAATGCACTCGTTTGCGTAGCGAAGGAGTGCAGGCTGTCGACTGTGACTTCCAATAACTTGGGGTTATTTATTATCGGAATTTCGATATCATTGACTTTCACATCCAGTTCGATTCGGTACTCCTTCGTTCAGTTGGTGAAAAGTGTGGCCGAGAATTTCGTTGGCTGTAGTAGTAAGTGTGGTGCAGTGAAGAAATAGGGAAAAGTCCGCAAGATATCAAGTAGAAATTATCAATTTCCTAACCAAACTCCAATATGGAGCAGTCATCGGCGTATGAGATGAAGGAAACGTCCTCCGGTGGTTCGAAATGTAAAAATTAGACAAAGCGGGTAGAGTATACTTGAAATTCTAACGATGCCTGTCAACCACTCAGTTAGTTTATGGTGCACCTCTACAACCACGGCGATAATGAGGAGTCCTCAATGTCCGATAGTACCACTGGGTGGTTGATTCTGTCAAAAAACAAAATTTGACGGGTCCAGCGCTATTAGCACTTTTCGCGCGCAGGGTCGATTTTGGTTAAGACCATGGACTGTCTGGGCGTTTATAGCATCAAGTGCGGTTGTTGCACTCTGTGCACTTTACGGAAGTCATGCTGATGTGCTACTGGGCTCAGATGGTGTGGAAAGGAAGTTGCCAGCAAGACCTCAATTGCCTTGGCTACTGCGACAAGGAAGGATATCAGCCACTAAGAATCTGCATTGTTTCCTAATTTTCCTGGTTTCAACAGAAGGAGCACTCTACTCAGTTTTCACATATCGGGTATTATCAGAGTGACCAAAGACAAGTTGAGAACCTAGGTGAGGTCTGCTTTGCTCCCGCTGAATCCGAGGTAGACTGCTCTCGTTAGACCCAAGTGTGTTAGTATCAGCATGCTGATTCCATCATTCCCGATAACTCCAGGAAACACTGCCCTGGCGAAATCAAGCTTCACACTAGTGTTTGCCACAACTCTCACGATAGCCGATGCTAAGCAACAGAGTTGAACTGGGCTTTGTAAGGCCAATCACTGTTCATCCATTCGACGACCTAAACCCGTTTAGGTTATCAGGTAATTGTAGTCAAATTGTTGTTTATTTACACATGCTGAGCAAACAGCGCCTCAACACCGCCGCGGCTACGTCGCAGATGGTCCATCCGTTGAGTTCAATTTTCGATGACTCGCTTGAGAATTTCGACTGTTAACTGACGAATGACACGCGTGATGTTTTGCTCCACAAAGCCTGAATCGAAGCGGGATTGTCCGTATGGACTTTAGACATTACATATCCCCACAGGAAAAAGTTTAACGGTATGATATCACACGATCTTGGTGGCCAATCGACCGGACCAAAATGTGAAATTATCTGCTCACCGAAGTGCTCTCTCAATATATCCGTTGATTGATGCGTTGTGTGAGAAGTGGTGCCGTCCTGTTGAAACCAAATGTCGTGGAGATCACGAGCTTCAATTTCAGGCATCAAGTTAGTTGGTTATCATGGCGCGATAACGGTCGCCATTGACAGTTATGTTCTCACCGGCATCATTTTTGAAGAAATATGGACCGATGATTCCACCGCCCTGCAAACCACACCAGACTGTTGTTTTTTCTGGATGAAATGGCAGCTCTTGAATCTCTTCAGGTTGCTCTTCGTCCCAAATGCGGCAATTTTGCTTGTTTACATACCCATTTGAGCCAGAATCATCATTTATCGCAGAACAAAATTTGGCTCGAAAACGTCGGATCTTCTTGGAACTTTTCAAGAGCTCATAGAGCGAAGCGATGTCGCTTGGGAAGGTCGAGTGGCTTCAGTTCTTGCACAAGCTGTATTCTGTACGCTTTCAATTTATGATCTCGACGTAAAATGCGCCTAGTCGTTCCATATTTCAGTACGAGTTGCTGCGAATGGCGGCGAATCGACTCTCTCCGGGGTTTTCGTGTACACTCTCAGCTACGGCCGCTATATTTTTTTCACTGCGTGCTGGACGTGGTCTATTCGTTCGTATATTATCCAATAATGAATGCTGGGTCTCAAGATGGATGATGGTATTGCGAACGAAACACATTTTTTACATAACGTGAATTTCCGATAATAAAATTGAATGATTTGTAAACGTTGTACAGGCGTAAGTCTTTCCATTCGATGAAATGCCAAACAATATTCAACAAAAATAACATGACAGCAATGACACGACTCACGCGTGATCTGTCCAAAAAAAAAGGCTATTGAAAAAAATATCTGAATTATATTTGCGAAAATTCATTCACTGACATTTAGACGAAAAAAATGTCCGTTTCCTTCTTTATTAGCATTCTTCTCAAATGTCGCTAACACAGTTTTGCACTTTTATTTTATTTATTATTTTTAATTAATTTAAATGCAAATTTACATGTCACTCACAGTTTTTTCCCCACACACGCTGCGGCACAATTCAATTTGTTAGGTGAAGATGAGCTTGAACAGCTGTTTGTGAAGCTGTTAATCGATTATCGATAATTATCAATGGCGCTGTTAGGGGCAAAATGTATTTTATCTTACACCAAACCAGTTGCAAAATTTCTGGTTCTAGAACCAGAAATGGTTCTTTATTTTACCACACGGATAAAATTCATACATATACATACATATATGTACTTATACATATGTATGTATGCACAGTCCTCATAGTCCGTTTGTACGCTTTGATTTTCATACAAATTTTCATGCTGTGAATTATACGCGGATGTATGTATGCGCAAATTAATCCCCGGGGACATTGACCTGCCACTGTTGTTGGTTATAAATTTTATTTTTTGTTGAAATTTTAATGTTTCATTCACTGCCTTTGCTGTGGACACACATACTCGTATATTCATATGTTGTGTAGTGTATTGCATGCCATAAAAAGTGGCGTTCGCGAGAACGCCTAGGGAAAATCTGTTTCCGGATTTTTGATACCTCTAATTTGTTTTTTTTTTTGCGGAGATTTATTGCTATGCTGAAGCGGTTAATTGTTTATTTATTTTTTCCAAAATTTAATTATTTCTAACAAAGTAATAAAAACGTCGCATAATCCTAGCCTAAGGAGCGGCGAAGGTAAATTAGAGCAGAAACGAAGGGAGGAAAAACTCTATCAGTTAGTTAGGCACAGATAAACCTCGTGCATCCCAAAAACCTATAGCTTTGAACTTGTTAGCCGACAGACTGCCTTCCTCACTTATTTTGGTGCACGTTCAGCCCAGGAAACTCACTGTCTTTATTGTTTTTTGGCCTCTGGTGTGGTGTGTTGAATCCATGTCTAGTCTGCGGCAACGAAACGGTGCGAAAATTCGTTTAGATTGCGGTTGAACATCCCCAAACACTGTTGTTGTTGTTGTTGTTGTAACCGCAGTAAAATTTCCCAAATTGGGATACGGGGAATATTGCGGGAGTGGCAGTGCTTGGCCGAATAAAATATACTTGCCGTTCCAGTATAGGGACCCGACTGTCGCGGGAACTATTGGATTTTAGTTGCCTCTTACGACAGGCGTGCCTTTCCGTGGATAACCCGCAGGGATGATCGCAAAACACTCATTACAAGTGGTTACACGATTGCACTTGTGGTCGTCGCAATCGCGGCATCCATCGCGCCAATAGCTTTTTCCTGTCTAAATATCATTCCATGTATTTTCTAATCGAATTCTGGTGACATCTTTTGGGCGACCTGAAAATTTCGCTTCACTTGTAGTGATGGTACAACCACTACGGAATCCAGTAAAACACCTCTTAACCACTGAAATTGATGGTTCAGGGTCCGCATAGTGTTTATAAAGTCTCTTCTGGGTTTCGATGATGGGGTTTTTTTACGCAAAAAAAATAATGTACACCATTAATCGATAACAGTTGACGGGAGCAGTGTTGTATTTACAGTAACTGCGCGGCAAATTCAACAAATCACTGACTTTAAAAAGGCCTCGCATTTTCTGGGTTAAAATGTGGCGAGAAAATAATTCAACTTCTTATTTTGAGGTTATGGTGTATCGCTTTCAAAATCTGACAGTTAGAAGAATAACCTGAATAAACTCTCCCGTTAACAAATCAGCTGTTCAATTTTCTCTCTACCATTCACCTAAAACCAGCGGAGAGCGATAACACCACCGATAATGGCAAAGGTCTCCACCGAACCGGAGATGGCTGCCACATTTTATGTTCCTGCGTACTTTGCGAGGGCTTGTGTGATTGTTTCGTGTAGTAGAGATCTGGCAATTTGCGAAAATATCGAAGAAAGCCGATTCACAGTCAATCTGCGAACGTCAAGGAGCGTTTTCGATTTTTTTACAGATATCGTCATTCAAAATTGAAGGTTTTCCGCTGAACAGAGGTCGTCATGCACAGACATGCGACCGTTTTTAAACCATTCATGTTGATGTTCATGGCGTCATTTCGTGTACACCACGGACTATCCGAGAGATAAACCTACACACGGGAATTTAGTTTTAAAACCTTAATCTCGGAAGTGCTGAATCATCATAGTTGGGAGGATATATACTGTAGAATGAGGGCGAATCGATTATCTAGGACTAGGATTATATCTACGCTTATATTAGGTACACAGAAGGTAAAACAGGACATATTAGGCATTATACCGATACGGCTTCGAATAGAGACCCGTTAGTGCCTCGTATTTTGAGCAGTTTTCGATCTACGATATTTTTTTTTTTTTTTTTTGCTGTCGGAGTCTTTAAACATCCATGCATAGATTAGCTTAGGTTGAAGTCTCTTCTGGACATCAGGTGGCATAGGCCAACAAACGGACCCATTTCGATGCCACTGAAGGTCAAGATAGCCCCTATTTTCTAGTCAAACCACCTTATGGCGTAGGCAAAAAAGGAAAATCGACGTAACTTTGCACCTGATATTTCACTAAAGTACCTAAGAGACTTCAACGTATTCTTCCAAAGTGCGAGGCATTCGCAGGGGAACTTCCTTAAGGTTTCCAATTCTTCCTTCTTTATACAACGCCTGTAGTCAGAAGCCACTTGATGATACGCCCAGTCTCTCTGCGTGCCTACCTTGTAGCAGATGTTCCATAGAAGGAGCCATCATTTTAAATATTTCCTTGCTTTTTAACGAGTTAAGCTTTCGTGACCTTCTTTTATTCCATGCCTGCCATATTATCCTAGTCACGTTGCAAGAGTTGAGACTCATCTAACTACAATTCGCATCTGCCTTGAATAACTCTTTGGAATTAAGCTTACAATTGAACAGCGACATGCCCAGGATCTTCCATGAAGGCGAAAGTGAAGAGTAGTGCAGTTCTTCTTTGCAAGCTCGCCCGCCATCTGCTTACACGGTATGTTCCTATGGAAGGGTGCCAGGCACAGGTTCAGCGAGAACTGCTTGACCATCACGTTTGGTGATTTGAGTCAATTCTCTGCCATTTCTGATTTTTTTGTGTTAGATTCCAGGGTTATTAATGCTGCCTGGCTATCTGCGAAGATACATATATGTATCTACAATTCACCGAGAGTACCAATAGACCTAGACAATTGATAGTCTCATATATGGCCGCTAGTTCAGACTGAAAAAAACTACAGTAATCCGGCAGCCGAAAGGAATTGACGATCTGTAATTCCATTTAGTAGATGCCACGATCCACTTTTAGTTATACGGATAACTCTGTTCTTTAGTTTTGACTCATCCATGTAACTAAAAGTGGATCGTGTCTGCATCTGCTGGAACATCACCGTCCAATTGTTTGCTATATGGACTTTGCAGTCATGTGTGAAGTCAGTGAAGGCTATGCAATGGTCCGTCCTTTTATGTAGGGCGGAGCCTTCTTAGTAGACTGGT
Organism: Neoceratitis asiatica; assembly: GCA_030068015.2. Taxonomy (NCBI): domain Eukaryota; kingdom Metazoa; phylum Arthropoda; class Insecta; order Diptera; family Tephritidae; genus Neoceratitis; species Neoceratitis asiatica. Next base: position 70,069,176 of record CM061527.1, on the reverse strand, counting down.
ACGACCGCTGTTTACCTAATACCATTCGGACACTTCGAACGAAACTAGGCATTGAAGATCGCGGAACGCCGAAACTGGTTTGTCGAAAAACCAAAATTGACAAGGAATGACGGAAGATCGTTCCATTATAAATCAACTTTTCGACGTCTTGCCGCAGCAGAAGCTGCATTTTGCATCCCCATTACGTCAATAGGGAGTACATCCTAGAGGTTATTCATAGGCTCAGTAGACGTGGTCGGCAATACTACTGTACTTTGTACTCTATGTAATTTACAGTTCATCGACATCTACTCGAGTACTGGTCATCAGACTACATACTACTTCGTAGAGAAGTATAGGCGTAACCACTGCAATGGTGTTCAAGTATAGCGAGCAATGGATGCTTTTTCTGCGAGTTCTGTGACCAGTTCAATTTCTTGTGCCAGATTAACTCCATAAAACCCTCTCATACATATGTATTTAACAAATTTTGTCAGCTGAGAAGTTTTTTGGCAACCGTGAACCGACCTTTATTTGAAGACCGAAGTCGAACGGTCAATATTGATTACTTCTAAAATACTCATTTTCATAAAAATTTATCAAATTCCATGGATATTTTCACTTTCGTAGTGAAACCTTGCAACATAAACACCGTTATTAGGGAAATGCTCAATGTTTTTTGCACACATTCCAGCCATTGCACAACCACAATACATTTTATGCCTCATAATGCATAGCCACAAATTTGTGGCCAAAAGCAGCGATTGAAATTGAAAAAAAGCAAAAAAAAATTTTTTTTTAAGTCGAAAAAATTTTAAAGGTGTCAATGGTGCAGGCACATAACTTGCCCCAAAAAAGAAATTCTACGTGCGTATACAAAAAGGGTTAACCTTTTAGTGGTTTCGTAAGTGTAGCGCTGTATTTTGACAGCTGTCAAACCTCAACTGTCAAACCAAACATGTTTTGCTTCAGCTAAAAGTCAGACATTTATGAAAATGAAATGCTTAACAAACGCACAGAGCGCTGAAATTGTTGAAACCGACTACTCAAAAAATGGTGATTCCAAGAAGGCCACGTTTCGTGCTTTAAATGAAGATTATGGTGCACATAATCCTCCAACTACTCAAGCAGTTGTTGAAACTTTACATAAAATGTGAACAGACTGCATCGGTTACAGGTTATTGTAAAGCCTGTACATCATCGCTTTGCTCGTGCCATCTCAAAAGTCGCTGCTGTGGGTGACAGTGGAAAGCCGAATACCTCCGAATGTGTCTATTTCTCGACATTATCAAATACTGCAACCTTCTTACGGCATATTACGGCGTAGTTTGTACTTGGACTTACATCTACAACCATATAAAGTCCAACTCACACAAGAACTGACCATTCACAAGCCTCTAATTACGTCGACTGGGTGCTTGAACAACAAGCAACAAAATTTTCTTCAGCGACGAAGCACATTTCTCACTCGGTGCATACGCAAATAAGCAAAATTGTCGCATTTGGTGCACCGAGAATGCTCAAATAATTGAAGAGAGGCCATTACACCCCCGGAAAAAACTTACTGTCTGGTGAGCTCTTTGGTCCGGAGGTGTGATTGGACCGCTGAAGCAAGTTCCTCCTTCAATTTATGGTTTTTCATCTTGATATTTTTACCAACAAATGGAGGGACCTATAGTTTATTCTAAGCCGCCACCGAACGGTCGATGAATTTTTATGAGGAGCTTTTTTATTTCATGCCAGAAATACACTCGGAGGCCTTAACATTCCCTGCCGAGGGGCGACTGGAATTAGATTACATTAATTTTCTATATTTTTCGATGTTGTTCGAAACTGGACACGAACCCAGGCCTTCCGAATGGTAGTACGCAATGCTAAGCACTCGGCTATTGCGGCTGCCGTGATTGGACCTTACTTCTTTGAAAACGTTAACGGCTTGACTGTCACTGTCAATTCGGAGGGTTATGGTCGCAGGATAACCGCCTTTTTTTGGGGTCTGCAATTGAAGAGCACACGACTTGGACAATATGTGGTATCTAGAAGAGGGTGTTACATCCAACACAACACGAGCGCGAATATGGCTTTGTTGCAAAAGAAATCGCCCGGCCGCGTAATCTCTCGTCTTGGCGATATCCAGTGGTCACCGAGAATGTTTGATTTGACACCGTTTAACTGTTTTTTTTTTTGTGGAGCTACGCTGAAGACTGTGTTTATGTGGATAAACCCTAAACTCTTGAGCACTTGAAAACCAGCACTTGGCAAGTTATGGCTGAGATACCGCCCGAAAAGTAGCGAAAAGTGGACGAAACTAACCTCAAAATGTACGAAATTTGCAAAAATTCACGACGAGCGGTCGTTTCAATGATATTTGTGTGTTTTACATATAATGCCAAGGTGCGGTTCAAACTTTATAATAAAAATTGAATTTCATGTGAAAAAATTATTTTAAATTCATTGGTAACCCCCAAATGGATAACCCTCTGCACACATAGTTGCTTACAACCCAGTAAATATAAATGTATGTATGTATGTACGCCTGTATGCATGTTTATTGATATTTTGTTTCCTTACACGCATGTGTGTGTCAAAGGTTATGCAATTTTATGTTGAAAGGATATGGGTTACCCAACTGAATGACCTTAAAGACACTAAAAGCATATTTGTTGCGCTCAAATAATTGTATATATATATGCATGTATGTATGTGTGTGTGCCGTTGCATGTGTGCGTATATGTACATATGTATTTATATAGCCTTTCTTATTGTTCTTGCATTGTTTTTGTTAGCACCGTTATCGCTAACCAACAACTAACCATTATACGACCATTCCTTGCACACAAACATTGTTCCACCATTAACAGAGCCCCCCACCAGTCGCCGCCGTAACTCCCGCACTTTCAAGCAGCCACAAAATCAAGCAGCTTCCATGCCATTGCGTCGTTAGTTCACTAGCGGAAGAGAAGACGTCCAACCAGCTAGGCAGCCAGCCAGGCAGCGCCAGCTGTTGTTTTTCACTATTGTCCTTGTGCCCTCATCATGCCTTGCAACTACAACTATTACACTAGATTTATGTGTGTGCGCAAAAAATGTGTCCTCCCCCCCCACCCCTCTCCCAGTTTACTCTCAACCCTAAAGTAGCAACAATTGTGCCCTAAAATGTTTACGTTTATACTTAGTTGGAAGCATTGAGCGTTAAGAAATCTTTAAGAATATTTTCCACTTCGATGAAAATATTTGAAGACATTTTTGTTTTTTGTTGTTGTATTTTGTTTTTCTGTTCTTTGTACGTTGTTTTTTGTTTTGCCTTACCTTTGCAAATATGTTGGTTAAGGATGTAACGACTGTGTGTCTCTCTATGTGTGTGTTTTTTCCATAAAAAGTATGTCAAATATGTGAAATATTTTCGTAATATACTTTTATATATGTACGTATGTAGGTAAGAAATTGGAGAAATACCTACAAGTGCATGCAAACATAAATTCATAAATATATATATACATATATATGTGTGTGTGTGCATACAACGTTGATTATGTCACTGTATTGGTTATCATTTCCCTAGTTATTACCACACAGTGACGCATAATGTGACATATATACGAGTTATTACATAGATAATACAGTAAATATGTATGTTAGCGGCTGATCCATTTCGAGGTTCTCTACTTCTTTAAACCAACAAAAAAACACAGAAAATTCAAATTTAATGGAGAATGACTGAATTAACATTCGAAAGAACTTTCTTTGGCCCTTATCCTTTGCAGATTTTCTCTTTCAAATATTGGCCGCGGCTACGTCTCAGATGGTCCACCTCGTTGAGTTCAATTTTCGATAACTCGCACGAACATTTCGACTGGTAACTGGTGAATGACACGCGTAATGTTTTACTCAAAGGCCTGGATCTAACCGGAATTGTTCGCATAGACTTTAGGCCTCTAATATTCCCACAGGGAGATAGTCTAACGGTGTGATATCACGCGATCTTGGTGGCCAATCGGCCGGCCCGAAACGTGAAATTATCTGCTCACCGAAGTGTTCTCTCTCAATAAATCCATTTATTGATGCAATGTGTGGGAAGTGGCGGCGCCGTCTTGTTGAAACCGGAGAAATGTCACGGCGATCACGAGCTTCAATCAGGAGATCAGGCATCAAATAGTCATAGTTATCATGGCGCGATAACGGTGTCTTTGACGGTTACATTCTCACCGGCAGAATTTTTGAAGAAATATGGACCGATGATTCCACCGGCCCACAAACTACACCAAACCGTTGTTTTTCCTGGATGAAATGGCAGCTCTTGAGTCTCTTCAGGTTGCTCTTCATCCCAAATGCGGTAATTTTGCTTGTTTACATGCCCATTGAGCCAGAAGTGGGCCTCATCACTGAACAAAATTTGGCTCGAAAACGTCGGATCTTTTTGGAACTTTTCATAGAGCGAAAAACTGTAGCTTGGGAAGGTCGTACGCTGCGACTGTATTCTATATGCTTCCAATTTAAGACCTCGACGGGAAATGTGCCAAATTGTTCCATACGTCAGTCCGAGTTGCTGCGAACGTCGCCCACGGTCTTCGTGTACACTCTCAGCTACGGCCGCTATATTTTCTTCACTGCTGCGTGCTGCATGTGGTCTATTCGGTCGAATATTATCCAATAATGAATGCTGGGTCTCAAGATGAGTGATGGTGTTGCGAAGAGTACGCTCAGTAGGCCGATTATGTTGGCCATAAGTTGAGCGAAGCGGGCGAAACACATTCTTTATAGAACGTGAATTTTCGTTGCATGAAAGTTGAATGATTTGTAAACGTTGTTCAGAGGCGTAAGTCTTTCCATTCGATGAAATGCCAAACAATACTGAACAAAAATAACATGACAGCTTGATCCGACTCACGCGTGATCTGTCAAAAAAATTATATTGAAAAAAGCACCTCTAATTGAATCACCCTTTACAGTTCGTGACAATGCCTGCGTGTGGCTTAACCCTTTCACGTCTGAGTTTTTTTTCGAAACCTGGATGAGTTTTCATCTTTACGACAGTAAAGGCCAGAATATGACTTGTGCATTGCGCCCCTCTTGCGGATGGGCGAAACGTGGGTAAACCGTTGGGAATAATTAATTAATTAATTAATAATGACTTAAATATAATATTTTGATATACCACATCGGCTGGGTCTCTATTGAGATCCCGATACATAAAATCTCGAAATTCCTAAATCCGAAACACATAATACAGACATGACCAAATCCAGATTAGTCATATTCCAGATACGACCAAATCTAGACAAAATATATTCCAAACACGACACAATCCAGCTAAACAAATCACGACAAAAATTCCCAGAAAGCAGCAATTAGGGTTGTATATCAACAAAAACGCGCTGAATATTCTCTTCCAAGACGTCAATCGTCTCGGACTTATCTGCGCAGGCAAGTGACTTCACATAACATCATGAAAAACAGGCCAACGGTATTAAATCGGACGATTTTGAAGGCCACACCACAGGCAAGGGATGTTAGATAATGCGCTCGCCTTACGTGTCTTCAATAAACTGAATGTTTCATTGGCTGTATGACCTGTAACGCCATCTTGTCGGAATCAAAGGTCGTGCACATCAACATCCTCCAACGCAGGTACGAGAAAAAGTCATTAATCACGACTCTAAGTGTTTTGTGAAAATCGGCACTGGTAGACATCTCGTTTTGAACCCATTCATCGAACATGTGACGCGCTTGATGGTTGTTTGGCTTTAGTTCTTGAACGAGCTGTATTTCGCAAAATCTTTCATAAAGTGTATGGAAGCAGCTCTAATTGTTGCGCCTACAATGGTGAATAGACTCATTTCCGTCTTCTTCGGCCCTCTGCTTCACAGCAGCCATAGCGCGCTCGGTGCGCACTGTACGGCTTTGGCACGTTTTGGTTTGGATCTCAATTTCATAACCAAAAATCGCTCATTTGTCATCAGTTTAAAACATTTAAGCAAATCAGGATCATTATTGGCTTTTAGTGATGCTCATTCGAAGGGTTTTTTTTTTTTTTGTTAAAAATTAACCAATTTCGGCACCAATTTCACTGCCACACATTTCGTTTAATTTCTTCGGGGGAAAACAACGCATCGCTTGAGCCAACCACTATGCTAACTTCAACTGATAGTGATTCGACGATTCTCCCAAAACAATTTTCAACGCTTTTTCTATACCTTAATCAATTCCTGAAGTTCTGGGGAACGCACATTCAGCGTGGTCGCCCACATCTTCTCGATCTTCTGTGAAAGAATTCTTTTTGGTATCGTATTACGTGCTCAAACACACTTACTGAAGCAAATTCCGTATAGTAGTCGAATTAAAAACTTTCGAGGCAACATTGTAGAGCTATACTAAATGCTCAGCAATCCTGGAGGTATTCTTCTACCGACTTCTTCTATCTTCCTTCCGTGAATTCCCAAGAGTTGATGATCTGTAACAATATTATGCTTCATAGTTCCTTGGAATCTCATCCACGGCGGCCATGGGTGTTTTATACCTCAACGAGAGTTAAAAGTTAAAAGTTTCCTTGCTGGTTTTTATAATCTCTATAGATGTGTTTGACCACAATTGGCGAGTGGTTAGCACTGCGAAATACCATTCGTAAGACCAGGACTCAAATCCTAGTACGAATAATATCCAAAATTATGAAAATTAAGTTTTTTAATTCTATGCAGGGAATGTTAGCTTCTCCGAGTTTATTTTTGACCTGAAAAGTTAGTCATCCTTAATCCATCAGCAGTTTGGAGAGGCGATTTAGAATAACCTCTCGAGGCCCCTGCATTTGTTGGAAAAATATCAAGACGTTGATGTCAGGCCACAAATTGAAACTACACTATATTAGCTATTGTCTGATCCGCACTGACTGATTCGCACTGTCTATCCAACGAATTTATTTCTTTTACGTGACCATCGCTGTGATCCAGCTCCCATTCGGATGAAGATACTTAGCATACATCAACAGATTTGCTCGAAAACTTAACTTTTGCTAGAGGAACTTTCAAAACTGCGTCATCACCTTTAGATGGCTCATAGCTAGACTTACGATGCACTGAAGTCAGGGGCTAAATCGTCGCTCTCTTCATCTAAAAAAGAAAATTCCTCAATTTCCTCCTTCTAGACTTCTATAGGTACATTTAAAAAAAGATATTAGAACCCAATCAAACTCAAGGCGCGACGGACAAAGCTTTGCTTCAAGTCGGTGCAGAATATGCGTTTAACGGTAAATCGATTGCAATAATAACGGTATGCATTCACTAGTCAGTCAACAAGAGAAAGAACTTTACGCTTTTATTGGGATTATTGCAAAGCATTATTGAGTGAAAATAAAAATAAATAAAATAAAAATATTTATTTGCAACAACAATTTCCATAGAATTGAATTTAGAAAAATATAACTGGCGAAAGTAATTTTTTAAATATTTTTTTATATAAATATAATTCTTTTTATTATATAAATTTAAAAAAATATTAATTTCACCACATTTCTTTTCATCTGCCTATTGAAAACTCAACGACTTCAAACCGATGTGGAAAATGCCAATTTTATCTCAAATTAAATCTGAATTCACAGTCTGAATGGGAATGTTTATGTATGTGCGCGCACTCATTTTCTGCATGTGCGGGCACATTTACGAGGATTTTATGCATATATATAGATGTGTATGTGTGTATGTATGTATGTGTGTTCATGTATTTGTCTCATGTTTCATATTTCTGTGCAATTATTAATTTTACTACCCATAAAACGAGTTATCGCTTTATAGTCTCTCCATTTTGTGCTCTCATGACCAACCGTATACGTACATGCACGTACATACATACAGACAACTACACTCCTTTCACTCCTCCCTAATGGTTATTGTATTGGTTTTTTATATGTTTTTATGCCATTATTTATGCATGATTGTAATGTATTTTGCAAAAAAAAAAATTGAATTTTATTGTTAGTCAATCTGGGGAAGCCGAGAATATTTTTGTATTAAAATGAAAAATAAAAATTTTTCGGCTTTAAATGATTTTGAAAATATTTGTTGAGGAATATTTATGTAAAAAAATCTGTTTATTTTCACACTTCAAATTGATTTTACCTACTTAGAGTTCTACATCAAGCCCTGACTACTGTTCTGAGGATCAGCAACACAACACTAAAAGCAGCGGAGTCTGGTGCTCTTACTAAGAAGACGAAAGGAACTAGTTGTTCCACAGAAAAAATAGCGTATTCAACGAGGATTTAAAATTGAAACCCCTGCGGGTTAGCGGTTCAAGAATTTAGTCGCGATAAAGTATGCCTGTCGTAAGAGGCGAGTAAAATCCAATAGTTCCCGCGACAATCGCGTCTTTATATCGGAACGACCCGGATTTTTAACCGGCCAAGGACTGTCACTCCCGCAATATTCTCCGAAACTCAATTTGGGGAATATTTCTGCGGTTACAACAACAGCAACAGCTCTAAAACGGTCAACACAAGGAAAGGAGCCAAGCTTGCTAGTACTAGTGCCGGGGTTGTCGCTAAGAATAGCTAAATGAAAATCAAAAAGGAACAAAATTCTGTTTGCAAGGCAGCAAGGCAGTAAACGCAGCAAGAGTTGAAAAGTGCGGTTGCTGCTCGTTCAACGCCTCAACAAAGTCTAGGTAGGCGGTATGAAACTAAGTGCTATCTTATTTTTTAACCGCGGAAGCGATTTTTGGCCGATCCCAAATTCTCCAATTTATTTGGTTTTGGGTCTTGAGGTTTTTTTCCAACAATTGGAGGGACCCACAGTTTATTCTAAAACACCTCCGAACTGCTTAGGGATTTTTATGAAGAGTTCTATGGTTTCATATCAGAAATGGATTTCGACGGCTTGACACATCCTGCCGAGGGGCGACCGAAATTGGAAAAACTAATTTTCTATAATTTTGATTGTTAGTCGAACCACCAGGATTCGAACCGTGGCCTTCCGCATGGTAGAGCAAAATGCTTTACCAAGGTAAAAATTAAGCTCGATTAGTTGGCCTCAGAGAATGAATTGAGTGAAGTAAGTGGAGGGTGTTATTAGGGAGTACTCGAGCGGCAGCGAAAGCAACGGGAGTAGGGTACTCTGAATTAGTAGATCGGTGCTGCATACCATGTATATACGCACTAAGAAAGAGCTTTCAAGCGATTCTCAAGTGGATGAAGACATACCACAGTGGCTGCATACTGCTGACGGCAATGTTGCCAATTTTCTTCGTGTTGCCTGAATGTGCGTTATTTACAAGAAAAATCAAATAATTTCCTTATAATTATCATCTCATCAGCTCCACAGTCTGTTAAGCACCTCGAGTTCTGTAAATCGCTGCCACTTTTACGCTCATGACGCACCAAGTTGGCTTGGGTGTGAGAAAACCAAATTCATCGACGCATTCCTTTGACCTTTACAATTGCCATTTGAGCTACACCAAATAACTGCTGGATCTTTTGACGCGTTTCGCTCATAAAAAAAATCCCTTCCACTTTCACTTTCACTTTCACTTTCACTTTCACTTTCACTTTGACGTTGACTCAGCGAAGCGAATTTCAATGTTGACAAAGCAAAGGAATGCGTGTAGTAAAGCAAAGGCGATTGTAAAATTTATGAGGCGCTTAAATTTTATTACAACAGCAACAAAGAGCGAAGAAATTGTAAAATAAAAAAATGAAAAATTGTAGAAAAAGCAAAAAAAAGGAAAAAAATGCTATTGTTGGAATTAGTAAAATATTTTGGAGAAAATGGTACGAAAACGAGGTAAACAGCTAAAGAGTGCAATGGCAAGCTAAGCGAGGCAAAAAAATAAATAAATAAATAAATAAATAAATAACAGAAATAATGTGGAGGCCAAAAATAATAATAAAATAGAACGAAAAAAAAAAGAAGAAGAAGAAGAAGAAGAAGTAGAAGAAGAAGAAGAAGAAGAAGAAGAAGAGGAAGAAGAAGAGGAAAAAATTGATATATGTATGTAAGTTAACTACAATTTAACCCTTTCAACGCTACTAGGACAATGTGTCCCAGAAAGCTTAGAACAAACATCCTTCTACTTCATCCAAAAATGCTTTGCAATAATCCCAATGAAAGCGTAAAGTTCTTTCTCTTGTTGACTGACTAGTGAATGCATACCGTTATTATTGCAATCGATTTACCGTTAAACGCATATGCTGCACTGAACTGTAGCAAAGTTTTCTCCGTAGCGCATTGAGTTTGATTGGATTCCAATATTTTATTTAAATGTAACTATAGAAGTCTAGAAGGAGGAAATTGAATAAAGAGCATAAAATTGAGGAATATTTTTTTTAGATGAAGAGAGCGACGTTTTGGCCCCTGACTTCAGTGCATCGTAAGTCTAGCTATGAGCCATCTAAAGGTGATGACGCAGTTTTGAAAGTTCCTCTAGCAAAAGTTAAGTTTTCGAGCAAATCTGTTGATGTATGCTAAGTATCTTCATCTGAATGCGAGCTGGATCACAGCGATGGTCACGTAAATGAAATCAATTCGTTGGATAGACAGTGCGAATCAGTCAGTGCGGATCAGACAATAGCTAATATAGTGTAACTACAATTTGTGGCCTGACATCAAAAATCTTGATGTTTTTCCAACAAATGCAGGGGCCTCGAGAGGTTATACTGAATCTCCTCTACAAACGGCTGTTGGATTATGGATGGGGGGGTCTTGATTTCAGGTCAAAAATACATTCGAAGGAGCTAACATTCCCTGCCGAGGGACGAGCGCAATTAAAAAATTTAGATTTTATAATTTTGGATATTATTCGTACTAGGATTTGAGTCCTAGTCTTACAAATGGTATTTCGCAGTGTGAACCACTCCTCATGGCTGCCGTGGGTGAAATTCCAAGGAACTGTGCAGCATAATATTGTTACCGGTCATCAACTGTTGGGAATTAATGGAGGGAAGACAGAAAAAGTCGGTAGAAAAATACCTCCAGAACTGCACAGCCTTTAGTATGGCCCTACAACGCTACCTCGAAAGTTTTTGAATCGACTACTATTTGTTGGTAAATGGAGGAAGCTACAGTTTATTCTTAGCTGCCTTCAAACGGCCCATGGACTTTTATGAAGAGCTCATTTATTTCATATCGTAAATACACTCGGAGGGCTTAACATTCCCTGCCGAGGGGTGATCGAAATTAGAAACATTAATTTTCTATATTTTTGGATGTTGTTCGAACCTGGACTCGAACCCAAGCCTTCCGAATGGCAGTACGCAATGCTAATCACTCGGCTATCGCGGTATTTTGGTTATGACATAAAAATCCAAGCTGAAACATGCCAATGATTCTCCCAGGAGTATCCGATTCCGAAAAATGCGCGCCAAGTTCAATTAAATGTTGAAGTTTTGTTCGCTGTTTTCTTCGATTATCATGGCGTCATTGGTTGTTCGTAATTTTTGTGCCAAAAATAACACTGCGGTTGTGATGAAACCACGCTATATAACAGTTTAAGGAACCCTGCGACTTTTTCCTGTTCCCAGAGTTTGAAAATGCAGATTAAAAGATGACGTTTTGAGAGGAATTTGAGAAAATATCAACAGAATCGCCGAAAGAGCGGAAGGACATAACAAAAAGTGCATATTAGAACTGCTTTGAGGAAGACTACTTTGGGTGTAGGGGGTCCAAGTAGAAAATTGATGAAAAAAAAGTTTTTTTTTTCTAAGAAAAGTGAAAAAGTGAAAAAAGTGATTTCCGACTAACAAATTCAAATATACAACTTTTCTCTGCAGCATTAATTTTTTTCCCCTCAGTTTAATGGTAACCCTTTTTTTATTTTATTTTACTAACTTCGAATGTTGCCTATAAAGCTTAATCGCCTAACCTAACTTTTTTCGCCAGTAAATGATGTGTGGTTAAAAAACATGCAAAATTATCTGTCTGCAAATCAAGACAAATTTTTTAAGCGACTTGAGAAATTGCGTGCTGCCAACAACAACACCAACAACAACAGCAACAGCAGCAGCAGCAGCAACAACAACAACAACAACAACAACAACAACAACAACAACAAAAACAACAATAGTAACAACAACAACAACAAAAACAACAATAGTAACAACAACAACAACAACAACAACAACAACAACAACAACAACAACAACAACAACAACAACTTCTCGTACATTATTAAATTACCAATCAGAGAAAATCCTTTCACATACACATACTCGTATAAACAATATTGAAAAAAAAAACCAAAATAACATCGTCGTTAGCCACAAACAATATCCAGCTGCCGCGGCATTTGCAATAAATAAAAATGAAATCATAAAAAGAAAGGCCAAACATAAAGTAAAGTAAAATGAAATGCACAGAAAGGCTGAAAGCGGCAGGCGCACACGAACAGGCCAAACAACAATGATTGTGCGACTGTGTTTGTGCGTGAAGCGAGATGTTAATTTGTATGTGATTTACATGCCACAAACCGATAAATATCCGTACGCGTACATTGATTGAGAGCGAGACCCAACAACTGAATCGAATTTAATGTACGGAACGTGACCCAGAGACCACAAAACCACCAATGCGTGTTGTGCTGGTTGTTATTGTAGTTGTTATTATTGGTTGTAGGCAATGTGATTATAGATTTTCTTTTTGATAAATGTTCTCCTATATACGAGCTCTGTTCGGAAAATATGGTTAATTTTCATTTAAAAAAATTATGTATTTTTCAGTTTCCGATTTGTATCCTTTAGAGTAGTATTTTTTCCGTTAAAATATGCACTTTTTGCTAAGTCCTTCAGCTCTTGCAGCGACGTTTGGATTTTATCTTCTCAATCTGCTCTCAAAACGCTGTCCTTTTATAGTTTTCCTCCATCTTGGGACAACAAAAAAGAAGCTGCGAGCTCCCAATCTGGTAAATTCGGCAAATCTACCATTGACCAGATATTCACCAGGTGAAAAATTCCGGTAAAGACCCTTGAGAAAATGATCGACAAATGCAGTCTCTTTGTCGATTTTAAGGCTGCCTTCTGCAGCACGAAAAGCAGCTGCCTATAAGCCTTTATGCCTGAGTTTCATATACCCGCAAAACTTTTGCGGCTATGCAAACCGACGCTGAGTAAGACCAAAAGCTCCGTAAGATTTGGAAAGTACGTCCGCGAGCCGTTGATACTTTAGACTGAATAGACAATTGAATGGTAGAGTCCTCTCAAGACAAACAAATGCCAAACCCTACATTCCCTTCCAGCTGTAAGATGCAGATGCGTGGACGCTGACAATAACCAATAAGTCGACTTTGGGAGTCTTCGAGAGAAAAGTTTTCTGAAAGATTTATAGGTCTTCTGCGAATAGGCCACGGCGAATGTCGCAGACGACGATGAAACGATGAGCTGTATGAGATATACGATGACATTGATATAGCTCAATAACATCTGCTGAATGGACGAAAACACTGCAGCTCGGAAAGTATTCGACGCATTACCCGCTGTTGGAAGCAGAGGAAAAGGAAGACCACACATACCGTTGGAGGGCACAGGTGGAAAAGGATTCGGCTTCAATTGGTGTTTCCAATCGGTGTCGAACAGCTAAAAGAAGGGACGGCTGTTTAATGTTTTTGTTAATTCGGTTATAATCGCGTCAGCAGTGCTCCCGCCAAAGAATTAGAAGAACACACATTGTTGTTGTTGTTGTTTTTGTCCAAGTAAAAGCTGATCCAAGTAGAGATACTTTTTTCAATAGCCTTTTTTGGACAGATCACGCGTGAGTCGTGTCAAACTGTTATTTTTGTTCAGAATTGTTTGGCATTTCATCATGGAAAGACCCTTTCGTGTAAAGAACGTAATCGATCTACTGAGCATACTATTCCCAACACCATCACCCATCATGAGACCCAGCATTCATTATTGGATAATATTCGGCCATAGCTGAGAGTGTACACGAAGACCGTGAAAGGAGAACGACTAGGCGCATTTTACGTCGAGATCTTAAATTGAAGCATACAAAATACAGCTTGTGCAAGAACTGAAGCCACTCGACCGTTTTGAAAAGTTCCAAAAAGATCCGCCGTATTCGAGCCAAAAAATTTTCAGCGATGAGGTCCATTTCTGGCTCAATGGGTATGTAAACAAGCAGAATTTCCGCATTTGGGACGAAAAGCAACCTGAAGAGATTCAAGAGCTGCCATTTTCGGTGGTTTTCTGTGCGGTTTGCTGTGGTTTGTGGGCTGGTGGAATTATCGGTTCATATTCCTTCTAAAATGATGACGGTTGGGAACGTAACCGTCAATGGCGACCGTTATCGCGCCATGATAACGACTATTTGATTGAAATTGAAGTTCGTGATCTACGTGACATTTGGTTTCAACAAGACGGCGCCGCCACTTACCAAATGAATGCCAAAGAATGCTCTTTCGAATGTCAATAAACATTTCACATTAAATTTGAATTTTCTGTGTCTTTCTTTTTTTCTTTTTAAAAAGTAGAGAACCTCGAAATGGATCAGTCTTTATATATATTTGTGTTTTTTACATACATTTTGCCTCCTTTTAATTTTGTCACTAACATTGAAGTGCATTTTCAATAATTGAAAAGCTTTCATCAATGTGTAAACATTTTCTTTTCACTCACACTACACTCGACTAATATATCTCAAGCACTTTTGAGCCCTAAATACCATTTACCAACCGAAAATTGTCAAACACTCAATCCACTTCTAACCTTTATGGTGCTTACAAGCAAACTACACACATATCGTACGTTAAGTGGGTGCAACTATGGGCTTATGTTCATTGCAAAAATAATCGAACTATCGAAATTATCGATCATTCCAGTGTGCGAGACATAACTAATGAAAATTAAATAACGCGCCGCATGAGAAATTTGTAATTTCACTATATTTTTTAACATACCTCGTATACAAATGCATGCATGTGTGTGTGTGCGTGTGTGTATGTATGTATGTTCTTGTATGTGAAGGCAAGCTTGCATGCATACGCATTGATGGCCTTTTGCGTTTTGGTCCATCAGGTGGTTTATTTATTATGTATTAAAATAGTGTCTGCCACGACGTGGTCAAAGGTGAGAGGCAATGTGAAGTGAAAAGCACAAATACACGCATATGAATGTATTTACATACATACATAGGTTTATACTTATATATAAGAAAAAATGTGATTTTGTATGCGCAAACTAACAAATAAACTAACAAATGGCCGCTCGTATTTTTACATAATAAAGTTCGTCACTTAATTAAAATGGGTTGCAGGCGGAAATGTGTATGTATGTATGTACATACATATATTTACATATGTATATTGAAATGCTCAAAAGGCAGCCCTTTTATGTGCTGCCTAAAAGTGTAGTTTGTGTAGACCGTAGACCTTTAAGTGGTTTCCTTTCAGCCACGACGCATGTTACCATTTTATGCGCTCGCTCTTCTGTGCTCGTTCTATTTCTATTTTTCCCCAATTTGTTATTGCGCTACTCATTGCAAATTGCTGCCATATGAAAATGGCTGTGTGTCTGTGTGTGTGTGGAAAATTGAAAAAGAAAGCAAGAAATTTGTATGCGAGCAAAAAAAAAAAAATTGGAATTTTCGTGAAGAAAAAAAAACCAAAAATTTTCAGCCTCGTTGATTTTTGTTTTTGTTGTTGTTTGTAGTGCTCGGTAAAGTCGTGCATCGGCGATTTTGGTCGTCGAATATTTACGTTAGCCTTTTGCTGAGCAAATATAAAACGTGAAAAACACGCACACATACATGCACACTCTAATGTCGACTTCTTGCTATAAACATACAGATGTGTGTGTGTGTGTGTGTGTAAGTATATATAAACAAGCTATTGCGCCTATATGTATGCTGTTAGTTAAACTACGCGGCCGCTTCTTTTTTACTTTTTTTTACTTTTTTCGGTTTATTTTATTTTTATTTTTATTTTTTTATTTTTTTTTTTTTTTTTGCATAAACGCATTTACCTAAAAGTGAAAACTTCCATTGCAACGGCTGGGTTAACATTTTCGGGCATGAATTTTAAGCGCACACCAACATACATACATACGCATTTATGCATATACATACAAACATACCCACCGCCTGGTTTGCTGGTTTGTACATATTTACGTGTAGAATGGTATTATATTTACGCCACAAGCTGATGCCGGAAATGCGCGGCTCCATTGTAGATTACAAAGTAAATACAGCGAAATTCTCTTGCACAAAATACTTGCAAAAAAAAATTTTTTTTTATGAAAATTATTATTAAATTCTCATGTTGTTGGTAGACTGGAAAAATGCTCTCGAAATGTTTACAACAAAAAAAAACCGGTTTTTTTCAAATAAAGAAAATTGATTTAGCTAATATTCAAAGCGCTCGCAGTAAATCACTTTATGACCAAAAGTAGACGAACGCAGCGAAGTGGCTGACGTAGGTGACTGACCACAGACTAAAACCTTATATATCTATAAGTATGTATGAGCAGTAGTGCGAACAACTCATTGTTTTTTAGGTGAAATTTAGTAGTTTTTTACATTATTTTAGTCCGAAAACTAAACATTAAGCTTTCGGTTTCTTCTCCCTCTTACTATAAAGAATGATCCAAGTTGACTTACTTTTTTCAATAGCCTTTTTTGGACAGATCACGCGTGAGTCCTGTCAAGCTGTCATGTTATTTTTTTCAGTATTGTTTGGCATTTCATCACGGAAAGACTTACGCCTGAACAACAACAACAAATCATTCAAATTTATGATCGGAAATTCACGTTCTGTAAAGAATGTGTTTCGCGTGATGTTATGCTCCAAGGCTTGAATCGAAGCGGGATTGTGCGCATAGACTTTAGACTTTACATATACCCACAGGAAAACGTCTAATGGTGTGATATCACACACGACTTAGTAGCTAATCGACTCAAAACGTTAAATTATCTGCTCAGTGAAGTGTTCTGTCAATAAATTCATTGATTGCTGCGATATGTGGGAAGTGTCGGCGCCGTCTTGTTGAAAACAAATGTTGCGGCGATCTCACGAGCTTCAATTTCAGGTATCAAATAGTCGGTTATCATGGCTCGATAACGGTCGCCATTGACGGTTACGTTCTCACCGGCATCATTTTTGAAGAAATATGGACCGATGATTCCACCGGCCCACAAACCACACAAAACCGTTGTTTTCTCTAGATGAAATGACAGCTCTTGAATCTCCTCAGGTTTCTCTTCGTCCCGAATGCGACAATTGTGCTTGTTTAAATACCCATTGAGACAGAAATGAGCCTCATCGCTGAACAAAATTTGGCTCGAAAACGTCGGATCTTCTTGGAACTTTTCACGAGCCCGTAGAGCGAAGCGATGTCGCTTGGGAAGGTCGAGCAGCTTCAATTCTTGCACAAACTGTATTTTGTACGGTTTCAATTTAAGATCTCGACGTAAAATGCGCCTAGTCGTTGCATATGTCAGTACGAGTTGCTGCGAAAAGCGCCGAATTGACTCGCCACGGTCTTCGTGTACTCTCTCAGTCACGGCTGCTATATTTTCTTCACTGCGTGCTGGACGTGGTCGGTATAGTCGGTCGAGTATTAGCCATTAATGAATGTTGGGTCTCAAGTTGGGTGATGGTGTTGCGAATAGTGCGCTCAGTAGGCCGATTGTATTGACCATAAGAACGAACGAATCGCGCGAAACACATTCTTTACAGAACGTGAATTTCCGATCATAAATTTGAATGATAAGAAACCTCGAAATGGATCACCCGTTACAATTGGCGCAGTAAACTTTGATTATTTTGCGAGCTCCTCCACCGATTTTTGGGCTGCGTCGTGATGTTTCTACCCACACATATAAGGGGGTTTATATTTTTAGTCCGCCTGCGAACGGCTGATGAATTTTTATAAGGAGTTTTTTATTTCATGTCACTCGGAGCGCACTCGGAGGGAGTAGCACACTCTGTCAAGGAACGAAACCTTTAGAAAAGAAAAACTTCATCTAAAATTTTGAATGTTGGTCTGACTAGTATTCGAACCGGCTACAGTGGCTGCCACATAAGCTAAATAGTAATATGCTAAAGAGAAGAGAGATTTTCTCACAGCTAACAGTTGGTTTCAGTTACTCTGTCTCAAGTGCGGTAAAGGAAGGCTCCCACAAGCTCCTAGTACACGGACACATATTTATATGAAGAAAATCCACTTTTAGAGATATTAAAATGGAATTAGGTAATTTTCGAAAGCCCAAGGCGCACAGAAGACTGCAAAAAAAAATTGCATACGAAATCGAAAATCACCAACAGGCGCGCCAATTTAAGTCCTATCTCACGGCAGCGTGCATATGAATATGTACTTATATACGAGTGCATACATACATATGTATGTGTGCATGGATTGGTGCGCGTGAACGCCTTTAAAAAATGTGTGTTTGCCTTATAAGTTGCGACCCAGCGACGAGGATATGTGATTTTGCCAAGCTTACTTTGCGGCGCTTAGCACTCATAGAAAGCACAAAATACAATACAAATGCATACATGCATGCGCGTACGAGTAGATGCAACCCTGAGTGTGCATTTTAACGAATTTTCGTTGTACGAAAACTTTTATGGCGCCGCTGGCGTAGCAAAATTCGAAGAAAAACCAAAAAAAAAAGAAGAGAAAAACAACAGCAAAAACAACACAAAAATAAACCTCAAATGAAATAGAGAAAGAAAAAAATTAAATAAAAAGTGAAATAAACAAAAACAAATGTTGGAAGTGAAAGCTCGTCGTAGTCTCGGTATGCCGCAATGCTAACTATTCAACAATTTTTGTGCACCGGAAAAAAGAAATTTTTTTATTTTTATTTTGTTGTTGTAATGAATGTGGAGAAATTTGCTGCATTTCTGTGATGTTGTTGTTGTTATTGTGTCGTGGCAGCATCACTCTGCATCACTCTGACTGCTATTGCATTTTTCCTCAGCACACACGCGCATTCACCTATGTATGTACATGTGTATGTATGTATATACACAGCAACTATTGATTCTATGAATAATATAAAAGTTTAGCGAAATCACAAAAAAAAACATTAAAAAAAATAAAAAATAAAAAACTTAAAAAAAATTTAAAAAAAAATTTAAAAAGTAAAAAAAATGAAAATAAATTCAACTAAAATTCTTTATTCTTTATTTATAACGGTAAAACAACAAAAATGAGTTAAATAAAATTTATAACCACCGTTGTGTAGCTTAAAGTGCATTCAAATGTACATACATACATATAAAGTGTGAGCCAATTCGAGACTCGAGACTTTTTTAAAGAAAAAAAAAACAGAAAATTCAAATTTAATGGGAAAATGAGTTTATTATCATCATTCGAAAGAACATTCTTTGGCCTTTTCTCTTTTGAAGATTTTCTCTTTCAAATGTTGGCCGCGGCTACGTCTCAGATGGTCGGTCCATCCGTTGAGCCCCATGTTCGATGACCCGTACGAGCATTTCGACTGGTAATTGGCGAATGACACGCGTGATGTTTTGCTCCACAAGGCCTAAATCGAATCGAGGCGGGATTGTACGCATAGACTTTAGACTTTACATATTCCCACGGGAAAAATTCTAACGGTGTGCTATCACACACGACTTACTAGCTAATCGGCTCAAAACGTCAAATTATCTGCTCACCGATGTGTTCTGCTCAATAAATCCATTGATTGATGCGCTGTGTTCGGCAGTGGCGGCGCCGTCTTGTTGAAACCGGAGAAATCTCTCGGAGATCACGAGCTTCAATTTCAGGTAAAAAAAAATAGTCGGTTATCATGGCGTGATACCGGTTGTTGTTGTTGTTGTAGCCGCAGAAAATTCTCCGAATAGGGCTTCGGGGAACATTGCGGGAGTAACAGTCTTTGGCCGTATAAAAATCCGGGTCGTTCCGGTATAAAGACCCGACTGTCGCGGGAACTATTGGGTTTCAGTCCGCTCTTACGACAGGCATGCCATACCGCGGATAAGTTCTTGAATCTCTAACCCGCAGGGTCGCCATTGATGGTTACGTTCCCACCGCCATTATTTTTGAAGAAATATGGACCGCTGATTCCACTGGCCCACAAACCACACCACATCCTTGTTTTTTCTGGATGAAATGATAGCTCTTGAATCTCTTCAGGTTGATGTACATCCCAAATGCGGCAATTTTGCTTGTTGAAATGGATCTCATCGCGGAACAAAATTTGGCTCGAAAACGTCGGATCTTCTTGGAACTTTTCAAGAGCCTATAGAGCGAAGCGATGCCGCTTGGGAAAGGCGAGCGGCTTTAGTTCTTGCACCAGCTGTATTTTGTACGCTTTCAATTTAAGATCTCGACGTGAAATGCGTCAAGTCGTTCCATACGACAGTTTGAGTTGCTGCGAACGGCGCCGAATCAGCGACTCTCCACGGTCTTCCTGTACTCTCTCAGTCACGCCTGCAATATTTTATTCACTGCGTGCTGGACGTGATCTGTTCGGTCGAATATTATCCAATAATGAATGCTAAGTCTCAAGATGGGTGATGGTACGCTCAGTAGGCCGATTATGTTGACCATAAGAACGAGCGAAGCGCCGCACGAAACACATTCTTTACAGAACGTGAATTTCCGATAATAAAATTGAATGATTTGTAGGCATTCTTCAGGCGTAAGTCTTTCCATTCGATGAAATGCCAAACAATATTAAACAAAACTATGACAGCTTTACACGACTCACGCGTGATCTGTCCAAAAAAAAAAAAAATATTGAAAAAGCACCTCTACTTGGATCACCCTTTATATAGATTGCAGTTTGCGAACGACCTTAGTGGCACTAGGAAAATTGTTTTGAAATTGATATACAGATACGAGTACATGCATGCATACAACTAACTGCACATACATTTGCTAAATATATTCTTCATTTATATTCGTATAAACTCACACTCATGTGTCCCAGAGCGACATTTGCTTACACCTGCAATTTATGATATTCACTACACTGCTGCTCTGTATATAATGGACGTACTCGACCAAAGCTACGTGCGCTAGAGTTGACACTGAGGTTAGTTCCGTGGAGCCGGAGTATTTTAAATTAAACTAACAGCGCGGGTTTGACAGCAAAGGGTCTAGAATCTACCAGAAGCTCCGAATCCGTAGTAAAATTCGCACCTCTACTCCGTGGAAATCATATTTTTCGACTACATCTGCGCGAAACCAGAGTCGGCGGGCGTAGTAAAATGCGTGGGAAACTTAGACTTCACAAAGTCGTTCTCATATTTCTCACGCTGCAGTAGCGGAAATCATTGACAGGGACAAGTTGATAGAGCACTATCCATTTCTCAATGCGGCACGACAACGCTTTCTCGGTAAGATGCTGCCTTGCAGAACCAAGCGAATTCCCAGCAAACTTGTAGGTTTCATAAAGAGCACTGAATGGTTTCAGCATCTAAGCAGTTGAGAGATCTGTAGATGGGCTCAATTTTTAGCAGCTGGTAGAGTAGCTGTCACTACTAAAAACCGGGGAAAACCGCCGACAAAGGGGATCCGCATCGCACTATATCTTCTCCTTAATCCTTTCTCTTCCTTCCTCCTTCCTCATTACTTCATCCTTCTTCTTTCTACCTTTTACCTTATTCCCTTTTCCCTCTTCCGTCTTTCTTCATCCTTCATCCTTCTTCATTCTTCCTTCTTTATTCTTCTTTTTTCTTCCTTCTTCCTTCTTCCTTCTTCCTTCTTCCTTCTTCCTTCTTCCTTCTTCCTTCTTCCTTCTTCCTTCTTCCTTCTTCCTTCTTCCTTCTTCCTTCTTCCTTCTTCCTTCTTCCTTCTTCCTTCTTCCTTCTTCCTTCTTCCTTCTTCCTTCTTCCTTCTTCCTTCTTCCTTCTTCCTTCTTCCTTCTTCCTTCTTCCTTCTTACTTCTTCCTTCTTCCTTCTTCCTTCTTCCTTCTTCCTTCTTCCTTCTTCCTTCTTCCTTCTTCCTTCTTCCTTCTTCCTTCTTCCTTCTTCCTTCTTCCTTCTTCCTTCTTCCTTCTTCCTTCTTCCTTCTTCCTTCTTCCTTCTTACTTCTTTCTACTTCCTACTTACTTCTTCGTTCTTCCTTCCATCTTTTTCCTTCTTAATCCTTCTTCTTTCCTCCTTCCTCTTTTATCTTTTCTTCTTCCTCGTTGCTCGACCTTATTCCTTCTTCCTTCTCCTTCCTGTTTCTTCCTTCCTCCTTCTTCATTCCTCTCCCACTTTTTCTTCCTCTTCCTTCTTCCTAATTCTTCTTCCACTTTTTCTTTATCTTCCTTCTTGCTTTCTCCTTCCCCAGTAGATGAAGGTGCCGGAGTCCTTATTGCTCCCGTTCTCCATCCATTAAAAGAGCCCAGCAACACATCAACGTGTCGTACCCTCAGAATGCACGGTCCCACCAGTGTATTAAGCACCACAAAGGCTTAAAAAACCATTACAAGCGTGGCTGAAAAGGTGGATCAAGAATTATTAGCGCGGTCGACAGCTATTGGCTCAAGGTTTGAACAGGTTCCTCCTCGGGGTGAGAGAGAGCTTTTCTTGTTTAATCTTTAGGTCCCGAAACTCTCTTCATCACCTCACGGAGTCTCTGTTGTTATGATTTATGTCAATGTTTGCGCGATCTTGGAGTCCGGTCAGGATGTTGGCTATCTCGTCGACCTTTACCCCATTCTTCAATGTCAGCTTTCTATGACATTTCCGCAAGCAGCCTGTAAGACAACGACAAAAAGACGTTAAAAGACAATCAGTCGAATTATCATAAATTACGCTACACCGTTCTGGACGCCGAGCAACAGCGAGACTCAGGCAAAGAAACTGTAGCCCGCTTTGAGTGCCGTCACGGAAAGCCTGTGGTAGTCGGTTTCAGTTAAGAAGGCTAATGTAGAGTTTTCTTGACAAGAGAGGTGCAGGTAACTTTAGTACCCAGGCATATTAGGAAGGAATCACTGTATTGTAAACAATACTTACCAGAGCCACATGACACGAAGTATTACCAACAGGCATCTGCCTCGCCATTAAGGTCCTTATTGAAAGCCTATCACCTTCTATTGCAGATGAGCAACTCGAGATGACCCACAAGATTCGAGCAACTACGAACTGGATACTGTAACAGTCTTAACTCATACCAACCCCGGCCCAAACCTACCACACTCAAGCTTCGTCTCAAATGCTTATAGTCCCGGTCCAACACTTACTACCTCCGCGTGTATATCGCTTAAAATCAACCGATTTAGGACCCCTCACCCTCGGTTTAAGACTCCGTCAAAAATGTGCGCTTACCGGATCTCATTCAATATGACCTCGATGACATTGGCCACGGTTGCTTACTCCTGAATAATATTAACGACCGACTACAACAACAAAAACAGCGAAGTTTCCAGAGTTGAGTGGAGAATCCTACACGGATGGGCGGACAGTTTGGTTAAGTGTTGTTTCTGAAACCCTCTGTTGCCAGTGTGTCAGTGAAGATTCTGACGAGAAGCTAACCTAACCTATGCCATCATAGCCGTATGTACTCCGTTCACCGAGCAAACTCGACTGAGATTCGTTTTATGGAAACTCAAACAGAAAACCGAAATTTCTTCGCCTAAATCGAGGTTCCGTTACATCCCTAGTCTCTTGTTTCCCGTGTTACATATAAATTTCTTATGTTCGAATAGCAACACTGCATAATTTCTTAATGGCTTGCATGCGATGTCCACTACTTGGAAGTAGTACACGCTGAACACAAGAAAGAAGGAAAACAAAAGTTCTTAAACTTTCCACACACACACACAGACACATACCGAAAACCATACATACCCACAGGTGCATGGTAAAAGTCGCTCGACGCTCGTCCATCTTGTATTATTCTCTACTTCAATTCTTCTTCTTAAAATATTTTATACTTTGCAACTTAAGCAGTCAACAAAACGCAAAACAACAACAACAACAATAACACTACAACACAACAAATCTGCTGAAGCGGAAGGTTCCACATCCGGCTCTGGTGTGCCAAGTGAATGCACAATATGGAGATATATGCTCGTCCAATGTACGTACATAAATTCTTATAGAAGCAAGAAAGCTTCATGAAGACAGTGATTTCGAAAATTGTCTAAAAGGCAATACTGCTCTGCAGCTAAAAGAAGGTTATTTACTGTGAATTGGTAGTGAAGAAATCCATTTTGGGCACTGCACGTCATGAAAATACTCCAAAGGAAAGTGAAATCCTTGACACCCAGCGGTATGTGGGGCTTAAGGCTTGAGACGAATTACTTTACCATTTCGATTGACGGGTTTCGTGTGATCTACCTTTTTTCTTTAGACGGCACATGTTGAGGACGAGCAAAGATAGCTACTCGCATAAAGGGGAAGATGGATAAATTGGCTCAATGCCATATTACGATTTTACTCGGTTGGTAATACTCGTATAGATCTAAACACAACTCTAAGCAAGGACAAAGAGCGATCTTGGTGAAAATCATCAAGATTAATTCCGCAGAAAGGTTTGATTTGGAGGAGCTGAAGGTGAGGCGTATCCTTAGTCGGTGCTTTGCAGGTCTTGGTAAAAAATTTCCAGAAAATTAAAGGAGGAATTCGGCGGAATAGTATCCTCTCCACATTTTCTGTTCAATTTTTCATCCCGGAGCTCCCTCCACCTCCAGCATGAGTCTCCTTGATCTCTTAAGCCGCTGATTACTCGATCTTGGCGTCTCGAAACTCCGGTAACCACCAGAGGGAGCTTCCTTGATCTCTTAAAGTAATGACTGTTCGATCTTGGTGTCTCGAAACTCATTCCACCGCTAGAGGGAGTATTCTTGATACTTGAAGGCAATGCGTGCTCGATCTTGGCGTCTCGAAACTCGGGTCATCACCAGAAGAAGCTTCCTTGTTCTATTATGCCAATGATTGCTTGAGTTTAGGGTCTCGAAACTCCTTTCACCACCAGTGGGAGCCTTCTTGATCTTTTATAGTAATGACAAAAGGTAGTCTCCTTGATCTTTTATGTCAATGATTGCTCGATCTTAACGTTTCGAAACTCCCTCCACCACCGTTGGCAGTCTCCTTGATCTCTTATGTGGTTGATTGCTCGATTTGTCGCCAGAAGGAGACTCTTTGATCGCTCATGCTTAGAGTTTCCCCATTTTTTTCACTACCAAATACGACTTTCTCAGGTGAAATCTACTCTGGGCGAAGCATTGCCGGTTTCGTTTTCACAAAATGTCCGGTGATCCAGTTTAGACGGATCGTTTTCGATTTTGGATTAAGACTGATCTTTCGAAAACTCGCTCCTTCCGTCTCGGTTATCAACTTCCCTGAAATCAAATGCTGTCTAAAGACGCTACAACTTTAAAGCCACACGAGCAATGGCTCGAAGCACTATGGCATACAGACCAAAAAAACAATAACAAAATGTGCAAAAAAATGTACCAAAGAAATGTAAACATCAACCGACGAATCAAGCCAAGCAAAAACTATGCATAAACAAGAAGCACAAGAATTAAACAAAACAAAAACAACAACAACATCAACAGCATAAACATCAGAAACACAATGACCCAAAGCGACAAAGCTCTCTTCCCCTACACATATTTACTCATCTCATATACCGTACCATATACGAGTATGTACGAGTATGTACGATACACTTACCCGTCGAGCCAAGGAGGTAATGAGCGAGACATCGGTTGATATCAGGGGGCGCTAAGGAGCATTGTAGTTAAGTGGGGTGTGTCGGCTCACTTCCTGATGCGCTTTGTCAAATTGCAGCGTTTTTCTCGCAAATAATTTCTTTCCGCTTTTCGGTTGCGCTCCGGCTGTTTTCCGCTTTGATTGTTGGTTTTTTTTTTTTGCTGCTGTTTTTGTTCTGCTTCTGCTGTTTTCTTTACACTTTTTTTTAAACCCGCTTTCTTTGGCAATTTTTCTTTCACTTTTCTGCTGTTTTTTTGTTTTTCTTTTTCCAATTTTTTTTTTTTTTTTTTTTTTTTTTTTTGTAAATTTGTATTTCGTCACTTTTCTCGCATGTCATCAAGTAATGTTTGCCTCTTTGTTGCAAAAGTGTGGTTGTTCATGTGATTTACGGGCAGACATGCAGCGCCCAGCAAACACTTGAAGAATTATTTTACCTTATAGAGCACAACTGGCATATTCTAGAGCGTGAACCAAGAATATTTGTTGTCGAGACCAATTCGATCATTCCAGGCGTTTGTTGCAAACAAACGATTTAATATATAAGTATGAAATGCAACTGCAGAGCCAATCAGTCGTAAAGGGAACTCGTTGGTGCTAACAATACTAGTGAAGTGAATTGTTAGTTATTGAGTGATCCAAGTAGCGATACATTTTTCAATAGCCTTTTTTTTTTTTGACAGATCACCCGTGAGTCGTGTCAAGCTGTCATGTTACTTTTGTTCAGCATTGTTTGGCATTTCATCGTCGAAAGACTTATGTCTGAACAACGTTTAAAGATTATTAAAATGTATTACGAAAATTTACGTTCTGTAAAGATGTGTTTCGCGCGCTTCGCTCAACTTATGGTCAACATAATCGGCGTACTATTCGCAACACCATCACCCATCCTGAGACCCAGCGTTCATTATTGGTTAATATTCGACCGAATAGACTACGTTCAGCACGCAGTGAAGAAAATATAGCAGCCGTAGCTGAGAGTGTACACGAAGACCGTGAAGAGTCGATTCGGCGCCGTTCACAGCAACTCCTACTGAAATATGGAACGACTAGGCGCATTTTACGTCGAGATCTTAAATTGAAAACGTACAAAATACAACTTGTACAAGAACTGAAGTCGCTTGGCCTTCCCAAGCGATATCGCTTCGCTCTATGGGTTCTATGGGAAATTTCCAAGAAGATCCGACGATTTCGAACCAAATTTTGTTCAGCATTGAGTCCCATTTCTGGCTCAGTGGGTATGTAAAAAAGTAAACAAGCAAAATTACCACTTTGTGAGGAAAAGCAACCTGAAGAGATTCAAGAGCAGCCTTTTTATCCAGAAGAAACAACGGTTTGGTGTGGTCTGGTGCCGGGCCGGTAGAATCCTCGGTCCATATTTCTTCAAAAATTATGCCGGTGAGAACGTAACCGTCATTGGCGACCGTTATCGCGCCATGATAACCGACTATTTGATGCCTGAAATTGAAGCTCGTGATCTCCACGACATTTCTCCGGTTTAAAAAAATGGCGCCACTTCCCACACATCGCATCAATCAATGAATTTATTGAGAGAACAGATTCGTTGAGCAGATAGTTTCACGTTTTGGGCCAGTCGCGGTCGATTGGCCACCAAGATCGTGTGATATCGCACCGTTCGATTTTTTCCTGTGGTGATGTGGGGATATGTAAAGTCTAAAGTTTATGCGAACAAACCCGCTTCGATTCAAGTCTTGGAGGAAAACATCTTGCGTGTCAATTTATGTCATTAAATTTGAATTTTCTGTGTTTTTTTTTTTCTTTAAGAAAGTAGAGAACCTCGAAATGGATCACCCTATAATTGAATTTACGAACATCATTACAATATACTTCTCAAATTTTTATTCCTCAATATCGAGTGTTATTTGTATCCGTATTAACAGCTTATTGGCAGCACTCCTCATTGGCAACACTCCTGTTAACGAAATTCATGCTGAAAATTCAGAAGAAAAAAATGATATTATAAGCAACATTGAGAGCAATGGATGGAATAGGAGGAACAGACTACGCACGAAATATGTTGAAAAAGCATCATGGAAAGAAAATATTCTCCTAAACAGTACATTTGAGGTTATGTAAAATCCTTCATTCGCTATCAAATGTGTCTCAAGTTGATATCGCGCAAAAGAAAAGTTTGTTGGGAAGACACGCATATACAAATGTTTATATGTATGTATTTACAATTGGAAAATTAATATATTGTGAAAGGCGAAAATGTGGCATTTTACGTAAATTGCATTGTAATTGTTCGGGCAAAAAAAAATTGCAGACACATTTTTCCCAAATATCCTTATGTACTATATACATACATATGTATGTCTACTAAATGTATTATATTTATGTACCTAGATCCTTTGTGTTGGCAAAAAAAAATGCTTACTCAGGAAAATCTGTAAAGCTCCAAACACTCCACATAAAATCTAAACAGCCTGTTCGTTTGTTTGGGCTATTTGGTTGGCAAAAAGAGGCCAGCAGGAAATTAGACAAGGAAGCGTAGAAGGTGCTGAGAGTCAAGATTTACCCACATATTGGCGAGAGCTTCTAACCGAGTATATCTTCTTTTTGAACAATTCGAATGCTCCACAATGAAATTTTGCCACAAGCTGTACAAGAGGACTTCAGCGCTGTGAATTGTATGCTCAGCCGGTATGTACGCTATGCTCAGAGATCGAATACTGCACCTTGCGTATACATTTACATCGAACATTTTTGCAAAATTCTAGTTAGATGAGCCTGGAACAGTCAGCACCTCAATTTTTAGTGAATCTCTCTAAGGTGTTTCGCGGAAGAAGTAGTTTCACAGAGAACATGCATGTTTCAAAGAGAGCCTCCATGTATCAGAGAGAGCATGCTGCACCTTTGAAAGCGACCAGCACAATTCAAGAAGATCAACATCCTCTCGTATAAAGTTTTAAAATATATTGCGTATGCATGTTTCTAAGACTTTGCAGAAGAATGTTTAGATCAGTCGGTTTTGGTGGGCTAGTGTCGCGTCGCAACTCATTGCATGCAGTATATACTAGAGGTATGTACGAGTATGTCGGATTTAAGTCTGTATAAATAGAAGATTAGTCGTCTATACTTTTCAGATCTTAATTGTGCAATTTATACTCAGTTCTCGCGAGTCAGCTTAGGAGCTCGGGAATTTACCCGGGGTAAGGCTTGCCTATCATAAGAAGTGATTAAAATCCAGTAGTTCCCGCGACAGTCGGGTCTTTATACCAGAACGACGCGGATTTTTATCCGGCCAAAGACTGTCACTGCCGCGAAGCCAGATTTGGGGAATTTTTCTGCGGTTTCAACAACAACATGCTCCGAGTATAGATATTTCTCTGTGTAAGTAAGTGTTGCACAGCAGACATTAGAAACTTTCCCGTCACGGTCCTCAGGCCAGTGTTTTGATGGGCTTGTAGCTTATTCAACTGTGTTCCGATAGTCCTCAGAGCGGTGCAGGGTAATTTATGATCGCTCTGCGGGTTAGGGGTGAAAGAATTTACCCGCAGTAAGGCATGCCTATTGTAAGAGGCGAGGAAAATCAGTAGTTTCTACAACATTCGAGTTTTTGTTTCGGCTCTGCAAGCTGCAGGATGTCGAATGGTAAGTTTAGGTTATAAGCAGTTGGATTTTTTACATCATCGTCACTTTCACATTCAGTTTCAGCCCGTACTTCTTCGTCCATCTAATGAAGAGAATGGATGACCATGTCAAAAGTTTTTGATAAATCCAGTGGCACCAGGACAGTTAGCGCGTAGTGTCGATATTGCTTAAGGCTAGATACTATCTGGGTGTTTATGGCTTTAAGTGCAGTTGTGACGCGGTACACTTTACGGAAGCCAAGCTGATGTGCTGCTGGACTCAGGTGATGACTAAAAAAAAAAAAGACAGCGCAAGGCTTCAATCGAATTTGCTACTGGGGAAAGACGAAGGGCAATCAGCCGATATGAATCTCCTTTGATGACAGATTTTCCCGGTTTTGGCACTAGGGACACAGTTTCCACATATCGGGTATTATCAGATTGGTCAAAGGCTAAATGTGCACCTTCTGTGGAGTATTTTGCGCCCGCTAGATCCAGATATTTTAGCATCATTATCCTCTCGTATAGAGGTTTTACAGATGCTCATAACCCCAGACTTCCAACTGGGTTCGGTTCTTAGGTGAGTTCGGAATAAATTTATGACATATACAGTTAGGCATATACTTATGCATGTGTTTGTGTGTGTATTTCATATATTATTCTCATATACATATGTATATATGAGCTCTGTCTGTTCGGTTGACGAGCGCGAAAATATGTTTCGCTGTATACACTGCTAAGTATGTACAGATGTAAGCAACTGCTGTTGCTTGTGTTGCACTTGTTGGTGACCCACTTTTGGCTAAAAACGGCAACGGCAACAACAGCAACAACAATAATCATTTCGCAACAATCACAACTACAAAGGATTGCAGTCTAGGCAGACATGTAACATATGTACCCCTATGTATGTACATAAATCTATTGATAGATGAGTGTGTAGTGTATATGTATATACCTACACACATAGATACTAAATTCATGTCTGCATGCATGCATGCATGCTTAGCGCACAAATTGCTGTTGGGCAAAGGTTATGTTATCGAAATGAGGTAATTTTGTGCACCTAAAGCAATTTTGAGCGTATATAACACTACATACATGTATATATATATATATGGGTGTGTAAGTACGTATGTATGGCCATGTACAAGTTGAAGCATAATACATCAGTTAGCTTGCGGCAAAATACCGTTTAAGCTCCTCTACACTCCACTGCATCAGAGTAGTGGTGCCAGAGTGACGGAAACATGAAGAAAAAATCGGCCTGTTTTTGACAAATCACGCATGAGTCGTGTCAAGCTTTGTTCAGTATTGTTTGGCATTTCTTCGAATGGAAATACTGCGCCTGAACAACGTACTATTCACAACACCATCACCCAACTTGAGACCCAGCATTCAGTACGGGATAATATTCGACCGAATAGACCACGTTCAGCACGCAGTGAAGAAAATATAGCAGCTGGAGCTGAGAGTGTACACGAAGTCCACGGTCTACGTCGATTCGGCGCATTTTACGTCGAGATCTTCATACAAAATACAGCTTGTGCCAGAACTGAAGCCGTTCGACCTTCCCAAGCGACATCACTTCGCTCTATGGGCTCTTGAAAAGTTCCAAGCAGATCCGACGTTTTCGAGCCAAATTTTGTTCAGCGACTAGGCCCGTTTCTGGCTCAATGGATATGTAAACAAGCAAAATTGCCGGATTTGGGCATAGGTTTCAAGAGCTGCCATTTCATCCAGAAAAAATAACGGTTTGGTGTGGTTTGTGGGCCGAATGTGGACTGAATCATCAGGAGATGGCGAACCCGAAAACTCGAACGATCGTCAACGGTAAAGATTTTGCAAAGAATAACAAGCAACGGTAATCGATGCCTTACCGGTAGATCTATTCAAATATGATGGTGAAGAATTGAAAAAGTTCATGAATCAGCGTCTTTGCAGAATATGATAGGACGAAAGCATGTATGATGATTGGAGCTCGACTCATCTAACGCTCCTCTTCCTCTGGTCCGAATCCGTCGATACAGCACATTTTCTGGGCCTCCAGTTAGTTGATCTCGATGCCTAAGACTATACATATCTGACCTTAGGCGGGATTAGCTAGTCGCTACATTAACAACAACAAAAACATTAGAGCCTAACTATGCTCTGCACAATCCATAAAATGGGGGGTCACAGAGTCTGCGTTAATTAACATGGGATAAGTCATTTCAATATTGCATAGAAGGTCTTATCAGGTGTATTGTGTGAAAGATTAAAGCCCACCACTTATCGGACCTCGATAGTGTGGTTTCGACCTGGAAAATGGACAATCGGCCAGCAATTCACCATGCGCCAATTTTTGGAGAAGACCCCAGAGAAAAGAATCGATACACACAACACCTTTTCGTCGATTTTCAAGCAGCTTTATCTTTGTTTGAATATTGTATCTTCACACTGACGCTGAGCAAATCAGAAGCGCAATCAGAGTTGAGAGGGACGTCTCCGAACCTTTTTGCTACCTAACAAGGCTTCGCACAAGGTGACTCTTCAGCGTATTACTTCTTTATACTATAGCTGGAGAATATAATATGAACTGCAGAGCTAAACAGAGACGATACAATCTGATATTGATTCGCAATCGGGACATTCGCTTTGCTTTATTCAGGCTAAAGGATAAGAAGATGAAAAAACGTGAAGGCGAGGTGAATGTGTTTGGTAGTGAGTAAAGACAAGACGGAATAACACCTCTACAGTGGAACCAGAAGCAGAGGAAGATCTACACTTCGTTGCAGAGATGAGGTGGTGAAAGATCTTGCTGCACTTGGTTATTGTTTGTTGTGTCTTTGTTGTAACCGCAAAACAATTCCTCAGAATAGGGCTTCGGGGAATATCCGTGTCGTTCCGGTGTAAAAAAACCGACTGTTGCCGGAACTATTGCATTTTAATCGCCTCTCACGACAAACATGCCTTACCGCGTGTAAATTCTTGAGCCTCTAACCCGCAGGGAGCTTGTTTCACTTGGTATTTCCTAATTGGCGCCAAGCGGCGAGAAGAAGTGGTTCAAAATCGGCTATAATCGAATGGAAGAAGAAGAAGAGGAACTTCAGTACATATTTCATAACATTTTCAAGCGTGTTCGACAGCGACAGGCCACCACTGTGCACCTATGTCAGCCACACATTTCGATTATCTGCTGTGGCGTCGCTATCCTGTCAAAATTGTCATGAAAAGCGAAACGTGAAATTTGCATGCATGCATATACATACACAAACACACACACACACACACACACACAAAATACAATGACAATCAGTTTGAATTGGAAAATGGGCGTTTGGCATTAAAAGGTGAATGCGTTTGTGTATTTAAAGGATTATCGCGAGAGGGGAGGGAGGTTATGTGACATATGTATGTAGCTACACATACATACATACTTGTATATATGTATTGTGCATTGTATTTATATTCGTCAGAATGCATTTCGCTGCTGGCTACATTTACATAAATAGTAAAAACGTAAACACATACATACATACATACATACATTCATACATACATACATAAAAAAATTTGCATTCACCACGCCATTTGGCTTTTCAACTATTCAATCAAGCATATAACCGAGCCCCGCTCCACCTACACCTAGACATTCAATCACCGTTAACGCTTCACTTGCACAGCACTCCTCCGCTCCCGTTCATCTGCCTCACTGAGTAAATTCTTGCTTTCTTGCGTTTATTTATCTATCTGTCTACACATTTTGCATACCAAAAATTTCTATACACATACATACATGCATACCAATGCGATATTTACACTAATTCACTCACTCTCTCTCACTCTCTAGCTGTTCCTCTGTATCTCTCTCTCTCCCTCTCGTAAATACCGCAACGTAATGGAGAGTCAATCAATGGCAACAATTTACTTATTCAAATATGCTTCAACACACACATGCACACACACGCATACATACTACGCAATAAAATAGTCATGGCGAAGGTTAAGGGGGATAGAGGTCAAGCACCAACCGGTCCTAACCTACTAGAAAAGGTGGTGAACACACTTTTCCCAACGCAAGAGCCACAATCTGCCAGAAGGATACCCGCAGGAGCGGACGTTTCGACTATCGATGGTAAACAGATACTTGAAATGGCTGAGAGATTCGGCAACGCAAAGGCACCTGGACTTGATGGCATCCCGAACAAAGCACTTAAAATCGCAATCAAGCATAAAAACAGAGATTTCGCCGAGCTATATACAAGATGCCTAAATGAAGGAGTTTTTCCGAAGGTATGGAAGAGGCAGCGACTGGTCCTTCTTCACAAGCCTAACAAATCGGCAGGAGAGCCGAGTGCGTACCGGCCACTTTGTATGATTGACACAATGGCCAAAATACTAGAGAGACTGATCTGTACACGCGGTCTACCATAGACGCAGTAGGAAAACTAACGGGCATTGCGACGAAGGCCATAGAGGGCACCAGATGGATGTATGGCGAGAAAAAATATTGCGCAGTTTTAACACTTGACGTGAAAAATGCTTTCAATTCGGCATACTGGCCGCATATCATGAGTGCTTTGGAGGCCAAGAATACACCCGGGTATCTCTTAAGGATACGCAGTAGTTATCTGTTTGACAGACTGCTATTGTACGATACCGTTACAGGTCCAAAAAGTTACGTGGTAACAGGTGGAGTACCACAGGGCTCCGTACTCGGCCCGCTACTATGGAATGTGCTGTACGATGGGGTGTTACGCCTACCGCTGCCCAGAGAGGTCCAGATAATTGGCTATGCGGACGACATAGCTGTGACGTTCGTCGCGAAGGAACTTTCACAAATTCAGTGTATCTGTACTGAAACCGTATTGAAGATTAAGGATTGGCTCACTTCAAATAAGCTGCAGCGTGCCGGAGAAGAAACAGAAGCGATGCTCATCACCAGTAGAAAAAAAGTAGAAGAGCTCACACTGAATATTGATGGCCCTAGCTAGAATTATGCCAAACACTGGTGGCCCTAGCCACAGTCGAAGAGTGCTAGCGCTAGCTAAAGTTAGTCAGTCAGTACTGATGTATGCGGCTCTGATATGGGGGTGGGGGGAGGCAGCCTTGCAACAAAAAACAGGTGCCAATAAGGCAAAGGCAGTCTTCAGGCTAAGCGCAATTAGAGTAGCCTGCGCACATTTAGAACGGTGTCTCATGAAGCAGCCAGTATCACATCTGGCCTAATGCCACCAGATAAATTGGCTTAGGAGTTTGGCAGGCTCCATCATAAAAAATCAAAAGCTTTGAATAGGAATCTGACTGCCGATGAGCGCAGGAAGGAGAGACAGGCGAGCCTCGACGAGTGGCAAACGCAGTGGGATGCGGCTGGAAAAGGAAGATGGACACATAGACTAATTAAGAGAGTACCAGCCTGGATGGAGAGGCAGCATGGAGATACAGACTTTTTTATCTCTCACACGTTTTTTGTCAGGTCATAGCTGTTTCAGGGAGTATCTCCACGAATTTGGCTATGATGACGAGACGGAAAGTTCCATTTGCGGTGGTGCCGAAGAGAATGTAGAGCACATATTCTTCTCTTGCTCGAGGTATACAACAGAGAGAGAGCTATCATAGAACATATAATAAAGGAAAGGATGTCGCCCGACACCCGATTGTGAGCCACATATTGCAATCGAGGTTGGTGGTATGGTATAAAATGAAGGAGTGAAGCTCAAAGAGCTGAGGATAAAGGAATGGCAGCGGAGAGGCATAAGACCGGATGAATAACACAAATATCTGCAGTGAGTATGTGAAGAGGCATTCTGGCCCAGCTTGGACCTGCGAAGTAATGCTTAACGGCTGTCCCGTAGGTCCAAAGAGAAGCTATAGCAGACGGAGTTAAGGGTTTAGTACGTAGGCATACTGCCTCGCAAGTCCGGTATAGCTAGGAAATGCTGTCTGGGCGTGGTCGCGAATGAGGTGTACCTTTAGCGGACAACAGTATGAATCGTGCATGCTGCCAGTGGCAGTATCTTTGGAAGATTTCCCCTTCAACAAAAAAAAAATCAATACACAATAGAGTGACACACACACGCATTCAATCACACATGCATATGTAAATCTTCATTTTTGGACTTGCCTATGAATGACACATTAGGAGATTATTGTACTACTAGTACGCTGATAATGCTTGCCGTTTACGGTTTAACGGTTATACGGTTACGCTAACCTTATTGAATACGTGATGTGCTCGCTGTTATTGTATTGTGTGCGTGTGCGTGTGTGTGTGTGTGTGTGTGTATCGTGTATTGTATATTGCCTATAAACTTTTATATAACAATTTGTTGCTCAGCTCTGTATGTGCCGTAGAGACATTGCATCACACAGCCGCACACACCCCCACACACACACGGGCGCGCGCGCTCACTCATTTGCAAATACACCACCAACACCAGCCAGCAGTACGTGTCTATTAACATTTATCCATATTCATGAAACTTTGTTTGGTTTCGTATGTATTTATTCAGTTGTCGTCTTTTCATCGCATTTGCCTGCCTAGTGAAAGCCAAAACGAAAAAAAAAATTTTTTATTTTTTTTGTATTCAAATTCAAAACACTTACTTACTCAATAACATGGCTTTTTATTCATTATTCAAGTTGTTGATAAGGCCACGCTTGATGATGTGATTTATGGCCAATGAATTTGCGTATGTTTTGTAAATATTCCATGTAGGTATGTACATATGTACTTGTATGTGTGGTTTCCTTTGAAGTCCTCAAAGTGGCGCTGATCTCTTTGCATTGGAAAATGTTGGCATAAAAGGAATTTTGGATGCACTTGACAGAGAAAATCTTTAAAAAAAAATGGATTTGGAATTTTCGAAATTATTCTGTCCAAGAAATCTTTTCCAAAGACGCTTTTCTCGAACTAAGCGGGCGTTTTTGTTATTCTCCTTAAGGCGGCTTGCTCAACTCCACCTAGGAAGCAGCTAAAATCAGTCCACGTCGTCGAGGTCAACTAACTTGAGATCCAATAAACGAGCTGTTTCGATAGGTACGCATCCCATTGAGAGAGTGTTTAGATGAGTCGGTTTTGAGTGAGCAAGTAAAGAGGTGACTAGTGTCGCCTCGGAACTCATTGCATGCAGTATATACTGGAGGTATGTACGAGTATGTCGGATTTAAGTCTGTATAAGTAGAAGCTTAGTCGTCTATACTTTTCAGATCTTAATTGTCCAAGTTTTATTCAGGTCTCGTGAGAGAGCTCGAACTCCTTTCGGTAATGCCCCAGCAGAAGTTGCTGGCACATCATAAATGTATACCCATTAACTTCGAATATAAATGCTTTGCTGTTTAAGTTAAGCATAGGGAACAGCAGAAGGTCTCCCGTCATGGTCCTCTGGGTGGTGTTTTGGCAGGCTTGTTACTTCTTCTACTGTGGCTTGCTCATCCTCGGTGTACAGATCGGTGCAGCATAGTTACTGACCGCTCTGCGGGTTAGTGTTTCAGGAATTTACCCGCGGTAAGGCATGCCTGTCGTATAAGGCGGGTAAAATCCAATAGTTCCCGCGACAGTCGGGTCTTTAAAGCTCAATTTGGGGAATTTTTCTACGGTTACATCCCACAACATACTCACTAACTTCGAGTATAGATGCTCCCCTGTATAAGTGTTGCACAGCAGACATTAGAAACTTTCCCGTCACGGTCCACAGGACAGTGTTTTGACAGGCTTGTTGCTTCTTCAACTGTGTTTCGATAGTCCTCAAAGTGGCTTTGGGTAATTAATAGCCGCTCTGCATATTAGGGTTTGAAGAGCTTACCCGCGGTAGAGCAAATCGGTCTTAGGAGGCGAGGAAAATCAATAGTTCCTGCAACAGTCGGATATTTTTACCAGAACGACTCGGATTTTTATTCGACCAAGGACTTGCACTGCCGCAATATACGCCGAAACTTATTTTGGGTAATAATTCTGAGGTCACTACAACAACAGCAATCGTCCGGCCGCTTGCCCTTCATGTGCGAGCAACATTCATTTCTTTGTCTCTTACTCAGGTGCTACCGGCTTGCTTGATTTGTGGGTATTTGTTGCAGCTCTGTACAGCCGTAGGCTAGCGAATTTCAGAACTTTATGACTCCTAACATCATCGTCACCTTCATATTCAGTGTCAGCCCATACTTCTTCGTCCATCTAATGAGGAGAGTGGATGACCATGTCAAAGGCTCTTGTTAAATCCAGTGCCACCAGGAAAGTTAGCGTGCAGTGTCGATATTGCTTAAGGCTTTATACTATCTGGGTGTTTATGGCTTTAAGAGCGGTTGTGACATCGTGCACTTTAGGGAAGCCAAGCTGATGTGCTGCTGGACTCAGGTGATGACTAAAAAAATAGGCAGCGGCAAAGCCAATTGTCTTCGCTACTGGGGAATGATGAAGAGATGTCAGCCGACAAGGATCTCCTTTGTTGAAAAGTTTCACCGATTTTAGCAGCAGGACTACTCTACTAAGTTTCCACATACAGGGTACTGTCATAGTGGTCAGAGGCACGTTGAGAACCTTGGTGAGGTATTCTGCTCCCGCTTCACCCAGATGCGTCAGCATTAGCCTGCTTGTTCCATGCAGGCGTTGTTACCTCTAACAAAGTAACCCAGCAAAAAAAAACCAGGGAGTTTTAAACTCATACTAAGCCGCCTCCGAACGACTGATGGATTTTTATGAGGAACTTTTTTTCACTCATATCAGAAATACACACGTAGAGGTGGGGTCTATTAGAAAAAATTATTTTCTCTAATTTTGGCCATTGCTTCGATCTCATTACCCACCGCCAGATATTGCTGACTGCCAACGTGGCCCTCTTGTAAAAGATGATCAAAAGAAGTGACCTAAGAAGCTGAAGTCTGATTCTGAGGGACATAATAGCTAATAAATCTTCTTCTGTTCTTAATTAGTTTTGCAACACTGGAAATATCTTCTGAGAGGAGGCACCTGCCTTTCTGCGTGCCATTTTCATAGCACACACACACTAACAAATCAGAGCTCTACCGATATGCCTGTGCATCTTCGTTTCGGTCGCTCCACCTCAAATATTGCTGCTGTAAGTGAAAGTGGAAAGACGACGACCTCCGAATTTGTATATTTCTCGACGTTCTCAAGAGCTGGGACTTTCTTACGGCGCATTATGGCGTATTTTGCACTTGGACTTGCACCTAAATCCATATAAAGTCCAACTCACACAACAAGTGAAGACAGCTGACCATTTACAACGTTGTGATTACGTCGATTGGATGCTTGAACAACAAGCAATGGACCAGGATTTCTTCAAAAAAATTTTCTTTAAGGACGAGGCACATTACTCACGCGTCGGATACGTGAATAAGCGAAAATGTCGCATTTGGTGCACCGAGTATCCTCAAATAATTGAAGAGAGATCATTACACCCCCGAAAAAAACTTACTGTCTGGTGCGCTCTTTGGTACTGAGGTGTAATTAAAGCTTACTTCTTTAAAAACGTTAACGACGAGACTGTCACTGTTAGTTCAGAGCGTCATGGTCGTATAATAACCGACTTTTTTGGGGGCTGCAATTGAAGAGCACACGACTTGGACAATATGTGGTACCCAGAAAAGGGTGCTACATGCCACACAACACGAGCGCGAATATGGCTTTATAGCGACAGAAATCGCCCGGTCGCATAAACACTCGTTTTGGCGATGTCCAGTGGTCACCGAGATCGTAGTTGGCAACGTTGGACTTTTTTTTTTTCTTTTTCTTTTTTGTGAGGTTATGCGAAAAACCGTGTTTATGCGGATAAACCTTTAACACCTTGAGCACTTGAAAACCAATATTCACCGAGTTATGGCTGAGATACCGCCCAATATGTGTGAAAAAGTGGACAAAACTAACCTCAAATCGATCGAAATGAGCAAAAATTCACGACGGGCGATCACTTGAATGATGTCGTGTTTCGCATATAATGCCAAGGCACGGCTCAAACTTAGGAAGAAATAAGGAATTTCATGTGAAAAAAAATATTATTTTAAATGCATTGGAAACTTCAAAATCGATAACCCGTTATTTTTCATATAATTACCAGGTTTTTTTATGGAAATTTTAAAACAATTTAAACTGCAAAACAAGCGAATGGAAAAATGTGAATTATTTTTTATTTCAATTCAAAAGGATTTTCCTTATTATTTACGTCATAATGTATGTAAATACATATGTATGCTTATGGATTTATTTTAATCCTTTTTTCTGTCCAATGCAGTCCTTTAAATTTACATGGCTGCTGATGTGTTTCCGTTTTTTATTCATCATTTTTGTTGTTGTTGGTGAATTCAAATAAACATGCGTACATATGTATGTATGTATGTATGTATGCATGTATGCATATGTGTATGTATGTGTGCATTGTACATAAATACTTTGGTTGCATCAAGTGGACGCTTGTCGTTTAAGTGGATACTCCATAGTTGGCTATCTCTGCATACCTACTCAGCTGGGTTGCCAAGTGTAAGCTGTGGCGACGACGACGGCGGCGGTCGGTCGGAATCAGCTTTTTGCCTACCAACAACAACAGCAACAACAACAACAGCAAAAAGCAAGCAATCAAGCACACATACACAAACACATACTCACCTGTGTGTACTGTGGACTCTGTGGCATGCATTGTAGTCAACCGCATAAGGAGAAACAAACAAACTCACACACACACATACGCGTGTAGACGAGTATACTCGTCGTATGCATGTAATTGAAGGCAGTAGTGTGTTTCTGTTTGTATGTATGTATGTAATTACATAGCCAGTTAAGTTAAGTACATTCTCATTTGCGTTTGTTTGCATGTATGCATGCCT
Source organism: Neoceratitis asiatica (assembly GCA_030068015.2). Taxonomy (NCBI): domain Eukaryota; kingdom Metazoa; phylum Arthropoda; class Insecta; order Diptera; family Tephritidae; genus Neoceratitis; species Neoceratitis asiatica. The sequence goes on along the minus strand of CM061527.1, from coordinate 70,029,192 downwards.
ATATGAATGTGTTTCTCGTAATTATGGCAATGACACACGCTGACGCAATTGACAAGGTGGTAGCAGCAGGTGGAAGGAAGGACGTGACAAATGGCAGACAAACAAAAATACTTCATAGCAAGAACCACGTGTGGTGCTGTGCTGCCTGCTACTACTATTGCCTGGTGTCCCTTTGTTTTGTTGGCGTTGCTGCTGCATAGTGTAGCAGAAGAAGAACAACAACAACAACAACTTAACAATCGACAACAAACAACAGCTTCCGCTTATGCGATGGAGAGCACATGTGCTGATGTAATCATACTCGCTTGCTTGCGCAGAGGAGTAAATGCCACCAAGCGTAAAGGAACTAGTTGCCCACTACTTTGGCAACTAGTATGCCAAGCAGCTAAGTTCAATGACTGTCACTTACCGAAAGTAGCTCAAATAGCATTTTTTTTCAATTTTTCTTTAAAAAAAACAGACTAGTCCCTTACCAGTTCAAAATGTAGCAAAAGTGAACTAGTTCGATTTTGAACAAAAATCGAAAATTACATTGAAAAATAAATAAATTTATATTTTTGTACAAAAAAAAAACCAAAAAAACCGATTTGAAGTCAAATGAACTAGCTACCAACTACTTTGGCAACTAGTCAGTCGACTGTCTATTTCTTCAATAAGTAAATTATATTTTTTTAAAGATAATGTACAACAAGGTGATTTTTTGCAGATTTTACTTTGAAAGACCTCAACATCTGCGCATAGGTAGAGCTTAAAGCACTCCCAAGGGGCTCCTTGAGGCAGTCCCTAGGCAGAGACGATACTATCACTGCCTTTATGTATGGTCACGGCTACCATATCCTGTATGGTTTGCCTGTTGCCTTTAAACCGATAGCCTGATTGCTTTCAGATGTTGGATTGTTTTTTTTTTTTTGGTCTTCTTCGGGGGTTCTTCGTTCATCGGTGATCTTTGAGCGTTTGATTGTTAAGCGTCTGGCTCCGCTCGCTCTTCTGCCTTGTTTTTAGCGTATTCTGGGCTTAATTAAGCCGCTCTCCAAATACTGTTTAAAGCTTATCTACAAGAATCATCAGAACGCACCAGGTCGCTCTAGCTCTGGAACTTTCAGTCCTCGTTGCCTTTTGTGCTTCTTTTCTATATATTTTCTTTCGCTCGCAGGCGTTGGAATCTCTTCTTTTATATGGGGAGGTTTGTTTGCCTCTAAACCTGCTGTTTTCTCTATTTTTTGTCGGGTTCCGCTTCGTCTACAAAGTCTTATGCTGTTGCCTGTGTCGCGTTACTTTCAGCCTTTGGATATTTCAGCCAGCAAGCGGAGTTCTATGGCACTCGATGCTATTTTCGATAATTTCTGTCGTTATTCTAAGATTTTCGTTGCGTTCTGTGGTCAAAGGAGGAGGTCTAAGGCCTTTGACGTTAGTGGTAGAACGTTCTCTGAACCGTCTTCAGTCGCTTGGTTTACGAGTCTGATTTTGTCATCTCTGCTACTTGCCAAATCGCTTTGGAGTTTCTGATTCTTCTCCATCTACTACTGCTGCAATCTACCTTCTTTCTGTATGCACTTTTTCCATCATCTTCTGGGTAAGGTAGGCGGCTAGAGTGCTTGTTGATGGGTTCTTTCTCTCTTTTTTGTTCGGCAAAGCGTATGCGGGGTGCTTCCTCTTTGAAACAGCACAGCGAGTGAAGACCTGCTCTTCACTTTTTTGTTGCAGCTGCTGGGTTCGCTCTTCTTATCCATTCGTTATCTTTCTTCTTCTATCCTTCGTCGCCTTTACCCACGTATGGCGAAAACGTTCGAAAACAGCCGGTGAGGCTTCAAGAAGGAAAACAACGGATAGCGCAACACCCTGGCTTAGGAGAGGGCAGTACTTGTCCATTGTCCACGCATCGACTCACCGCTAGCAATAGTCGGTCACTAAGGTTCCTTTTGGGTCGATGATCAATCAGCTAAGCCCCACAACAACGTCGAAGTCCCTGGTCTAGCGGGAGATCTAGTGGAGTAACATTTTGTTCAAAACCAAACTACCAGTTTAAAATGGACCAGAAGCTTGGCTAGTTCAATTTTGAATGCAAGCCTGATGAGGCAAGTCACGTATGTAGTTTCCACGTATGGCCAACTAGCACAACTTTAGTCAGAACATACTAGTAGCAGAGCACATTTTTGTGAATCAGTTTGAAACTACAAGGCAACCTACCACACCTGCATATCCAAATAATTAGCATAAAGTGGCATAACATAAAGCGAAGTGGTGAAAATTCACGAAAAATAAACGTTGCCTACTTTTAGGCGCACAGAGCAAGAAAATTATGAAAATTTGTGCTAACATTAGTGGAGTCCTGAGCATATTTAGTAGCGCAATCTATTGGTAAAGTAGCGACGATGCACACTTCCCTTAATATGATTAATAACTATATATGTAGAGCTGTATCTGCATACATATATACATACTTACATATATATAAAGGGTGACCCAAGTAGAGATACTTTTTTCAATAGCTTTACTTCGACAGATCACGCATGAGTCGCGTCAATTTATCATGTATGTTTTGTTCAGTATTGTTTGGCATTTCATCGAATGGAAGGACTTACGCCTGAACAACGTTTACAAATCATTCAATTTTATTATCAGAAATTCACGTTCTGTAAAGAATGTGTTTCGCGCGCTTCGCTCAACTTATGGTCAGCATAATCGGCCTTCTGAGCCTACTATTCGCAGCACCATCACCTATCACCGTTGAGACCGAGCATTCATTGTTGGATAATATTCGACCAAATAGACAGACCACGTCCAGCACGCAGTGAATAAAATACAGAAGTCATAGCTGAGAGTGTACACCGTGTAAGACTGTGGAGAGTCGATTCGACACCGTTCGCAGCAACGCGGACTGACGTATGGAACGACGAGTTGGCGTATTTTACGTCGAGATATTAAATTAAAAGCATACAAAATACAGCTTGTGCAAGAACTGAAACCGCTCGACCTTCCCAAACGACATCGCTTCGCTCTATGGGCTCTTGAAAAGCGCCAAGAAGATCCGACGCTTTCTAGCAGAATTTTGTTCAGCGATGAGGCCCATTTTTGGCTCGATGAATATGTAAACAATCAAAATTGCCGCATTTGGCACGAAGTGCAACCTGAAGAGATTCAAGAGCTGCCATTTCATCCATAAAAAACAACGACTATTTGGTGTGGTTTGTGGGCCGGTGGGATCATCGGTCCATATTTCTTCCAAATTTCTGCCGGTCAATGGCGACCATCATCGCGCCATGATACTTATGACTATTTGATGCTTGAAATTGAAGTTCGTGTTAGCCGCAGAATTTGGTTTCAACAAGACGGCACCACCACTTCCCACACATCGCTTTCAATCAATGGAGGATTTATTGAGAGAACGCTGCGGTGAGCAGATAATTTCACGTTTTGGGCCAGTCGAGTGATCACCAAGATTGTGTGTGATATCACACCGTTATACTTTTTCCTGTGTGGATATATAAAGTCTAAAGTCAATGTGGACCAACCCGCTTCGATTCAGGCCTTCAGGAGCAAAACATCACGCGTGTCATACGCCAGTTACCAGTCGAAATGCTCGAAGGAGTCATCGAAAATTGGACTCAACGGATGGATCAACTGAGACGTAGCCAACATTTGAAAGAGATAATCTTCAAAAAATAATTGCCAAAGAATGTTCTTTCGAATACCAAAGAACATTCCCTATTAGATTTGAATTTTCTGTGTTTTTTTCTTTAAAAAAGTAGAGAACCTCGCAATGGATCGATCACCCGTATATGTAACTCTATGCAACACTCATGAAATATTGGCTACAAACATTTTCGCCTTCTTGCCGGATAACATAGACACTTAAAAATTCATCTGTGATGCATACTTTCACACAAAAACACACATATATACTTATACATATACAAGTATATGTAGGAGTGTATGCGCTTGCAAATATACACTCCCGCCATGCGCGCCACTGCCGTGCATCGCATTTAACGCTAATGAGTTTAAAATTTCAATTTATCAACATATTAAAAAGTTTACCAAAAATATGTACACGCTTAACGATAACCGCACCGTTATATTGTACAAGTATGTATGTCATGTATACAAGAATACAAAAAATGCTGATGTAAACGCTGAGTTTACCTCATACCATCGGTTGCAGTGGTGTAGTGGCAGCGAATGAGAATTTTACTTGAAAAAAAAAAAAATTTTAACGAAGTTTTGATAAATTTTAACGGTGAGTGATATTATGGATGGCTCTCCGAGAGGACTCCCTCTACTAAACTTGATTTTCCTTTAAATTACAATGAATCTCCACCTACTAGAGAGAGCCAAGCATGGTCTGACATTAAAGTAATTTCAGGCAGCAAAAGTGTGTTCACCAAAGCAACTCAATCCATTCCGACTGGTGCCAGCCTTAAACATTTTTTTCTGACCGTATCTGAGGAATTATTAAAGCTAGCACTCTGAAATTATGTGAAGTCCACCATTTTTGAACCGAAATATTACCTAACTCAAAGAGCTTCGTATGGCCTTGAGCACAGTTAACTAGTTGGAGTAGATTTGAACTCATTTACTTCGCGCTACCTCACAATTAGACTCAAATTGGCGCTTGTTATTAGTAGAATTAATGTAAATTGGCTTGCAGAAGAGCTCTCTATGAGGTAGCTCAAAGAGTCTTTCGACTCTTTAGCTTTCGTTTGGTCTCCCGTGATCAAATCCTGAAAGTACTGCCTGACACTCAAAGTCTGTGAGTCTTTTTTTACCACAAAGAGGTTCTTAGTTTTTTGCTCTTTGACAGCACAATAGGAGACTACCACTCTCCACCTAATCTTTCCAACGGTGTGTATCGATCCTCTTCTATCGGCTCTTTTCTAAGATTTGAGCATGATCTCCACAAGACCTTAGTCATATAATGAGGAAGTTTTTCACACGATAATTGGCACAGACTATAGGGTAGCGCTCGTCTTATAAAGTGGCTAGAGCACACTTAACTTCCTATCAACATGCTTCCGTCCGATCATATGCTACAAATAAGTTAATCGTCAGTTCTTCGTCATCACATTTGAATAGATCAGCGAGCAGACCATCGCCATTTTGGCCTATCTCTTTTACTCTATCAATAGCTCGCCCACGTGACACGTGTTTGCTATCGATCGCAGTCTTATTTCTCTCCACTGCGTTGAAGTATGGGATCATTTGCAGAAGTCTACTCAAGTAACACCTAGATGTGGCAGAAATGATTCTCCTTTTACGTATGGTTCAAGTCGTGAGCTGTGACTATCGAACTTAAACCAAATATCCTCTGGATAGGCAACAAACATCCGTTTTGAGATGAGCTAAAATGCGAAGGTGAAACCCTCGGATTCGTGACTTACTAAATTAGAAACATGACCCAAAGAAAAGTCGCAGCTCGGATGAGCCAACCTCTTTTCGATGACAAACCCTGCACGTCACCAAGAATGTGCAATTCCTGAATTCGAAAAGTGCCGCTTTTCAGCCGGTTGATGTCCTCGTAAGACTAAAAGCTGACATCACAGCGGTCCAAAAGTGTAATGGACGAAAAAGTATGGGTCCCTGTGAAAACTACTACAGCGGTCATTTGAACGAACGCGAATTTGGTTTGGTGGTTGGAGAGAGATTCCGTTGCCGAGTCCTCTCATTCACCGGGGTAGTTGAGCAATCTGCAGTTCACAATTCGCATCAAAGCGGTTTTCTACAACTTGTAGCTGATTTGCAAAGGAGGGTGGACATGACGATACGTCTAAAGATGCCAACTATGAATGCATAGAATGAACCTACGCCCTCGGAAAATTCAGCCTCCATGGGGAAATATACACTAACTTTTCTAGGCTCTCGACTCATCGAAACTCTCCTGAATACTACTACGTCGACATAACAATATGCACGACTGGCAACCTCACAGCTGCATCTACGTGCTAAACACCTCTTCACTCACTACCATTTTCCCCGCGGAGCTACCAATAAAGTATTACCTCGCGGGAGCTGGTAAGCACAATGAGTTGTGATACACCAGCTACTTGAATAGCTGGAAAGCCCTAGTCCCCAGTCTTCAAAATTCTACTGCGAGCGGAAAGGCCACGTCTCCGCTCCTTTCTCTCTTAGAAAACACAGGGTTATGGTCGCAAAGACTTTGTTTCCACTTCATATTCCCGTTATTAAGAGTGCCACAAATTAAGGTATGACTGGCGTAAAGCCCTTGCTTCGGCTCCGCTCTACTGATAGACTTTTAAGCGTGGTCGAAAAGGACGAGCTTCCGATCCACGTTGGCTTAGCATCTTACCATTTTTGCCATACTTCGCGAAGGGCACCACGATTTCAAAGTAATGACAGTTAACAGTGACGTGAAGGTCGAGTTGAGAAGGCGCTGAGGGTTTTTTTTTTCGATAACGGAAGATATTCCGTCTTGTTCTCGTTCACCAACAGAGCCATTTACTATCTCTAGAGATAGTGTTGTTGATCTCAGCTGGTTCTTCAACTTACTTCTTTGTTATGGACGCCTTCCCTATCTCTAATTAGACGTATTCGCCGACTTCTGATCCTCTCTATGCACTTGAATGAGCGGAAACTTTACTTGATCAATTTTTTTTCTGCTTAAATGAGTTCTCAGTAAGTACTCCTAGCTTGGTTGTTTAGTTGGTTGAAAGGGCAGGTTAAACTAAGTCCTTGAGCAGGCTTAATCTGCTCCACTGCTTAGCCCAATTATGCTTTTGCGAATAGTTTACTCGTTTCAATGAGTTGTTTTCTTCCATCCATGCACACTCGTCGCCATAAGGAGCTGGAGCTCGAAGCACCATGAAAGATTTAACGTTTTAAACGGTTGAAACCCGGGCGCATGCAGCAGAAGGTAATACCACATTTAGTTCTTTTCCAGCTGGGTGTTCTCTAGCAGGTTGGATGCAAAAGAAAACGCCTGGTAAGACCTCATACTCGTAGCATGGAAACAAATCGTCAACCCAAACCCATCAATTCCTCCACAAAGGACATCCAACACTAAGAATGCATCAATTTCTCGTGCTTCAAATCCAAAAGAACTAGTGAAAAAAGAACTCTCTAAATTTTTTATCATCTGCAATAAGCAATTCTCCTATACCCATATCCTTGCCACTTTAGTAATTGCAAAAAAGCGCAATAAAAATTGTAATTTTCTTGTCTCCCTTTGTGCTTTGTCAATTTACTGTTAAGTACAAAGTTAAAAGGCCTCTTGGCTAAACTTTTCATCCGCACATTATACAAGTACAATAAAATGGAATGCATTAAGTTGTCATAGTTCTACAAATGCAAACATATGCTCGTTTGGTAAATACGAGGGATGTTCGATAAATCAGTGATTTTTTGAATTTGCGGCGCAGTTTTTTCTGCGTAAAACAACCATCAACGAACCCAAGTAAAGACTTGATAAATACTATGGGGACTCTGCAGTTTTACTGATACTGAGTTCCAGTCCAAGAAGCCTCGCACCCGGAAGGAGTTGTAAGCGTAAACCCGATGAGGTTTATGTGACCACAAAGAAAATGTCCGCATAAAAACGGAGTGAGGAAGAGTTGAAGGCCAAAGCGTTTTATGACGCTTGGCTAGGTCTAAGGAAAAATTGTAGGAAAACCGGGCGTACTACTTCACAGCACGATCGCTCCTCACTTCCACGGCAGCGCTGAAAGTAAGTTGCCAGACACAGCTACACACTCGAAGGGCAGGGACGAGGTTCAATCGGGAGAGACTCACCACCACGAAAATGTTACCAACTGCCAGAAGCGCTTGATTGTGGAGCTCATTGATAGCAGCCAACCACTAAGACATATCATAAAGCAGCGGTGGAGTGTAGTTGAGCTAAAACTGTTCCTTACGCTCTTGGCGAGAGTGCATGGGGACCATAATTTCTTGTATACGGCGTCCTTGGAGAGGTTGAGCCAGCTGAATGAGTTCAAAACCATTAAATGCAAGTACGACCTCTTAGTGCTATGGGTAAAGGAAGTTGTTAAAACGCTTAAAAGTCCATAACTGCATTTCGTATAATTCTTTTTGATCTCACTAGAGTAACGACGTTAGCTCTGCCATCTCTTTATCATGCTTGAATTCCTTGAAGGGGACTAGTAAGTTCATAGTTGCACCCTATTCGGAGCGAATGTCTTCTTTAGTTAGTTTTCTTATGAAAGTAAGACCTTAATTGTCGTTTCCTTGTCATGTTTTTGTAACTAAACTCTCAGTTTGTATAGCTCACCACCATGGGAAAGACTTGATAAATACTATGGAAATTCTGCACCATCAATTTCAGTGATTAAAAAGTGGTTTACTGAGTTCCGTTGTGGTCGTAACATCAGTACAAGTGACGACGATCGCCCAAAAGGGGTCGTCACTGGAGAGATCGTCAATAAAATTCATGGAATGATATCAAACGAGCAGAGAATAAAGGTGCCTGCGGTGGCTGAGGCTGTAGACATCTCAACTAAACGGTTACAGCACATTTTACATGAATATTTGGACAGGAAAAAGCTAATCGCGTGGTGAGTGTCGCCATTGCTCCCACACAACCATAAGCGCAACCGCGTAACCACTTCAAAGGACTGTTTGACGATGTTCAGACCGCAATTCAAACGAATTTTTGCGCCGTTTTGTTACCATAGACGGAACATGGATTCCCACCCTACCACACCAGAGACCAAAACAGAGTCAATACAGTGAGCTTCTACAGCTGAACGTGCACCAAAGAAAGTGAAGACGGTGGGTCTATTGACCAACAAGGTCTGTGGCCACAGTTTTTCTTGCGTTACACGAGATGTCGTCATTCACATCGGTTACCTTGAAGAGGGTAAAACGAGCACTGGCGAATATTATTCAGCGCTTTTGGACAGATTCGATATTGATTTGAAGAAAGAAACGGCCGCAGTTGACGCAGAAAAAAAGTCACCATGGCAAAAATTCATAAATTGAGCTACGTACTGCTACCCCGTCCACCATATTCTCTCGAGATGTTACCTCTCCGCGTATAGTTCTTGTTTCCAAACCAGCAGAAAGACCGGGCGGTAAGAGTTTCGGGTCGATTGAAGTGGTCAGCACAGAAGGAAACATCTCCTTTGAGGGCTTTGAAAAAACCTATTGTTTGGAAAAAATACAAAAAAATGGAAAAGCGCTTGACCAAATGCCTAGAGCGAGTAAAGGAGACTCTTCTTCTTCTTCTTTGATGCAGGCACCGCTTACGCGATTATAACCTCATCAACAATAGCGCGCCGCTGTTTGGCGCCAACTGGAAATACCAAGTGATACCAGGTCTCTCCACCTGATTCTTCTAACGGAGTGGTGGTCTTCCTCTTCTGCTTCCGCCAGCGGGTACTCCATCGAATACTTTCAAAGCTGGAGCGTTTTCATCAATTCGGACGACATGACCTAGTCAGCGTAGCCGCTGTCTCTTGATTCTCTGTGAACTATGTCAATGGCGTCGTATAGCTCGTGCAGCTCATCGTTCCATCGTCTACGGTATTCACCGTTGCCAACGCACAATGGACCATAAATCTTCCGCAAAACTTTTCTCTCGAAAACTCCTAAAGCCGACTCATCGGCTTTCGACATCGTTCAGGCTTCTGCACCATATGTCAGGACCGGTGTGATGATGAGCGACTTGTAGAGTTTGGTTTTGGTTTGTCGAGAGAGGACTTTACTTTTCAATTGCCTACTCAGTCCAAAGTGGCAACTGTTGGCAAAACTGATTCTGCGCTGGATTTCTAGGCTGACATTATTGGTGTTGTTAATTCTAGTTTCTAGATGGACGAAATTATCTACGACTTCGAAGTTATGACTGTCAACAGTGACGTGGGAGGGGGACATCAAACAGCTGGGCAGCGGCACCTTCTCAATTAAGGGACCGGACATTCCAGGTGTATGCCCTCAAATTGTGATCTTTTAAACATTTGCAGGGGCCGTCATCCAAAAGGCGGATCTCTCAGCCGAGGCATTTGTTGTTTTTTCATTGGAGTATAGTTTTTATGTGGTGTGTTCCAAGCACTACGCACAACCGCAGGGGATTCGCCTTCTCATTTTAGCACGCCTCCGAACGGATGTTTTTTGGTTACCCCGAGGATACATGGTCTAAGGCCGGCAGACGTGAGCTGCTTGAATCATATGTAAAAGAATCCTTACTGGCCACTTCCAGGTGAATGGCAGTCAGAAGCTTTCCTCACTTGCGTGAACTTCTACACATGGCTCCACCTTCGAGAATTCATCATATAGCCGCTCTGATCCTGTATAATACCAGAAGCGCAATCAGAATTGGGAACGACCTCTCCGAACCGTTCGATACCAAACGAGATTTCGGTAAAGGAAACTATGTTGAGAAATAGAATGCTTTATTGCCGAAGAAAAAATATTTGTATATGAAAAAGACGCAGTGACTCATCAATGCGTCCTCGTATATTTTTGCCCACCAAGTACTTACACTTATGTAACATATAATCGCTCATTAATAATGTTGTTGCAGTGAAACTATGCTGACAACAGCGAAATGCCAAATTACATTCGATACTCAACGCAACTCAACTCAGCTCAACTCAACTGAACTCAACTCAGCTCACTATGCGCCACCATCCACCCACCCACCGTAAAGGGCATGTTAATACCATTGAGTCATCATCATGAATATTTAAATTATCATTTTGTAGAAGCAAAGTACTCTTCTATATATACACATACATACACACACACACATATATATATATATATATGTATACATGTAGGTATATATATTAAAGTTACTACATGCCACCAAAGTAAAATGGAAAAGCAGCAATGAAGCCACGAAGCAACGAAGAGTAGAGCAGCATTACAGCTTTTGGTGGCGACGTCTCTACGACTCGACGACGACGACGACGACGATGACATGAAGACATGTCGACATGTCGACATGCAGCATCAAGAGTATCTACCGACTGACAATTCGATTCGATATTATAGCTTGGGTGTCAATTGCAATTTTATATCAACATGTTTGTGTGTATGGATGTGCGGGCATACTTAAGTGTGTGTGTGCGTGTGTGTGTGTATTGGAAATGTGTGACATTTCTTCGATGCCATTTTAAAGTGGGTACATTTTTTTAAAACTTTTTTACTACTATTTTTTCCCTCCTTCTGATCATTATATTTATGTAGAGTAATTGCATTGAGTTGATGGTGGGGGCGGCTGGTGAGCTGGGATGGTTGGGTCGTGGCAATGGCAAGAAAATCAAGTTGTTCCACTTTGTTGTTGTTGTTATTGTTGTCGAGTAGTGTTGGTCAATTTCTAATGCAGCCTGCAAAATGCGATTACTCCGAGTTGAGTGGCAAAGGAGTATTAAGGGGAGGAAATTTTGAAAACAAAACTCATCAAAAAAAAACATGCAAAGAAGACTAATTTCGAAGTGGACTCGAACATTAGATACTCGACTGATATTTACAAAGGGTGATCCAAGTGGAGATACTTTCTTCAATAGCCTTTTTTTTGACTGACGTATGGATAGACTTGGCGCATTTGACGTCGAGATCTTCAATTGAAAGCGTACAAAATGCAGCTTGTGCAACAACTGAAGCCACTCGACCTTCCAAGGCGACATCGCTTTGCTGTATGGGCTCTTGAAAAGTTCCAAGAAGATTCGACGTTTTCGAGCCAAATTTTGTTCAGCGATGCGGACCAATTCTGACTCAATGGGTATGTAAATAAGCAAAATTTCCGCAATTGGGACGAAGAGCAACCTGAAGAGATTCAACAGCTGCCATGTCATCCAGGAAAAACAACGGTTTGATGTGGTTTGTGGGCCGGTGGAACCATCGGTCCATATTTCTTCCGAAATGATGCCAGTGAGAACGTAACCGTCAATGGTGACCGTTATCGCGCCATGATAACTGACTATTTGATGCCTGAAGTTGAAGCTCGTGATCTCCGCGACATTTGGTTTCAACAAGACGGCGCCGACACTTCTCACACAACGCATCAATCAATGGCTTTGTTGGATTTATTGAGAGAACACTTCGGTCAGCAGATAATTTCACGTTTTGAGTCGGATCACCCGTTATTACACCCCAGCCGACCTGACTGACTTTCAGAATAGGACTAAAATCCAGTTGTTTGGGGTGAGAGAGAGGGAGATATACTTACTTGTGAATCTATGCTAGTCTTTTTCTTAGCAGCCGTACGTAGCTATCATATTCATTAACCTCCTGCGGGTTAGGGTTTCAAGAATTTACCCACGATAAGGCATGCCTATCGTAGGAGACGACTAAAATCCAATAGTTCCCACGACAGTCGGGTCTTTATACCGGAACGACCCGGATTTTTAGCTAATCAAAATATTTGTTGGAGGCACAAGTATGTCTGTCCATCCATCTTACTCTTCCTGGCGCATTGCTTTTCATGCCGGACTAGGTAGGACGGAGGTATGCCTACTTCGGCTATTCCGGTGGGTATAAAATGCTATGAGTAGAAGTTCTACGTTAGGGAAACTTTTAATTCGATAAAGAGAAGTAGTGGACTGAGATATCAGCCCAAATATCGGTTGGAGAAGAATATAATACCGCCGTCTGTCACAGCGATTTTACTTCCCATCGAGTACACCTCTGCTCTAAAGGGGAGCAGTTCACAGGGATTGTAGTGTTATTGCCGAGCCAAAACACTACAACAGGAGGGTGCCACAGCCCATGAAGACTCGAACCTTGAAACCTGAAACTTGTAGTAAATACGATGAAAGATTGGCCCAGATGAAGGTGACGGAGGTACAATTGGCTTGGGCTAAGACAAAATGAAGTAAGACCGCACTGTACTTCCATGGATGCGAGATTCGCAAGATGGAGAACGAAATCGCGACCAACTATCATCACCCATTGGTGAATGATCAAAATTCCTCGTCCCTGAATGATCAGGAAAGGCTCACAACATCAAAAACTGCTGCAACGGCCAGTGAGTTAGCCAAGAAACGTGATGATCGTGGTACGCATTGAACGCAGCAACCTGATTGAGAGTAGTGAAGACGCCAACTTCCCGCCCACGTCATCTTATGAGGTGACATGTTAACTCTAAGGGGTCAAAATATTTAAATGTAAGTTCGAGCTCTTGATTCCATTGCTAAAACAAGCTGCCAAGACGTCTCAAGACCTGTGGGAAGGCGCCACAATAGAGATACTTGATCCTAATCATTTTCCAGCGCGTTTTCTCTGATGATCGCACTATCGTAGCTACACTTGACAAGATCTCGATAGATCTGACATCTCCTTAGCATGCTTGAACTTCCTGAAGCGGAATAGTAAGTTCATAGCTGCGTGCTGCTCTAAGCGGACACCTTCTTTGGTTACCGCATTCCACTGATACCCAATAAATGTAAAAATTTTCTTTCTCACTGTCAGTTTTTTTTATTCCTATAAAATTGCTACGTTCATCTCCGCTTGAATGTCTAAATAAATATCTATGTTGCTTTTGTGTTGACCTCTTCAAAGTAGAAGTTCTTAGCATTCACCATGACATTGCAGTACGAGAAGTCTGGTGAAAGATCCAAGTGGAGTCTAACATATTTTTACGACTGATGCCTCCTTCGCCCGCTCCTCCATATCGCAACTCCACTACATCATGATATATAACACCGATTCCCAATGTTCTTCGTGCATAGCGTCGGCTGTATACTGGTTTTTTTTAGCTGTGATTTGATCCAAACTGGAAAATTTCCGTTCAGAAATACACTCGGTGGGCTTGACGCAATTAGAAAAATTAGTTTTCTATAACTTTGAATGCTTGTCCGGCTTGAGTTTGAGGTTATGGATCTTCCTCTATTAACACGCACTGCTTAACGCTTGGCTACAGAATAGCAAAAAACCCGTCTAGACACACACAAAAAAAATATAATTTTAACAAATATATTCTTATCACTGCAAAATGGCAATTCATCATGCATAAGTGAACTAGTATTTCACTAGTATGAAACTAACTAGTAACAATATGAGCCACAACTAGTTCTTCTTGCCTGCAGAGAAGTTTTCTGTGTTCGGGTGTGTATGCGTGTGATGAGTGTAGCAATATGCCTTTGATGCTATGAAGTTCACACATGCATGCAAGCAAACAGACTCATACACACACACACACACACCACACATACGATGAAATTCTGCAACGTTCGCTATTCATCTGTAACAATATTGTCAAATTCGCCTGCAGCAGATGCGAATGTAAATATATTTATCAAAAAACACACACATACATACACGCATACACTTATTGTGTGTGTGTGTGTGTGTGAGTGTATTTGTGTGGTTGTTGCTTAGCGCCACCTGCCAATTTAACCTTTGCTTGCTGCGCTGCTGCTAACACTGTTCCTATTATTATTATTTTTGTTTTTTTTTGTTTTTGTTTTTGTTTTTTTTTCTTTCGCCCACAAACTGATTGTTGTTGTTGTTGTTTGCGTGCTATTGTTGTTATTTTTGTTTTTGTTTCTGGTATTTCCACACAAACTGATTGGTGTTGTTGTGTTTGTTTCTTCATCCAAACTGATTGATGTTGTTGTTGTTATTTTTGGTTTTTATCGAAACTGATTGTTGTTGTTGTTTTTGTTTTCTTTTCCAAGCTGACTGCTGCTGTTGTTGTTGTTGTTGTTGTTGTTGTTGTTGTTGTTGTTGTTGTTGTTATTTTTAACCCAAACTCATTGTTGTGGTTGTTTTTTAGTCTTGCAAGCTGATTGTTGTTGTTGTATTTTTTCACCCAAACTGGTTGTTGTTGTTGTTATTTTTGTTCTGTTTTTATTTTCACCCAAACTGATTGCTGCTGTTGTGTTTTTTATTGTTATTGTTATTGTTATTGTTGTTGTTGTTGTTGTTGTTGTTGTTGTTGTTATTTTTTACCCAAACTTACTGTTGTTGTTTTTGTTTTTTGTTTTCCAAGCAGATTGTTGTTGTTGTTTTTGTTGTATTTTTTTAACCCAAACTGATTGCTGCTGTTGTTGTTTTTGTTTTTTTGTTGTTGTTATTATTATTTGCCCTTCGACTTTTACCAATTTTTCAAACAACCAACACACACGCACACACCCACACATACACACATTCATTCACTTTCAAATTCACACACTCTCCCTCTCTCTCTCTCTTTCACTATCGCTTTTACTCTCCTTCACTGCTTCTTTTTGCGCTTTCTCTCTCTCTCTCTTCCTCTTTCCTCCTCCTCTCTCTCTCTTTCTCTCTCTCTCTCTAATTCACTGTATTGAGTAGCGTAATTTGCTTGTTGGGTTAACCCTTACGCTCCAGAGCAGCTAATAAATTAAGCTTTTCAATGCAGTGCAGTTACTCATACGCCGCGGTGAGCAGCTAAGCATCGAGTACTCGTGTGCGGTGGTGCGCTGTACTAAGATATATGCATGTGTGCGCGTGTGGGTGTGCGCGTGTGTGTGTGTAGATGAAACAAAAAATACTGGGTACACCTTTGCCATGGTTTTGTGTGCAAACGCAAATGGCAATTTAATTTCAACGCAAGCAAAGGTAATACCAAAAAATATGCAAGCAAATATATACATTTGTATATGTATGTGTGTATGCCTATACGAGTGTCTATCTCTCTCCACCAGTTTATATGTATATTTAATGACGGCAAGTGAAATTGTGATTATATATGTATGTATGTACCAATGCATTCGTATATTTCACTTATGAAATTACAAAAATTCCATATATGCATAGCTGTAAATGTATATATGTATATATGCGTGTATGTATGTACATATATTGACTCATCTACGAGCGTATTTACGTGTTCCCATAGGTGTATGATGGAATTTAGTCGTAAACCAACTCAGGCAACGCATTTTCCTTTCATTTTTTTGTTGTTGTTTTTGGTTTGTAATCATTACAACTTTTCATTTTACAACAAACACACATACATACATACATACGAGTACACATATGTATGCGCTAAGTTCAGGGCTAACACGGTTCTTACTATTTATTTAATGTGCCATCCTCTGGTGGGTACTGCAACGTAAAGTCGTTTTTTTTTCTTTCAATTTTTTATTTTTTTATTTGCCAATGTTTTGATATTTATTATAATTGGGTCAGGTAGCCGCATCAAGGTAGGACTATAATAACAACAACAACACCAACACCAAGGAGAGATGGTTACAATTTGAAGAATTTCTAATTTATGTAGCAGAGTAGCAGTGCCTCCCCGACTACAGTTAAGTATAAAAAGTGGCGGAGAAATTTTATGAGAGCCACTTAATTTTGAAACAGTTTGAGGGCAAATGAAAGCGAGACACATGCACATTCATCGCCAATTTGAACTCATGGTTCTAGGCTATCGCCTAGAGTGCCCTACTACAACTCTTCTGTTTCATACAACAACTTGAATTATCAACTATGTAGGAAAATCACTCAGTTTCTAGAACTAAAGATCATTTTTATATACGAAGACCGTGGAGAGTCGATTAGGCGCCGTTCGCAGCAACTCGGACTGACGTATGGAACGACGACTTGGTGCATTTTACGTCGAGATCGTAAACTGAAAGCATACAAAATACTGCTTCTGCAAGAACTGAAGCCGCTCGACCTCCCCAAGCGAAATCGCTTCGTTCTAGGGGCTCTTGAAAAGTTCCAAGAAAATCCGACGTTTTGTTCAGCGATGAGGCCCATTTCTCAGGCTCAATGGGTATGTAAACAAGCAAAATTTCCGCATTTGGGACGAAGAACAACCTGCAGAGATTCAAGAGCTGCCATTTCATCCAGTTAAAACAACGGTTTGATGTGGTTTGCGGGCCGGTGGAATCATCGGTCCATATTTCTTCAAAAATGATGTCGGTGAGAACGTAACCGTCAATGGTGACCGTTGTCGCGCTGTGATAACCAACTATTTGATGCCTGAGATTGAAGCTCATGATCTTCTTGACATTTGGTTTCAACAAGACGGCGTCGCCACTTCCCACACATCCCTTCAATCAATGGATTTATTGATAGAACACTTTGGTAAGCAGATAATTTCACGTTTTGGACCGGTCGATTGGCCACCAAGTTCGTGTGATATCACACCGTTAGACTTTTTCCTGTTTTTCCTGTGGGGATATGTAAATTCTAAAGACAATGTGCGGACAAGCCTGCTTTGATTCAGGCCTTGGAGCAAAACATCACGCATGTCATACGCAATTTACCAGTCGAAATGCTCGAAGGAGTCATCGAAAATGGGACTCAACGGATGGACCGACTGAGACATAGCCGCGGCCAACATTTGAAAGAGAAAAACTTAAAAAAATAAATGCCAAAGAATGTTGTTTCGAGTGATGATGAGAAACATTCTCCATTAAATTTGTATTTTCTTTGTTTTTTTTTCGCGGAAAACTCGAAATGGATCACCCGATATAACTTCCTGTTCTTATTACTTTGTTAGTGAGAACTGCTGTGGTTGTTTTTGTCATTGTAACCGAAAGAATTAGGTTTCTGGGGTAAATTACGGAAGCGCCACACAGTGTTCTTGCCCGGTTCACGTATGAAGACCCAACTGTTCGGGCAACTATTGAATTTTAGTCGGCTCCTCGAGACACAATAAGAGACACAACCATACTGCATGTAAATTCTTCAAAATCTATATATTCAGCGCATTGTAACCGCTGGAATTTGTGATCTGTTGTCTGCATTTTGATGTTTTTCCAACAAATGGTGCGACCTATAGTACAAGTACATACTAAGCCACCTCCGAACGGCTGTTGGAATTTTGTGAGGAGTTTTTTTTTCATACTTTATGTCAGAAATATATACGGAGCGGCTGAAATTCCCTGGTGAGGGATGGCCGCATTTAGGATAATAAATTTAATTTTTTTATTTAAAACCAGAACTCCAGCACTGACGTATAGTAATACGCACAGTACCCCCAGATGTTAGATCTGAAAAATTGCTCTATGCACAGCTTAGTTGAATCAACGACAGCACCCCAGTCGGTTCTTCTTTTCGCCGTTGGATGCCAATGGGAGACACATCCGACATCACGCTCCCTCTACACTTTATCTTTGCAACCTACATTCCGGTTTGCTTCTTTCTCTGCTTCCACCGGTCGGTACATTAATGAAAACTTTCAAAACAGGAGTGTTTTCAGCCATCACGAGAACTTGAACTAGACAGCAACTTGAATATTTTCTACTGCTCACAGTTCCATCATCTGTGGTATTCGCCGTCGCTCAAGCGCTGTAAGCTCTTAAATCCAACGCAACGCACTTATAGTCAACGTCCAAGGCCTCCAAATCACATTGCAGGCTGGGCATGATGAGCGACTTGTGCAGCTTGATCCTTGTTCGCCTAGTGATGTGACAACGTAAAGGCTTAAAACAAAACCAAGCGAAAAGTAGTAGTTTAAGACGGTAGTGATCTATGAGAGATTTAGCTGGAAGTCCAGCCGGTCAATGGCAAAGATTAACGGTAATTTTCGTCTTGGAAAGAAATGGAGGAAGGCCGGTTATACTGCACAGCATGGCTGCACTTCACTACCACGGTTCCGAGATTTGCAAACCAGATCGAGGATGGAATTGCCCCAAAAAATACTGTTATGAACTGAAAGTGAGTTTAAATAACCAGCAAAACAGCATTGAATTAAAGAAGCCACACGAATGTCACTTTATCGGAAGCTCGATTGAGTACCGAACGGCTCGGAGTGGCCTTCACAATTTTGACGACGGAGCTTACTAGGCATAGAGGTAACTACTTTCGAGTAGGGTCTTTTCTCATGGGTCTTTTATAAAACTCAACGCTTGATGAATGTCCGTGTGACGATGGATGCATAAGTTCTAAGCCCACAATGATAGAGTCCTAAAAGTTCATTTAGTGTAAGCTTTAGTCTTTAAAAAAAAACATGCCAATTAGGACCAATTAATAGGCGATATTGGAAAAGCTTAGACCATATTCTGCAAAGAAGCATTTTGTCAACTCTTTGCCGCTACATTTGGATAACTCAGCCGGTAAACAGTCGCTTACCATGACTATTTTTATTCTTCACCTGAGCAGATGCTATTTGATTATAATCAGAAGATAAACCTCGAAATCTTCATCGTCGTTTGGGGATTTAGATATACTAAGGAGCTGCGGACAGCAATGAATGAGATACTCAAGCTGACCACTCGAAAAGTCAGTCAGTCCAGAGCAATGGGAGGGGCCGCAAGACAGAGGGGAGTCGGCACATCCCTTTTGATGAGTTACGCTGTACCAAAAACCTACGGACATCGCGGATGGATAGCACTTGCTACAGCACCATTTTAAATTTAGTCAAGAATCCGTCTGGAATGGTTGAATATGTGAATTTGTTCAATTCCGTTGTTGTCGTAACGACAAACTGTCGTAGCTGCAATAAGCGATGAAGACATTTAATAAACAGTTTCCCAATGGCGCAAAGCCAGTCGTATTAGCCGAGTAGTTAGCACTTCGTACTGCAATCCGGAAAGTCACGGGCTTGATTACTGAACATACCAATATCGAAATGTTGTTAAAAAAATACTTTTCCACAGCGTTCGCCCCTCGACAGGGAATGGGAGCATGTCAAGCCCTCTGAGAGTATTTCTGACCCGAAATCAAGAGCTCTTCATCCCCATAATCCAATAGCCATTCGGAGACAGCTGAATAAACTAAAACTCCCTAGATTTGTTGGAAAATTCTGAAAATACAGATGCCAAACCACAATCTATCGAAAGTGGCTTAAGCGTTTATAAAGAGGCAAGTCCGTTCTGCATGAAAAAGCTGGTGCCAACCGAAATATTTGTAGAAAATGATGATGTACAATTTAATTTGGCAAATAACCTCGAATTATATTTCAGGAGTACATGCGTTGGTAACAACAAAGAGCAATTCCATATAGCGCACAGACACAACACACAAATACAAACCCGTTTCTAAAGCGCCGAAAGCCACCGAATCATTTAGGTACGTGACTTTGCTGAAATATGAATATTGCGCCTAATTGTAGGCAACGTTTTCTACTAATTATTTTACTGCTTTTTATGAATATACATATATATAAGTATATACAAACCAAAAGAAACACATTGCCTACATTTAGGGCGTGCCGTACGAGAGATAGAGAGTGGTAGAGTGGTAGAGTGGTAGAGTGGTAGAGAGTGTGTGTGAGTGGCGAGGCAATCAATGACCCAATTTAAATAAATATTAAAGCATTTAATAAGATTACGGTTACACAATTTATGGTGCAAATCACTGAGCTTATATTCGATAAGGATATGCACTACACATACATATACATTGACATATCACTACATATGTACGCAAATATAGGCAAGAGTGTGTGTGTGTATTTGTCTGCTACACTTTAATTGGAGCTTCTCTGTGCAGGTGTGTTGGCATTTTCCGGTCACCGTTTGTAGATAATATGTCTATGTCTATGTCTATGTGTGTGTGCGTGTTCGTGTGAGTTAAGAAAAGCGTTAGTTCTCAGAGTACTCAGACATCATTCAAGCTACAAAGCGCTTGTTGTGTTTCACATACATATGGCATGTTATGTATGTACAAGTATGCATGTGTGAGCTAAACACTGAGCAGGAAATTATGTGTAGGTGAAAATAAAGAAATTATCTTTATGTATTGTTTTGTTTTTAACTTACATACATACATACATACGCTTAAGAATGTGTCATTTTGCACGTGCAATGGCCTCGAACGCAGGTACGAGGGGGGTTTGTTAAGAGAGTCTCCTTTACTCGCTCTATACATTTGGTCCAGCGTTTTTCTAACTTTTGTATTCCTTCCGAAAAGTGAGTTTCTTCAAAGCCCTCAAAAGTGATGTTTCTTTCTGTGCTGACCTCTTCAATCGGCACGAAGCTCTTACCGCCCACTCATTTCTTCAGGTGTGGAAAGAAGAAATAGTCGCACCGGGCTAAAACTGGAGAGAATATGCTGGATGGGGTAGCAGTTCGAAGCCCTATTTAGGAATTTTTTCTATGGTGACTACACACGTGTGAGTCCGTGCATTGTCCTGACGGAACAGCAATTTTTTTGCGCCGAGTTCGATCATTTCTATTTCAAATCAATATCGAATCTGTCCAAAAGCGCTGAATAATATTCGCCAGTGCTCGTTTTACCCTCTTCAAGGTAATCGATGTGAATGACTAGATAAAACCGTTTCTCGTGTAACGCAAGAAAAACTGTGGCCACATACCTTGTTGGTCAATAGACCCACCGTCTTCACCTTCTTTGGTGCACGTTTAGCTGTAGAAGCTCACTGTATTGACTCTGTTTTGGTCTCTGGTGTGGTGGGGTGAATCCATGTTCCGTCTACGGTAACGAAACGGCGCAAAAATTCGTTTGAATTGCGGTCTGAACATCGCCAAACAGTCCTTTGAAGTGGTTACGCGATTGCGCTTATGGTTGTGTGGGAGAAATCGCAGCACCCATCGCGCGGATAGCTTTTTCATATCCAAATATTCACGTAAAATGTACTGTACCCGCTCAGCTGAGTTGCCTATAGCCTCAGCCACCACACGCACCTTTATTCTCTGCTCGCTTGATATCATTCCATTAATTTTATTGACGATCTCTGCAGTGACGAACTCTTTTGGGTGAGCTGAACGTTCGGTGTCACTTGTACTGATGTTACGACCACAACGGAACTCAGTAAACCACTACTTAATCACTGATATTGAGGGTGCAGAGCCCTCATAGTATTTATCAGGTCTTTCCCATGGTGGTGAGCTATACGAACTGAGAGTTTAGTGACAAAGGCATGGCAAAGAAACGACAATTAAGGTCTTACTTTCATAAGAAAACTAACTAAAGAGGACATTCGCTCAGAGCAGGATGCAACTATGAGCTTACTAGTCCCCTTCAGGGAATTCAAGCATGCTAAAGAGATGTCAGAGCTAACGTCATTACTCTAGTGAGATCAAAAAGAATTATACGAAATGCAGTTATGGGCTTTTAAGTTTCGTAACAGCTTCCATTACCCATAGCACTAAGAGGTCGTACTTGCATTTAATTGTTTTGATCTCATTCAGCTGGCTCAACCTCTCCAAGGACGCCGTATAGAAGAAATTATGGTCCCCATGCACACTCGCGAAGAGCGCAACTAGCAGTTTTAGCTCCACTACACTCCACCGCTACCTTATGATATGTCTTAGTGGGTGGCTGCTATCAATGAGCTCCACAATTAAGCGCTTCTTGGCTATGTTACTGGCAGTTGGTAACATTTTCGTGGTGGTGAGTATCTCCAAATCGAAATTCAACCCTACCCTTCGAGTGTGTAGCTGTTTTTGCCGACTTACTTTCAGCGCTGCCGTGGAAGTGAGGAGCGATAGTGCTGTGAAGTAGTACGCCCGGATTTCCTACAGTTTCTCCTTAGGCCTAGCTAGGCATCATAAAACGCTTTGGCCTTCAACTCTTCCTCACTCCGATTTTATGCGGGCATTTTCTTTGTGGTCACATAAGCCTCATCGGGTTTATGCTTACAACTCCTTCCGGGTGCGAGGCTTCATAGACTGGAACTCAGTATCAGTAAAACTGCAGAGTCCCCATAGTATTTATCAAGTCTTTACTTGGATTCGTTGATGGTTGTTTTACGCAAAAAAGAATACTTAACTCAGCACACGATATTCATTTTTTTTTTTTCAATTTTCGTTGGATTTCACGAGCTCCGTCTACTTTCAATGACTGTCGAACACAAATTAAAAGGCGCTGTTTGCCGAAAATTCTACAGCAGTCCATTAATCGATAACAGTTGAGGTGGGAGCAGTGTTGTATTTACAGTAACTGCACGGCAAATGCAAAAAAGTCACTGATTTATCAAAAGTTCCTCGTTTATGCTTTAGATTTATGAGTGTATACCCGTATTAACCGTTATTTTCTTATTTATTTGCGCACATAAAATCCTTCCACCGACTAACGGTAGCATTGTGGAGAGTATAGGAAATGGAAATGTGAAAATATGAAATTTTGAATATGTGTAACATATATATGTGTATGTATGTACGAGTATGTCTGTTAATAAACCAGCATTTTTGCGCTATCACTATTGTGTGTCTGTGTGCACGCCCTAATGTGTTTGTCTATGTGTCTCTATTTCCGTGCGAAAAACTTCATCGTCGAGATAATAGCACAACAAGTAGGTGGAAAGTCTCCAAGACAGCATACTAATTACACACGGCGCTCTTCAAACACTTGAGCAGATGTTGCCCTGCACCATTATGGTGGGCATTAGCACAAAGCAGACGTTAAACTTATACGCAGATTAAGTCATTTGTCACATCCGTCTTCCAATCTTCTTCTTTCTTTCTAGTTGCATGCAGGCTTGTAGCTTAGTTGGCTTTTTGCTTGTTGCTGCACCTGTACGGATGGTGCGGTAGTTGTGGCTTGTGGATTGGTCAAGTTAAATCTGTCACACTTAGAGGTAAGATTGCATTTAGATTGTCTGCTTTAATCAGTATTTCCAAGGTTTAGGGACCACACTGGGACTTTTTTATTGATGAGGAGAGCTAAGCTTCACCATTTTTGGATCAATTTACTGAGAGAAGAGCTCAAAAGGGCGACTGGCTGACTGACGCAAGTGAATGCATGCAGCGAGTTCATTTTACTTCGCAGACCATAACCATTCTTCTTCTTATTCTTCTTTTCAAGAAGACGTTCGACGCCAGTTAAAAATAAAAAACAAGCGAAGTCAGCTCCTTTTGCACCTGATCCTTCCAACGAGGAGTGGAGATCTTTCTCTGCTTCCACTGTCAGCAGTGCTTTCAAAGCTGAGTTATTGTCGTACATCCAGACAACTTAGTCAGCGCAGTCCCTTTATGTTTATTCAAAGTCACTGTAGTCCTATACCGTCATCAAAAGTGGCGTTGCTCATCCGAGGCATTACATGTTTTCTTACCCATTGGAGCCGGTTTTTACGTGGCATGTTCCAAGCCCAGAATACAACCTCGCTGTGTGTGTAGGTAGGTATTGGGACATATTTTTATAGCGAGTGGCTCCACCACAGCTCTTTCTCTTTTTTTTTTTTTTTGCAAGGACCCAAGGTTCCACATGGGTTGACTGCCGCATTGTGCGCAAGGTTTTGCTAACGTTTCCAGGGTGTGCAACGAGAATGCAAGAATAGGAATTGGAAGAAGTCTGGCAACTGTAATTGCATTCTTCAAAGCAGATCTAAAGTGTTTAATTAATTGTAGAACTCTACAATTCTTCAGCAAACCCTTTCTCACAAAACTCCTAGTGCCGACTCAGCAGATGCTGAAACATCGTTCACGCTTCTGCATCATACAGCAAGGACGGAGATAATTAGTGACTTCTAGGGTTTGGTTTTTGTTCGTCAGGAGAGCACTTTATTTATATGTCTATATAAGGAAGAAAAAAGCGAAAGGGACTGGGAGTGAATTAGGACCAGACAAACTAGTTCATATCGTGAAACCAACAGTCAACTCATTGGCGTCTTAGTTCCCACGTCCCTCCAGACAGTCCTAACTTTCAGGTTGTGGACATTTTTATCTACCTGACAATCAGCATCAACACCAACCAAAAGTAAGTTGTTTTATAGTTCAATGTAAATCTAGTCAATGTCGTCTACAGATAAGTCAACAAGGGATTTCCCTAGAGGCCTGTTCAGACCTTACATGGACATCGACTTCCAACATTCACAGGAAGAAAGTTAAAGAAGATGCTGATTGTCGGTAGAATCTGCGCCAGAGGCTTCAAATCAATCAACGTATGTTTCGATCTCTCGCGCAGCAAAGTCATTATCCATCGCTCGGTGAAAGGCAAACCAATGACAACAACAGGCTCTCCATTCTGTGGTAAAAGCAAATGGCCGATGTTATGTGATATGCTGGTATCAGAATGAAGTAGAAGTCGGATGGTGTGGAAGATAAATTGGTAGTACGGAGCTCTAGTGAAATTAGGAATAATCTTCATAAATTTTTAAGTAGCCGAGTCCAAGTACATACCACATTAAGCGCAAAGACGCTTTGCTTTAGTCTTTTTGTCTTCTGTCGTACCACAGTCATGTTAGTTCCTAAATGAGCAGCGTGCACGCAATTATCGTGTGAAGTTTTCATAAAGAAAAAGAGCTAGTAGCGCTCCTCAAACTCGATAGTCCATCCGTTAAGTCCAATTTTCAATGACTCGTTCGAGCATTTCGACTGGTAACTGTCGAATGACACGCATGATGTTTTGATCCAAGGCCTAAAACGAAGCGAGATTATCCGCATAGACTTTAGAGTTTATATATTCCCGCAGGAAAAAGTCTAACGGTGTGACATCACACGATTTTGGTGGCCAATCGGCCGGCCCAAAACGTGAAATTATCTGCTCTTTTCAGCGAAGTGTTCTCTCAATAAATCCACTGATTGATGCGTTGTGTGGGAAGTGACGCAATCTTGTTGAAATCAAATGTCGCGGAGATCATGAACTTCAATTTCAGGCATCAAATAATCATAGTTATCAAGGCGCGATAACGGTCGCCATTGACCGGTACATTCTCATCGGCATCATTTTTGAAGAAATATGGACCGATGATTCCTCCGGCCCACAAATCACATCAAACCGTGATTTTTTCTGGATGATATGGCAGCTCATCCCAAATGCGGCAATTTTGCTTTTTTACATACCCATTGAGCCAGAAATGGACCTCATTGCTGAACAAAATTCGGCTCGAAAATTTCAGATCTTCTTGGAACTTTTCAAGAGCCTATAGAGCGAAGCGATGTCGCTTGCGAAGGGCGAGCGGCTTTAGTTCTTGCACCAGCTGTATTTTGTACACTTTCAATTTAAGACATCGCCGTAAAATGCGCCAAGTCGTTCATTACGTCAGTTCAAGTTGCTGCGAATGACGCCGAATCGACTCTCAACGGTCTTCGTGTACACTCTCAGCTACGGGCGCTATTTTTTCTGCACTGCGTGCTGGACGTGGTCTATTCTGTCGAATATTATCCAATAATTAATTGTTTGCTCTCAAGATGGGTGATGGTGTTGCGAATAGTACTCTCAGTAGGCCGATTATGTTGACCATAAGAACGAGCGAAGCGCGCGAAACACATTCTTTACGGAAGGTGAATTTCTCGTAATAAATTTGAATGATTTGTAAACGTTGTTCAGAGGCGTAAGTCTTTCCATTCGATGAGATGCCAAACAATACTGAACAAAAATAACATGACAGCGATGACACGACTCACACGTGATCTGTCAAAAAAAGGCTATTGAAAAAAGTACCTCTACTTGGATCACTCTTTATTTTGGGAAGTTTTCAATAAGAAAGAGAGATAGAAATGATATTTGCACTCCCATCTCCGAGTATTATCACTCTCCCCCTTTGTACATAGCACGCTGCAGACTCTATAAGTTCAAACTCAGAATGTTTTCACTACACCCTTTTAGCTCTAAACTCTATGTACATCTTGGTTACCTCAACTCGCATGAGAGTTCTGCACCACCTTACACTACCTATCTCGCATAAGCTCAGCCGCACCTACCTACATACAAGTTTTGTGAACTCTATGCGTCGATAAGACGCGCAATGAATTGAGACTACGAGGCGACTAACTCAACTAATTTTACTCTAATCCTAACGAATATCCTCCAGCTCATAAAGAGTTTTATTATTAAATATGTAGAAATAAAAGGAAAATAAAGGAAAATAAAGTGCGTAAAGTGTGAGAGCGTCGTTTGTATGTAAATATGTCATGCGAGTAAGCTTATTACCATGCCATATTATACTGAGTTATGCACACAAACACTCCCACACAGACCCACACATGCCGTTATATACGCATAGTGCGCCGATACCCGCAGAGCATATGTCCCTGGCGAACGTTTAAGCATCTCATCTTCATAAATGGGAAAAAACTCTTCGTTTTTTTTTTTCATTTGATTTCATTTCATTACACTTTCGCCTGACGCTGTTGCTCATCACATCACATGCGAAGTCTTTGCGCATTTGCATAATGACCGAACGGACGACTGACAGACTGACTGCCTTACAGACAGACAGCCTGTCGACAGCTGAATAGACACAGTCGGTCGATAGGGAGACCAGGGAGACCATACGTCGGCATAGCACACAGTTTACACAGATACACAGAGGGACACGCACGCACACACACACACCCAAGCGACAGTCACCCGCATTCAAACGCTCAACCAGGCAGCCACCAATGGCTCAATACACGGACACAGACTGCACATTTGCATTTCTGCATATGAATGAACCAACGAAGCAACCAAGCAACTAACCAACCGACTGTCTGCTGCTGCTTGAGCCGTTGGCATTTGCTCCAAAGTCGACCAATGCACACACACACACATACACACACGGAGACGTCCATGCAAGCGCACGTAGCAGAAAAGTGTCTTTCATGCACTTCACAGCCGGAATATGAAAGATCTTTAAATAACAATAACAGAAACAATAACAATAACAAAAACAAAGCGTACAAAGTAAATTCACTTTGTGGTATTTATTTATTTTATATTAAGCAAATAAGAGAAAAATGAAAAATGAAAAATGAAAAATAAATGTCCACATCCAAGTGTATCCCTTTGTGCAAAGCATCCCCCCACAGCATAGAATGAGAAAATATCCAAAGTATTTTTTTTATTTTTTTTTTTTGGTTGAATGTTGATTAAAGTATGCAAAAAGGCACTGACTGCTGGGCCACTTTGCTGCTGAAAGTAAGATTATTGGCACTTCAGGTGGTTGATGATGGTAAGAAAAATAAAAATAAAAACGCGGAAATGCGGGTCAAAAGATTGCATAAAGCAAGTGATTGATAGTGCTGATAGTTTTAGGATTTTTTTTTTTTTTTTTGTGAAGCAAATTGGTTTTGTAATAAAATTTAAGTAATAGGCCAAGCAGGTGTGGTGGATGAATGCTGATAGGCTCATCTGAGAGAATAATGCAGCGATTATAAAGGGTCAACCATTTAGTGGTAGCGAAAGTGTAACGTTGTTTTTTTTTTTTTTTTTTTGACAGCTGTCAAACCTTAACTGTCAACCCAAACATGTTTATATTTTGCTTTAGTTAAAAGTCAGACATTTATGAAAATGGAACGCATGGAACAACCGCACAGAGCGCTGAAATTGTTGAAACCTACAACTCAAACAAAGGTGACTCGTTTCGTGCCTTAAGAGGAGTTTATGGTGCACAAAATTGTCCAAACTACTTAAGCAATTGTTGAAAGTTTCAAGAAATTTGAAGAGACAGCATCGGTTACAGGTATTGTAAGGCTTGTGCATCGCTTAATCCACCTCAAATATCGCTGCTGTAAGTGAAAGTGGAAAGCCGAAGACCCCCAAATGTGTCTATTTTTCGACGTTCTCAAGAGCTGGGACTTTCTTGCGGCATCTAAAGGCGTAAATAAGCAAAATTGTCGCATTTGGTGCAGCGATAATCCTCAAATAATTGAAGAGAATGGAGTCGAGCAAGCCGCTCCTCGGTCCGGCTTTCATTCACAACATACTCATCGCGAACCACATATTAATTAAGATTAGATTACACTGACTGGCTGTCACGCCATACATAGACCTGTTGGCCCTTTGTACTGCCTTATGAAAGCTCAGTAGGCGAGGAGTCTATAAGTAGATAACAGAAGCAGAGGAGGACATGTTCGAGCGTCTCTCTCAGGTCTGCCTCGCTGCACGTCCTGCATGTGTCATCGTTACTAATGCCCATTCGACTCGCGTATGATGGCAGTAAGTTGTGACCTGTCATTAGGCCAACATTTGGTGATTTTGTATGTCTTTAATGCGTTCCATCTAAGACTGATCCGGCTGATTTCGGAGATTGTGAATCATTCATCATTGTGCAGCGACTTTGTTATTTCACGCACTTGTCCGGTAGCCAGACGGATGAAGGCACTGAAAGGTCCGAGGCAGTCTGCTGTGGAAGTTGCAGTGGCAGCGATGCCAGAGTGAGACACTTTGTCCGCCTCTTTGCTATCTTCTACTAGTGAGATAGCATACGTGTGATGAAATTTCAACTACAGAGAAATTTCATTCCGAGATCGGAAGCTACAATGGTGTTTATGATGACTAATGCGCATGCTGAGGACTTAGGAAACCTAGGAAAATATTCCCGCGTCGAGCGGGTCGAAAAAGAGGCCTTAAATACCAGTAATTACTGTCCGAAGACAGTAAGCCAATACAACATGATCCCCCAGTGTAACATGTCGTTTGCTCTTAATGAACCATTTGAACTGAAGTGAGAAGTCAGTTCAATATCCACCTGTTCTTTCCAGCTAATTAGAATTTGAGATCTACCTCTTTCCAAGCTTACACCAGCGGTTTTGCAATGTATTCTTTTGGAGCTTAAGTAATGTCTTATAGTAAGCTGTCTCTTAAGTCGCTAAACTTAGTCAGTGCCGCCCTGTATCTCATACAGCTAGCATCGTTCCAACGTCTACGGTATTCGCCGTCACCCAGGATATTACAGATCTTAGATTCGTACTAAAGAAACTTTGATTTATCGTAAATTGGACTTTTAATAAGACTCAAAAGCCAACGCCATCGTCTTTACTCTGAGCAAGAGGGAAGAAAGTCTTTTTCAGTATTTTCCGAGAAAGCTCCAGGCTTTCCTGATACTAAGGATCTATTGGGAGAAAATAACAAGGTCATTACCTACATTGAAAGTCTTGAAGGATTGGTTGCCGCCTTGGTCTTCTAACTTGTTTGGTTAGAGAAATACATATGATAGGAAGACGAAAGTCTTACTTGGACTTCATTCCGCTGTTACTTAATCTACAGTTAGAAAGAGGCCTCGCTGTAGGTAACTTTGATTTATCTGTAAACCAATATCTAATGAAGGCTCGAAAGCTCACACGAATGTGTTTCTAAGCATAAAATGAAAGGTAAGGAAGAATAAGTCCTACTAAGTAGTCACTGAGCATTCCTGTTGATTCTGTACTGATTGTGAACCTTAGATGGAACCCTGCAAACAGTTAGGGGATAGTGAAGAGACCATAAATTAAATTGAGTTGCTTGGAAGCTTAATTGGGCTACCGTTTATCCGCCGTTTGAAGGAAAGTGGAAAGATGGAGGCTGTCTTGTCTTAGAGTTTAATCAGCTGAGCAGGTACTATTACTGCAGAGCAGCCGCCTAAGGAAACATTAGCTTATACGTAAATCAATTACTATTCCAGAAAACTCTGCACCGCTACCAAAGGAAGGAAGGAAGGATGATAGGATGGATGAAATCTTACTTAGTAGCCGCAGAATATGTTGATTCGCAGCCTTTCTGAATATCGAATGTCACCTAACTGGCTGTTGAAGGTTTACTAGTTACGACTACGTTGGATTTCCTTAAATCCGGTTGAAGGGAAAGAGGAGGAAGGAAGGAGTAAGAGAAAGAGGAAGGAAGGAGGAAAGAAGGAGTAAAGGAAGGAGTGAGGGAATGAGTTAGCCTACTTCAGCGCTCATTCAGCTGCCCAAGTCCGCACTTGCTTAGAATGTCCAACTCAACTCATCTTAGCTCCGTTTCCTATCATCTGCTCATTAAGCGCACATCTCTTTAACCGTAATTTGCAATTTGATTGGCAATTGAAAAGAGATTAAATCATAATTATCCTTAAGCTTTTGAACTCATTTTAATTTGCTTTATTAAATTCTCTCGCCTTTTTGGGCTGATAATATGCACATAATGAAACTGTTAGCCGACTTTAATTGACAGGCTTTCATGTGTAATCTACTCTCGCTCATACAAAACTGACGTGTACATACATACATAATTGTACATATGTATATGTATATATGTAAGTTCTTTTGAAACTCATTTGATGTGGTGTCAAAATAATGCTATTAATCACAATTTGCATATATTAGCCTAAAATATATACATATAAAGGGTGATCCATTTACAGCTTCCCTACTTTTTTGAAGAAAAAATACATACAGAAAATTCAAATTTAATGGGGAATGGAATTTTTTTTCATTCGAAAGAACATTCTTTTGCATTTATTTTTTGAAGTTTATCTCTTTCATATGTTGGCCGCGGCTACGTCTCAGATGGTCGGTCCATCCGTTGAGTCCAATTTTCGATGACTGGTTTGAGCATTTCGACTGATAACTGGCGAATGACACGCGTGATGTTTTGCTCCAAGGCCTGAATCGAAGCGGGATTGTCCGCATAGACTTTAGACTTCTCCACATGTAAAAGTTTAACGCTGTGATATCAGACGATCTTGGTGGCCAATCGACAGGCCCAAAACGTAAAATTATTTGCTCACAGAAGTTTTC
This sequence comes from Neoceratitis asiatica, assembly GCA_030068015.2. Classification (NCBI taxonomy): domain Eukaryota; kingdom Metazoa; phylum Arthropoda; class Insecta; order Diptera; family Tephritidae; genus Neoceratitis; species Neoceratitis asiatica. The sequence continues at coordinate 69,998,005 of CM061527.1, read as the reverse complement.
TTTCAATAAATCCATTGATTGATGCTATGTGTGGGAAGTGACGCAATCTTGTTGAAATCAAATGTCGCGGAGATATCGACCTTCAGTTTCAGGCATCAAATAGTCGATTATCATGACGCGATAATGGTCGCCATTGACGGTTACCTTATCACCGGCATCATTTTTGAAGATATTGGGACCAATGATTCCGCCGGCTCACAAACCACACCAAAGTAGTGTTTTCTGTTGCTCAAATGCGGCCATTGAGCCAGGAATGGGCCTCATCGCTGAACAAAATTTGGCACGAAAACATCGGATCTTCTTGGAACTTTTCAAGAGCCTATAGAGCGAAGCGATGTCGCTTGGGAAGGTCGAACGGCTTCAGTTCTTGCACAAGCTGTATTTTGTACGCTTTCAATTTAAGGTCTCAACGTAAAATGCGCCAAGTCGTCGTTCCATACGTCTGTCCGAGTTGCTGCGAACGGTGCCGAATCAACTCTCCATGGTGGTCTTCGTGTACACTCTCTCATCTACGGCCGCTATATTTTCTTCACTGCCTGCTGGACGTAGTCTATTCGGTCGAATATTACCCAATAATGAATGCTAAGTCTAAAGTCTGGTGTAGCGTGTAGTACGCTCAGTAGGCCGATTATGTTGACCATAAGTTGAGCGAAGAGCACGAAACACATTCTTTATGTGAATTTCCGATAATAAAATTGAATGATTTGAAAACGTTGTTCCGGCGTAACTACTTCCATTCGATGAAATGCCAAACAATACTGAGCAAAAATAACATGACAGATTGACACGACCCACGGGTGATCTGTCAGAAAAATTTTTTGGAAAAAAGTACCCCATATGGAACACCCTTACGTACACATACGTATAAGTTGTGTACAAGTATGCATAAATTATGATGATTTGCAATAAAACGGAAAACTTAATATTTGCCGAAACGACGACGACGAAGGCGACGTACATAACAAGAATGTCGGATTACATATGAGTGTGTAGGCGGAAGCAGAAGTTAATGGAAGACGGAAATGTATGAATTTGCTCAGGCTTCTAATGTGTGGGCGCTAGTGTGGGTATTAAGGCATATGATACAAAGCTAAGCCACTTAAATAAGAGATGCTGGCAGCTCAACAACTGCATATGTACAAAATTCGATGAAGGAGCGTCTGCTGTAGACGACTGATTGACAGTTAGTGCTGCGAATCGGAGATCGTGAGTTCAAATTTCGATTAGACCAATATCTAAAAAAAATGTTTTCTGCTCAGATGGCCTCTAGAGACTATGTAAGGTAGCAGCATCAACACCATGAATAGCTTTAGCTTGGAGATCAAACGAAGAATAACTCTCACCAACAGCTCTCACTTTGGGTCCGTTAGGCTAATGAAAAGCCAAGCGCTCTCTCTCCGTACTAAAATTATACTCTATAAATCTCTCACCAAGCCCGTCCTTTTGTGTATGGCGCAGACACCTGTCTCAGACACAACTGGAAAGTAGTACATGACTCTCTGGACTCGACTCAACACCATATCACAAAACCACTGCTGCTCGGTACGAGCTTTCATCAGTATCTAAATTTCATTGACAGAGAGCCTGCTAACACCTTTAGAAAAATGAAATAAATGCCGTTATCGGGATCCAGCCATCACCCAAAGCAGACGAGGAGCACCAATTAACTCGCGAGCCCCGCGTAACACTGACACAATTAAAGCCTGTAGCAGTATTATAGCAGACGCAGCTACTACTTATCCAGCAGCGAACCCGATACACCTAGCGTAACTTATCCTGCATGCAATGAGTCCCTGGAAGGGGCGCACTAATCACTTCTTTGCCTGCCCACTTGAGCCATCTCACCTAATACCCCTCTCTACCGCTGGTTTAAACTCGTCTAAACTGCTCGTTTCTACCACCACTCAAAGCAAACAAGAAGCTGTCTCAAGAGACCCGAGTAATACTGGAACAATTAAGGTCTTTAGCCGACGAATCAGCTAATTTCTTAGACCTCCCTCCCGTTAGATGATCTCTACGACATTGATTAGTTTTTATTGCTCCCAAAAAGGGAGTTATCAATCCTATAATAACAACAACAACAATAACAACCTGACTGGAAATACATTCAGCTTTGAAAGTATTCAATGCAGTACCCACTAATACGCAAGTAAAGGAAAAAAAATCAGTTGAGGAGAGTTCTGATATCTCCTGCTGTCTCCAATTACCCACGACCGCCGAAAAAAGGTAACACAATGAAGTGGAAGAATAGCAAATTTTCACGAATCGTCAAAGATTCGGCAAGCTCCATCTGTTACGGCGTCGCGTGTGCCGATCTCTCGTCCCCAAATATCATTTGGCTAGAGAAAACGTGCTCGTCTGCAAGTCGAGTTCCATTTTGTTTGTGTTACTTGGGCGGGCATACACACGCATGCACATATATATATATATATGTATGTATGTACGTGCATAGTAGATGATTTCGGTATATTTGCGGTTCCGATTGCCCCAATAAGGCTCAAGCTAAATTGAATTCTCCAAGTGGCGCAAAGCTGGGATATTTGTACATACGTATACACATACACACATACATATTTACCATCAACAAATGTTGAAATCTACAAATGTATCAGAATATTTGTGAATATTAAATTGCCTACAAGCAGATGTTGGCAGTTATAATTAAATATAAGAGGTGTGTGTGTGTGTGTGTGAAGTGTGGTAAAATCATGCATAAAAAATTAACTGAACACACACACACACACACACCGAGTAAGCGAGTACGGCAAAAGGATGCTGAGCAAGACAGAAGCTATGAAGACGATATTGTTGTTGTTATTGCTGTTATTGTTGTTGTTGTTTTGCATAGCATTTCAAGTTAATTTGCAAGTTAATTAGTTTTGTAGATACCAACACACACACGCACACATGCATACATGTAAGTATATACACATATTTTCATCATACATATGTACATATGTGAGAATGTATTTGTGTAGTAGTCACATATTCATATATGTATCTACATATATGAGAGTCATGTTTCATCTACAGATTCTTTCAAGACTAACCAAAAGGTTCCATCACTGCATGCACACAGTCATACACACATCCATACGAGTATGTATGTATTTACAAGCAATCACTATGTATACATAAGTACATGCAAATATATTTCCCTAAGAAAGTGAGAGGTTGCTGCTGCTGCGTCACTCTGTGACCCGCTTGTCTTCAGGATTTATAATTAAATTTTCAACACCTTTCTGAAGCATCAAAAATTTTGCTCTCCAACAACTGCAGCGTCGTCAGGCCACTTTAAGGTGGCCACATGCCGCATCGTCTGCCACTAGCATTACTTGCACATGGCTATGGTTGTAGGTAGGTATATATCGAGCCCTATCCGCGAAAAAAAGGTAAGCGACAAAATGTAAATTTTACAGAAGAACCTTTTTTTTACATTTTAAAATTTTTTTTTAATTCTTTCCGCTGCAACTAATTAACGGGAATTCCCAGAACTACAAAAATTTCCCAGAAGATGCATATGATTGTAAATTATCGATATATGCAAAAAAGTAAAAATCGATAACAGTGTCGCTTACCTTTTTTTCGCGGATAGGGCTCGATATGTAAAGAGTGATCCAAGTAGTGGTACTTTTTTCAATAGCCTTTTTTATTGACAGATCACGCTTGAGTAGTGTCAAGCTGTCATCTTATTTTTGTTCATGGAAAGACCTACGCCTGAACAACTTTCGACGAACTCTTCGCTCGTTATTATGGTCAACATAATCGGCCCACTTAACGTACTATTCGCAACACCATCACCCATCTGGAGACCCAGCATTCATTATTGGATAATATTCGAGCGAATAGACCACGTCCAGCACGCAGTGAAGAAAATATAGCGGCCGTAGCTGAGAGTGTACACAGTGTAAGAGCGTGGAGAGTCGATTCGGCGTCGTTCGCAACAACTCGGACTGACGTATGGAACGACTTGACGCATTTTCCGTCGAGATTTTAAATCGAAAGCGAACAAAATACAACTTGTGCAAGAACTGAAGCCACTCGACCTTCGCAAGCGACATCGCTTCGCTCTATGGGCTCTTGAAAAATTCCAAGAAGATTCGACGTTTTCGAGCCAAACTTTGTTCAGCAATGACGACCATTTCTGGCTCAATGGATATGTAAACAAGCAAAATTGCCGCATTTGGGACGAAGACCAACCTGAAGAGATTCAACAGCTGCCATTTCATTCAGAAAAAACGATGGTTTGGTGTGGTTTGTGAGCCGGTGGAATCATCGGTCCTTATTTCTTCAAAAATGATGCCGGTGAGAATGTAACCGTCAAAGACGACCATCATCGCGCCATGATGACCGAATATTTGATGCCTGAAATTGAAGCTCGTGATCTCCGCGATATTTGGTTTCAACAAGACGAGAGAACACTTCAGTGAGCAGATAATTCCACGTTTTGGGTCGATTGTCGATTGGCCACCAAGATCATGTGATATTACATCGTTGGACTATTCCCTGTAGGGATATGTAAAGTCTAAAGTCTATGCGGACCAACCCGCTTCGATTCAGGTCTTGGAGCAAAAACGTCACGCGTGTCATTCGCCAATTACCAGTCGAAATGCTCGAACAAGTCATCGAAAATTGGACTCAACGGATGGACCGACCATCTGAGACGTAGCTGCGGCCAACATTTGAAAGAGATAACCTTAAAAAAAAATAAATGCCAAAGAATGTTCTTTCGATGATGATAATAAACATTCTCCATTAAATTTGAGCAATGGACCGCGTTTTTTCAACAAATTTTTCTTCAGCCTCGATGCAAATTAGAGAGACTATTAAACCACCGAAATAAGTTACTGTCTGGCGCGCTCTTTGGTCCGAAGATGTGATTGAACCTTAAACTTCTTTGAAAACGATAACGGCGAGATTGTCACTGTCAATTCGGCGCGTCGTGGTCGCATGATAACCGACTTTTTTGGGGTCTGCAATTGATAAACACGACTTGGACAATATGTGATTCCCAGAAGATGGTGCCACATGCAACGAGAGCGAATATGACTTTGTTGCGAGAGAAACTTCCCGGTCGCGTAAACTCTCGTCTTGGCAATATTATTAGGGCACCGAGATCGTTTGACGTGACACCGTTTGATCTTTTTTGTGGAGCTACGCTGAAGACTGTGTTTATGCCGATAAATCTTTAATTCTTGAGCACTTTAAAACCAATATTCATCAAGTTATGGCTGAGATACCGCTCAATATGCGCCAAAAAGTGGTCGAAACTAACCTCAAACCGATCGATGTTTGCTAAAATTCACGAGCCGGTCTTTTGAACGATGTCGTGATTCACATATAATGCCAAGGTTCGGTTCAATACCTTATAAAAAAAAGGAATTTCGTGAAAAAATACTTTTAAATGCATTTTACTTACGTTTATTTTGGAAACTGCCAAATGAATAACCCTGTACTTATGTATGTATGTACGTATGTACGTTTGCAGCATGCCAACAGTCGACGGCTCTGACACTCAGCTACTCCTTGAATTTTCTTATTGTTTCATTATTAATAGCTCAAGTGTTGAACTTTTGCATTGCATTATGTCTACTATGTACTTCTATGTATATACGAGTATGTATGTATGTATATTTGATCCAAAAAAAAAGAAGAAAACAGATCTCCCTGCAGACCGGAATATATTTTATAGGCAGACGCTTTATTGAGCCAACTTTGTTGTCGGTCGTGTGCGCGCTCGCCTTTTTTTCTCAGCAGTCAACCAGCAGCTCGCCATGCAGCTCACCGTCTCACTGACGCCCGCTCGCTCCCTTCTTCTTTCCACCTCTCTCTTTTCCTTCTCTCTCTCTCTCTCTCTCTCTCTCTGTCTCCTCCGTGCTTTCATAACTTTTCTAATAATTTTTCGCTTCACACTCAGCCAAGTTGGCCATTTGCTGCTTGCTGCTTGCCGCTTGGCATATGTACACGTGTCTGTATGGGTGCCTGCGTGTATTTGAGTGTATTTGTGCGAGAATTTTTCGGTTTGGCGCAAATACCTATGGAACCTTGAAGTAGCGCAGCTGTGAATGGCAAACTTTACTTGCCTACTTTGTTGTAGTCGAGTGTGCCTACTTTGTTGTTGTTGTTGCTATTGCTGTTTTTGTTGCCGTTGCATGAGTAGACACTTATGTGGCACACTTAAGTCGAAAGTTTCCGTTGATTTTTTGGCTTTCTTTACATACACTCATACATACATACATATTTATTTGAAAATATTCGTAGAAATGTATGTATGTATGTATGCGTGTATGTATGTGTGTGTGTGTCTGTGAAAATTAAAAGCGTTAATAAGCGTTTGAATGTAAAAGGCTGTAAAATGCTTGTAAATCTTATCATTTGTAATGAGAGTTGTTGTTTTTATTGTTATTGTTGTTGTTGTTGTTGTTGTTGTTGTTGTTGTTGTTGTTGTTGTTGTTGTTGTTGTTGTTGTACAATGCTAACTCTCATTAAATATTGCTTCTCGCGATCGAAGTTTGGTTGGTTGGTTGGTTGGTTGGTTGGTTGGACGGGTTTTATGACGTTATACGAGCACAATATGTTAGATGAACTTCAAGAAGTGCGACGAGTGAGCGAGCGAGGCATAGATAGAAGTTTTAGCATTTTGATGAGCGTCGCGTGTGAGACTGGAGTAAGCTCGCCAGCTGCTGGGAACTTCATAAAAATTAATTGATTGCTTACACTGCGTCCGTCCTTGTGCGGATTCATAAAGGCGGAGTAGTAGAACATCGCCACTAGGTTCCCTGAGGGAGAGTAGATCCTCGCCACCTACAAATTTATAAATATGCTCGTATAGTAGGGTAATGAGTGATTCATTTCGAGGTTCCCTATTTTTTAAAGAATCCAACACAGAAAACTCAAATTGAATGGAGAATGTTTCTCATCATCACTCGAAACAACATTCTTTGGTATTTATTTTTTGAAGATTATCTCTTTCAAATGTTGGCCGCGGCTACATATCAGTTGGTCCCCATCCGTTGAGTCCAATTTTCGATGAGCATTTGTTCGAGCATTTCGACTGGTAACTGGCGAATGACACGCGAGATGTTTTCCTCCACAAGGCCTGAATCGAAGCGGGATTGCTCGAATAGACTTTATTTAGACTTCACATATGTCCACAGTAAAAAGTCTAACGGTGTGATATCACACGATCTTGGTGGCCAATCGACCGAGGCAAAAACGTGAAATTATCTGCTCACCGTAGTGTTCTCTCGATAAATCCATTGATTGATGCGATGTTGTTGAAACCAAATGTCGCGGAGATCACGAGCTTCAATTTCAGGCATCAAATAGTCGGTTATCATTGCGCGATACCGCTCGACATTGACGGTTACGGTTTCACCGACATGATTTTTGAACAAATATGGACCGATGATTCCACTGGCCCACAAAGCACACCAAACCGTTATTTTTTTCTGTATGAAATGGCAACTCTTGAATCTCTTCAGGTTGCTCTTCGTCCCAAATGCGGCAATCTTGCTGGTTTACATATCCATTCAGCCAGAAATGGGCGTCATGACTGAACAAAATTTGGCTCTAAAACGTCGGATCTTCTTGGAACTTTTCAAGAGCACATTAAGCGAAGCGGTGTCGCTTGGGAAGGTCGAGTGGCTTCAGTTCTTGCACAAGCTGTGTTTTGTACCCTTTCCATTTAAGATCTCGACCAAAAATGCGTCAAGTCGTTCCATACGTCAGACCGAGTTGCTGCGAACGGGGCCGAATCGACTCTCCACGGTCTTACACGGTGTACACTCTCAGCTACGGCCGCTATATTTTCTTCACTGCGTGCTGGAAGTGGTCTATTCGCTCGAATATTATCCAATAATGAATGCTGGGTCTCAAGATGGGAGATGATGTTGCGAATGGTATGCTCAGTATGCCGATTATGTTGACCATAAGAACGAGGGAAGCGCGCGAAACACATTCTTTACAGAACGTGAATTTTCGTAATAAAGTTGAATGATTTGTTATTGTTGTTCAGGCGTAAGTCTGTCCATTCGATGAAATGCCAAACCAGACTGAATAAAAATAACATGACAGCGATGACACGACTCACGCGTGATCTGCAAAGAAAAGGATATTGAAAAAGTGCCTCTACATGGATCACCCTTTAGTAGTACTCAACTACGTACCTACAAGAGGGCGAATAAAAGCCTCGCCACCTAAAATTCCTAAAATTGCTGAAAGAAGAGAATCTCGATTCTCACTGTCTTCGAGCTCCTTTTAATGGCAAACATTGCCTTTTGGTGCAGTAGCTATAGCAGTCGACTCATGTCAATAAACAATCTAAAAAGGTTCATGAGAGCTCTATCAGCGTGGTGCTACAAACCGTGGTCCGTAAAACAGCTAAAGAGCTTTAGAATTGAATTTAGAAAATCATTCCTCCTCGACAGGGGATGTCAAGGACTCCGTGTGTATTTCTGACATGCAAGACAAGCTCCTCATCCATAATGCAGCAGTCGTTTGGCGGTGATTTCTCAACAAATGCACGCATCTAGATGCACACCACAAATTGGCGGTTCAACTCGGCCGAAAATATCTTCAGCGATTATATGCATATATGAAGTCTCCTACTCAATCTTCAACTGCCTATTTGTGGAGATTCTATCAACAGATTTCGAACTCAGCCAGATGGGATTCTCTCTCTGGCTCGCTTATGCCGTCGACCTCAAGATCCGCAAGTCGTAGAACTTTTTGTAGAACTTCAAAAGGCGGCGGCTTGTACCTCATCGAAAGTGCCCACTCTGGGTTCTATTGCACAATTTCTATTGAGCCTCAGTCAAAAGATCAGAACTAGAACCACCAGCATCCTGCACATGGCTAAGTTAATGAAAATCTTACAGCAAGTGCAGTTTAATTGAAATTTATTGCCTGGGAACCGTGAGAGAATCTCAAAAAGCGGTCTCCATCTCAGCGAGAGCCCCTTCTCAGCGTCTATCCACGATTTCCTTCCAAATCCGGTCAGAAGATCAAAAGCAGGACCAGAACCAGTAACTTCCACCTTCTACTTGTGTCTGGAGAAAAAAATAAGCTTTTGCCTTCAGACCAAGATAAAGAGATGCCAAATTAGTGAGGACGAAGTAACAGAGTATGGCGACCTGACGAAATTTCCTTCCGTTGAGAGAGCTTACTGATGAGATAAAGACGGCGACGTACTTACCTCGGCTCATACAAAAGATTCAACTGAAGATCGCAGCAACGCTTAAAGATTGTGAGTTGCTCTAGATTAGATTCTACAGTGACGGAAAGCTCTAATCGACAACCCCATCGCTATTAAGGTCATCAAGAGTGACTGTGCGCCATCCTCTTTGTGGTGATGTAAGTGTGCCGAGATCATCTTTTGATCAAAATAAATGCAACAAGAACAAAAGTATTTAACCTCAACTCGACAAAGGTGTGATCTGTAGCATATTTTTTTCTTAACTAACTTCCCGTAACTAAGATTTTACTTACAACAACAACAACCAAAAACGTATATTTCAACGCCCAAAGTAACGTATTTAAAATACGAGTGCGCTCTTTCCGAGTTTCAAAAACGCTAAAAGTCCTCTGGAGCTGATTGACTTTTTCACCACTCGCAATGTTTGCGCAAGAGCACGAAGCGAAGGTGCAAACACTTCAACGAAAATGTGAAAGGAAAATTGGGAAAAGACTTCACTCTTGCGTATCTTATTAAATTCTAATAACGGTTCAACGCACATACACACACACACAACGTGTCCATTTGTTATTTATTTCATTTCAAGTGCCTCGCCATCCGCCTAAATCAGTTTCAATGCTTTTCTGTGCAGATTTATGATTTCATGCTTGAAATACTTTGCGTTCAAGCAATTACAAACATACATACAGACAGATGTTAGTGAGATTATCTTAACTAACCGTTATACGAGTATGTATGTATGTACATATGTTTTAATGCAAATGATGTGTGCATAATATAGATAAAATTTTTTTTTGGTAATTTATTTGGCTTATTTTATTATTAATTTGTTGTTGTAGTTGTTGCCGTTGTTGTTATTTTTCTTTTGTTATGCGGTCAAAGGGGCAATTTGGCACGCTTCATTTGGTCTACTGAATTGGAATAAATATTTAAATCGCATTTGTATGAGGATCAACCTGCGTAGCATAGGTAGAAGCAGTAAGAAATAGTGAAAGCCCAGGGGTGAGAACCTAACCGCAAGCAGCCGCAACGAAGGCATCTCAGACTCATTATGCTTCCCCATATATGCCAACCATGCGTTTGCGAACATTTCGCTTCATTTCTTCTAGACCAGTTTACCAAAACTAGACTAGATTGCCATACCAGACCAGATTAGTAGACCAGACTGATTTACAAAACCAGACTAGGTTACTCGACCAGAGCAGATTACCCGACCAGACCAAACTAAATTTCCAGACGAGATTACCAAAAGCAGACCAGACTAACAAGATTACTAGACACCCCTGCAGGTTAGGGGTTGAAGAATTTACCCGCGGTAAGGCATGCCTGTCGTAAAAGGCGACTAAAATCCAATAGCTCCAGCGACAGTCGAGTCTTTATACCGGAATGACCCGGATTTTTATACAACCAAGGACTGCTACTCCCGCAATATTTCCTGAAAACCAATTTGGGGAATATTTTTGCGTTTACAAAAACAACGACAACACCAGATTACCAGACCACATTACCAAACCAGATCGGACCAGATCAGGCCAAATTAACATGCCAGGTTACAAAAACCAGACCAGACTAGACCAGATTACCTGACCAGACTGATTTACAAAACCTGAGTAGACCAGAGGCAGACTACCAGACCTGACCAGATCAGACCAGATTACTAGGCCAGACTGATTTACAAAACTAAATCAGACCAGACCAGATTATCACGTCAAATGAATTTACAAAACCAGACCGGATCAAAGTACCGGAGTACCAGACCAGACTATTAGACCAGACCAGATTACGAGACCTAATGTGACCGTATTATCAAACCAGATTACTAGACCAGATTACCATACCGGATTGCCCCCCTCCGTAAGGCGGGAAGTGGGAGCATCGTAAACGATATGACTCAATCTCAATCGGCATTCGCAAAAGTCGTAGTCGGACGCGTTTCACCAACTTCTGTACACGCTCTTCTCTCAGACGATACCATTTTACCTAGTTTATGGCTATGATATCTCAGGCGTAGACGCCCGCCAATACACCCTCCAGATTACTAAGTTCTTCTTTATCTGATGCGAGTCTATAATGACCTGTCTATAATCCTCGCTACCCCACAATAATTTAGATGATAAGTTCAAAGTTGGAAGGGTTCCAATACCTCTTGGATTCCTACATTTTCAAGCGCTTTGGACAACATTTAAAAGCGCTGAAAGACCTTAGACAATCGATAGTGAAGGCCAAGTGGATAACAGAGCATGCTTGATTGCGATCGCCACTCATCAGGGAATAAAAACTCCTCAGAGTACCTTGCTGACAGGTCTATTATACAAAGAACTTCAAGCAAGCCGCATTGCTATAACTCAGTGAGAGTTAGCATCAGCACTGATAAGACAAACCTAGTTTTGTTCACAAGGAAATTGGAAATTCCAAAGTTGGCAGAAACCATTCTACAGCCGAAACTAAGCACTTCGGTCTAAGAACTTAGAAATAATATCAGATAGAAAGCTCTCGTGGAGGGAGTAACTAGTGAAGAAGGCGTCACCAACTCTTTATAAATGTCAAAGGATTTTGGATTGCATCAGAGGCCAGTCATCAACCCTTTAAAAATGGTTTTTTGAAAAGACAACACATCTGGAAGGGCTGGAAAGAGTCATCAGACTCTCGATGCGCAGATCAATATCATAGCGTTGGCCTTAAGAATTGGAATAGACTCACTTTCGGTAAGCTTCTGGCCAGCTACATTTTAAGCAGACAGATGGATTAAAGGACTCGAGCTCGCGAACAAAGCTTTGCATATACCGACAAATGGCTCGAAATAAAGTTTCCAGGCCACTGTAACATCTTCCAAGCAAAATTATTTGCTATAAACAGGTCACTAAAGCAGAGAACCGACCCATATAAGAGCATAATTCACATTGACGAAGAATTGGCTAAATACAAAGACCTTTTGGCAGAAGAGGTCGAAGACAGTTCCACTCATGTAACTGAAATACGAAAAAGAAACACTCTTGTATCGTCAGGCTAATACGAGTAACCTTTTTTAACGTACAAGATGGATGCAGAATAGCATAGAATATGGCACGAAGCTAAGTTCTAACTGGCGTCAAAGAGATCAGACTCCAGATGCGACTGATAGGATTTCTCACAAGTTGTTCATTGCCTGTTGACGTCACAAGCTTCTGGTTGATGACAATAAATGCATGAAATGCAGGGAATGTAAGGGGGAAATGTGTTATTTGGACCGGCGCAGAGAAGAAAGCGGCCAATCATACTTGGTCGAGGTTAATCTGATGGATTTTCAAGCAGCAAGGGACAAGGAGCCAAACGGCTTACATCAAATCGCTAAAAGAACAGCAATACTCTTCAAATTGCAGGCAGAGCCTGTAGAGTGTGTAGTAATACAAGGCTTTGGTCGTATGTATTGTTTCTGGTATACTATGGACGTGGCTATTGTTGTTGTAGAAACCACTAAAATATTATCCAAATTGATTTCCCGATAAAAATTCTGGTCGTTCCGGTATAAAGATCCGACTATCGCATGAACTATTCGCTAACTCAAGCGGCATGTGTTGGGACGTTCATTCACTGGGGTGCATGTCGCGACTCGGCGACTATGTCTCTCTCCCACCTCTCACTCGAAACCGAATTTGCCCTCATTTATATAGCCGCTGTAGTACATAGATGTCACAAGGATCTACTCATTTCCGTTCATGTTATGTTGCTATAACCCCAGAACCAAATTGGGATTCGGGGAATATTGCGGGAGTGACAATCATTGGCCAGATAAAAATCCGGGTCGTTCCGCTATAAAGATCCGACTGTCGCGGGAACTATTGAATATAAGTTGACTCTTACGATAGGCATGCCTTCCGCGGGTAAATTCTTCAACCTCTAAGCCGTGCATCGCTATTCTTGCTGGCCTTAAGTCTTACTAGGGTATCAACCAGCTGGGTAGCGGTACGTTTCCAATTAAGCGACCGGATATGCTAGGTGCATCACAATACCCTCTTACGACAAACATGCCTTGTCGCGGGTAAATTCTTGAACCCCTAACCCTATTGTCTATGTGATAGTTCTCAAGGCGGCTTACCCAGTCTAGCCGAGTCTAAGTGCAGTGAGAGTTGCCGCTTTGAGGTTAATCAACTCTGCGCTGTCCGTACAACTGTCTCTCTCTTCTCTCTCTCTCTCTCTCTCTCTCTCTCTCTGTCTGTCAGCAAAGCGGCAACTAAATATCTTCAAAGCAATTATGACTTAAAAAAATACAATTTGTGCAACTAGAAAGGTAGAAGATCTAAAAGAATTTGGTCTGTAACTATATTGAAAACGCAATGGCCGCTTGTGAGTGATATTTCAGAGAGAATATTTATTCATACGAGTATACATACATATTTATTTTTGAATATTTCACAGACACAAAATTATATTTATAATCCTTAATCCTTTTCAGTTAACTCTATAAACTCGCTGCTTTGGTTGAAAACGCGGTCTGTAAGGAGAGAGAGAGAAAACTTGTTAGTGAGCGAAAGTTATAATTTTAAATCCAAAGCACATCCACGCCCACAAAACCTTACCTCATCACCTTCATTGAGTTCACCCTACGTTCAATAATTCGTCTTCTTCTTAGTTGTAGAATCAACTCGATTATGGGACGCATGAAGGCGAAATAAATTATTTCGGCTACCGATATGAAACTGAAGCCCATAAAAAGACCCAAAATGCCGCCAGTGTTAGCTAAGGTAAAAAACAAGACAAATTTAGAAAAAATATAAATTTAAACAAAAAAATTATGAAAATTGAAAAACTGCAGAAGAAAAACAGAAAATTCATTAAATTTTCAGTTAGGTGGCAGCGCCATCACTTTTGCCAAACATTTCCGGTAGAGTGCTGGGTGTAAAGTGATGCTTTTCCTACAACCGAATCGAACTGCCGATGCATTTTTATGAGGAGCACTTTTTTATCTGATGTCAGAAACACACTCAGAGGGCTTGACATAACCTACCGTGGGGTGACCGCAATTAGCAATATAATTTTCTATAATGTTGGAAGTTCGTCGAACCAAGACTTCAACCCCGGCCTTCCAAATTGCAGTACGCAATGCTTACCACTCGGCTGTTGTGGTGCACCTGGCAAATCCGATCGCTTAGTGGGGACGGTGCCGCTGCCCAGCTGGTTGATACCCTAGTAAGACTTAAGGCCAGCAAGTATAGCGATGGACGGTTTAGGGATTCAAGAATTTATCCACGGTAAGGCATGTCTGTCTTAAGAGGCGACTAAAATCTCATAGTTCCCGCGACAATTGGGTCTTTATACCGGAATGACCCGGAATTTTTATCCGGCCAAAGACCGTCACTCCCGTAATATTCCCCGAATCACAATTTGGGGAATTTTTCCGCAGAACGAACATCGACTAGTCGGTTCGACTAGTATTGTTGCCGCGAAAATACGCGCTTCTGTGCAGCAAAGAACGCCCATCAACAAACACAAGGAAGTTTCGACGTCGAAAAGTTCCAATCCCCACAGACAACCGAATGGTTTTCTGCTGCTTCTATCTGAGTGCACTCATCAGCAACTCGAATTAAGGAAGCTGTGATACGGCATTTCATATGAAGAACACCGAATGGCCATTGCCCGCCTAAAGAACAACAAAAACTTCGTCGTAATCGCGTATGACGTCGCCGCGCCGTTAGATACTAAATAATGTTTCAGACAGTGTGACTCGTTAAAGCTTTCTCTAGGAGGATTTGCTAACGATTTAGTGAACTTTGCGAATTGGCAATGGAGAATACCAAGGCGACATTGAAACAATTCAGCGAATTAAAAAGCAGCGGCGACGCTAGCTACATCATGTGGTCCGCATGGGCGATTACACTCCAGCCTCTAAGATTTTCAACACAGTACGCGCGGAGAAAGCGGTAAGATCTCCACTCCGTCATAAAGATCGTATGGGAGTGAATCTCGCTTCACTTCGTGTTTCCAATTGGCGCCGAGCGGCTATGAGAAGAAACGAAAAAGAGATTAGCAAGCCGCAGGGTGATTTTTTAATGTGGGATGTGCAGAAACCCTGAGGAATTTGTGCTAGGGGCTGTGTGCAAAAATCAGTACAATTTGAAGTTTTTAAGGTGCAAATAACACTAAACAGCGAAGTGAGCGTGAGCCAAAGAGAAAATATGAGTAACTGAGGTGTGTAGTGCTCTGTGAGGTGTCGAGATACACATGTGAGATGAGCGACACTGATTGTGATATACGCCGTCGTGTACGATGGTGAGATATAAGCCGAGAGATATTATCACGCTCTCTGCCTGCTGTCTAACCACCAAAGCCATACTCACACAAGAACTCCGTAAATCCCACATAAACATTCTTCAAATCACCATGAAATACCGATTCGCGATAGAAGAAATGCACGACCGCCACATTTCTATTAACATACTCCATCGACATGTTGCGTAGTATACTCGGTGGCGTTAAATAATTGAAGGTACGTAATGGTGTCGAAGTCGCACCCGCCTTATAACTCAGATCGAAGCAGGAGGGTAAACAACGTTGAAGACAACTGTGTCCACCGACTTCCTTCATCCATTTTTGTTCAGCCAAATAAATGCAATATAACTCATGGATGCCACAGACGGTGGTGTTTTCAAAAATTAACGGTAAATTGTAAGGTACACATCTACACTGTTCATACAAATACTTCGCCTGACATTCACTCTTACAATTGCGTCGCGAGTAATGTGAAAAATAGAGTAGCTTCTCTTCACCATTAAAGAGACACCGACGATCATTGTGATGTAGCGCACGCAACATGGCTGTCGCCTCGTTGCTAATAACATCGACGCGCAAACGTGTCTCGAAGCCGATGGGCAAAATGAGCGCTGTTTCACGTATTGTGGTCGCCTCTATGGCGCTATGCATGCCGATCTGTGGTGATATGGTGATAATGAGGCAAGAGCGTGGGTTAGCTTAAATATCACATGGTTTAGAGCTAAACACAAACCCCCCCCCCCTCCCCGCACCTTAAAACCCGGTCCATTTGTGGTGGAGCAATAGTATTCATCCAACTGGGCATCTAAGATTAATGAAAGACCCATAGAAACGCCTGTGCCCGCTGCAGCACGTGGATAATAATTTGGTGGTAGATTTTTCGGGTAACCAGTTTCGGGATTCCAATCGATCGGCACACTATTATCGGCACGCTCATAATCGGTTATTATCTTTTGAGTGCTGGAATTATAGAAATTTTAATTTCTCCTTGCAAATCTCGTGCGAGCACAATTTTTGGCGTTACATTACTTGCCCTTGAAGAAGTAATCTGGATGTAAAACATTGAAAACACAACAGAGTCCCTCATCGGTCATAATTTCACCGAATAGATCCGAACAGCTCATTGCCCTCGAGCCGATTGTACAGGAAAGTAGCATTCGTTCACAGGGTTGAGCGTGCTTTGGAGAGTAGACAAGTGATTGCAAGCAGAGAGCATGATGAGAGAGCGTGCAAAGAAGAAAAGAGAGAAAGCGAGAGATAATGTGTCCGATGCGGGCTTTTTTCGTATAAAATCATATTTACCTTTTGTAGAAATGTTGTAAACGTCAAATTGTTATTTTTGAAATTTGGTGCCTCTCGCACTTTCTCATCGTCTATGGCATCTGCGTTGCATAATAGGTTCAATAGAGCACCCTCGTTGGAGTCGCTGTAAATAAGTTTAGAGAAAATAATAAACGAAATTATATGCCATCGTAGGGGAAGTGATACTCGGTTGGTCGGTAGATTAAAAGCGGAGTTTGCAGACCTAATCGCGAGCGGTGGCGGTTAAGCCATTGAGTAGGGTCATTGTGCACCACTGATTATGCCAGGTAAGCTTTTGCGAATACACATTTCCTCAAGTCCGGAATTTATTGGATGTTTGGAAGATTTGACGTCTCAAATTCGGTTGAAGGCCGAACACTCTGAATATGCAAATGCTTTCTAAGGTGGACAGCCAACCAACCTTACATGCGCCTCAGAAGCCCGAAGAACTGGGTATTAATATCCCAAAGGCGCCTTGAAAATGCTAAGAGCAACTGTGTTCATTGTATAATAAATATCTGTTCAGGAGGGGCAATCTTGGCAATATCTTAGGTTCACCACACCAACGCTCACAGATACCGACTGTCATAAACGGTGTCCGTTAGATACGTAGAAATCAATCCGTTCGTAAACCAACTATAGACTTACTCTGCGATCGGTTTGTGTACCGCGAGGAGGGGGGAGAATTCGCTACTTATG
Organism: Neoceratitis asiatica; assembly: GCA_030068015.2. NCBI lineage: Eukaryota > Metazoa > Arthropoda > Insecta > Diptera > Tephritidae > Neoceratitis > Neoceratitis asiatica. The sequence continues at coordinate 69,980,562 of CM061527.1, read as the reverse complement.
ACTACTTACCTAGGAGAAGACTATACACTTGTCACAATTGAGCATCAAGGTGGCCTTTCTAAAGGCTTTCATCTTTAGAGTGTGTAACCTACTGCTATTAGAGGGTGATCCAAGTAGAGGTACTTTTTTCAATAGCCTTTTTATGATCACGTGTGTCGTGTCAAGCTGTCATGTTATTTTTGTTCAGTATTCTTTGGCATTTCACCATGGAAAGACTTACACCGGAACAACGTTCACAAATCATTCAACTTTATTACGAAAATTCACGTTCTATAAAGAATGTGTTTCGCGCGATTCGCTCAACTTTTGGAAGAAAATTTAGCGGCCGTAGCTGAGAGCGTACACGAAGACCGAGGAGAGTCGGTTCGGCGCCGTTCGCAGCAACTCTGACTGACGTATGGAACGACTTGGCGCATTTTACGCCCAGATCTTAAATTGAGAGCGTACAAAATATAGCTTGTGCAAGAACTGAAGCCGCTCGACCTTCCCTATCGACATCGCTTAGCTCTGTGGGCTCTTGAAAGTTCCAAGAAGATCCGACGTTTTCGAGCCAAATTTTGATCAGCGATGAGGCCCATTTCCGGCTCAAACGGGTATGTAAAGAAGCAAAATTTCCGCAATTGGGACGAAGAGCAGTCTGAAGAGATTCAATAGCTGCTATTTCATCCAGAAAAAAACAGCGGTTTGATGTAGTTTGTGGGCCGGTGGAATCATCATCATCGGTCCTTATTTCTTCAAAACTGATGCCGGTGAGAACGTAACCGTTAATGGTGACCGTTATCGCGCCATTATAACCGACTATTTGATGCCTGAAATTGAAGCTCGTGATCTCCACGACATTTGGTTTCAACAAGACGGCGCCGCCACTTCCCACACTTCAATCAATGGATTTATTGAGAGAGAACACTTCGGTGAGTAGATAATTTCACGTTTTGGGCCGGTCGTTTGGCCACCAGGATCGTGTGATATCACGCCATAAGAACTTGTCATCGAAAATTGGACTCAACTATCTGAGACGTAGCCGCGGCCAGCATTTGAAAGAGATAATCTTCAAAGGCCGAAGAATGTTCTTTCGAATGACAATAAATGCCATTCCCCATTAAATTAGAATTTTCTGTGTTTTTTTCCTTAAAAAAGTGAGGAACATCGAAATGGATCACCCGTTATATTAAAATGAGCTTAAAAATGGAGAATACCTTTCGCGGAGCCAATGTAGAAGATGTCTCGTAAGAAGACCCAACATTCTACTTTAGCTGCATATTTCGTTACGTTTTAACGAAAAAATCTTTCGTGGCTTTCTTCTACCCCATGCGGGCCACATTAACCTGTTTACATTGCGACTACAACAGAGTCTTCCATCTTGAGGTGGAGCAGGAAAAACCCAAACTCTTCAATAATGGTCAATATGGAAAGCAAATATCCTCCTTTTCCTTAGATATCTCGTCCACCATCTCATTACCCTGCTTGTCCCAGCTACTGTGTCCCTACACCCAGTTCAGAGGAAACTGATTAGCCTTCACATTAAGCGAACTGCGACTTCTCTCTAGACACCACTTATGTGATAATAGCCTGGTCAATTCGCCGTTCGGCGCCAAGTAAAGCCTGATCCTTATCCACCTGATCTTCTCAGCAAAGTGGATGTCTTACCTCCTCTTCTGTTTCCTTCGACGGTTAATTCGTCTAATACTTTCATTCATCTATACAAAATGACCTAGTCAACGCAGCCACAATCTCTTTATTTGCTGAACTATGTCAATGTTGTCGTATATCTCGTGCAAGTCTTCTTACCACACGTAGAGGATCACAAATCTTCCACAAAATCTGCTCGCGAAAGTTCCTAGCACCGAAAGTTCCTAGCACCGATTCGGGTAACGAGATCGCACACGCTTCTGCACTCCATAACAGTCTGGGAATGATGTGTTTGAGTTTGAAGAGTTTGTGGTCTTTATTCATCGAGGGAGGACTTGAATTTTCAATTGGCGGCTGCAATAGCCGACTTATTAACTCCGCGTACTACCATATACTACTATTCGGAAGACCAGTGTTTAAGTCCTAGTCCGACCAGCATTCAAATTATAGAAAATTAAGTTTTTAATTGCGGTCGCTGCTCGGCAGTGAATATCAAGCCCCTCCGTGTGTAATTCTGGCATGAAATAAAAAAGCTCCTCATTCATACTCCGACAGCTGCTTAGAATAAACCGCTAGGGGGTGGCTTAGAATAAACCGCTAGGTCCCTGCTTTCATCATTTATAAGGCGTATATACTCGTATATGGACATTTAACCATTTAACTGCAGCCAACTCTACTCACGGTGTATAATTCGCCACACGACTCGCCAACACTTGATTCATATTACAAACTGTAATCGCCGGAAATGGTGTATTCAAAATGGATGTCGGATGTGGACTTATGCCTATCAGAACCGGTGTACTAATCCATTTCGTATAGAGATTTGCAATGAGATTGAAGGTGACAATAATCGCCGCCAGAAATGCACACAAAAAGAAGGATCTACGAAAAAAGGTTAAAAGAATTTGCAACAAAAAATTAATTTTTACTTATTTTCTCTTTTTTCTTCGTCAAATCAACGTAAAGCGCAGCCAACTTACTTCTCCCAAATCGTAATACTATCATCAGCCAAATATTTGAGGCCATGCAATGTTGTCTCACGCAAAAACTTTTTCACATTGCCACGACAATAAGTTGTCACAAGTTTTCTGGTGCCAACCGTCGTATTCTTCCCCAGTGCCATGCTGAAGCTGCTCGCGTGACGAATGTTCTTTGACAAATGAAATAATTAGCCGAAGAGCAGGCATTTAAGTATTCTGTATAACAGATCAATTGAAATGTCCCCGGTCTGCAATAGTAAAACAAATTTTTTTTTGACATATTTTTTAACTTTTTTTATTCAAGGGTGATACACTGATTATAGCGACCCTCCAACTTTTCTATAGCATTTTTGTAGTGCGATTTGTCCTTCGCTTCCGAAAAGCCTCTGTTTCGGCGATCACCTTCACTTCATTCGACGAAAATTTCTTCACAGCAAGCATTCTTCTGAGTTCTGAGCACAGGAAATAGTCGCTGTGGGACAGATCTGGAGAATACGTTGGATGCGGTAGCAATTCGAAGCCCAATTCATGCATTTTTGCCATCAATTTCGCTGACTTGTGCCACGACGGTGCATTGTCCTGGTGAAACGGCACATTCTTTTTCTTCAAATGCGCCTAGTTTTTCGGCGATTTCTTACTTCAAATGGTCCAATAATGTCTATGTAACAGTCGCTGTTGATGGTTTTTCCTTTTTCAAGGTAGTCAAAGAAAATTATTCCATGCGCATGCCAAAATACAGATGCTATAACCTTACCAGCTGACTGTTGCGTTTTTTCCACGCTTTGAAGCGGGTTCATCGTGTGCACTCCACTCGGATGACTGTCGATTGGGATTCGGAGTGAAATGTTGGAGCCATGTTTCATGCATTGTCACATATCGTAGCAAAAACTTGGGTTTATTATGCTTGAACATCTCCAAACACTGCTCCGAATCGTCAACTCGTCGGGGTTTTTGGTCAAATGTGAGCTCGCGCGGCAACCACTTTACATAAAGCTTTCTCATACTCAAATATACATATGTGAATGACATGATGTACGCGTCCTGGGGATATCTTCGGAGTGTCTGTTATTTCATTCAATTTCAATTTATGGTCATTCAAAATCATTTTTTTGAATTTTTTTGATATTTTCGTCGGTAACAACCTCTTTTGGGCGTCCACTGCGTTCAACGTCTTCGGTGCTCATTTCACCACGTCTAAACCAATACTTGATGGTCGATTTTCCTCCTTAGTTCCTCGCTCCGAGTCGTCAACTCATCGGGGTTTTAGGTCAAAAGTGAGCTCGCGCGCGACAGCCATTTTGCACAAAGCTTTCTCATACCCGAATATTCGTGAATGACATGATGTGTACAGGTTCAGTTGATATCTTTAGAGTGCCTGCTTTGTCATTCAATTTCAATTTACAGCCATTCAAAATCATTTTGTGGATTTTTTTTTGATGTTTTAGTCAGTAAAAAACCTCCTTTTGGCGTCCACTGCGTTCACAACGCGTCTTTTGAAGGTTAGGGCTAACTAAAAATCATATCGATTTAATTCTAGTAGCGCCATCTATTCGTCAGGCCGAGGACTTTCCAATTGACCTGTTATGTGAACATGTGTATGTATGTACGTTCCTTGAAAAATAAGTTTGATTATGTGTTGAGGTTAATGTTTGAGGTGTTGTTCCGTCCTTAGTGTGGGTGGTAGGATTGTAAAGTAATTAGTTTGTACGTACATATGTATTTAGTTAATGATGTAAATTTCTATTTAAGATCGATATTAAGTGATTTTTAATCATACAGGTTTTTTTAATTGTTTTCTTTTTCAGCGGAAATATCAAATTACTCGAGGAATTCAATGCCAACTCAGCAGGCGCTCCGTACACGAATAATACATATGTACTTAAAATATGTATTTCCTAGCAAGCGTTGGTATTTGAAATGCACCATAGACCGAAAGACACCTCCTCTCATGGAGAGCAAAAAATCTCAATGCTTTCGAAGCTGTTCGATCTAAGCGACTTCAGGCCATGACCATGAACAGAAGTTCATGCGAGTACTTTTTTTCAACCACCATTCAACTGGAAGAAACAAATCTTTCACATCTAGTTCAAGCAGCTCACGACTTTCGGTCTCAGATCAAGTATCCTCTAAATAGCCACAAAAAAAACCTCTCGTTTGAAGATGAACTAAAACGAGAATGCGAAGCCTCGTTGGCTGTGCGTAGCGTTTATGACCCACCACATAAAAAGTCTGGAGGTCATGGGTTCGAACTCTGGTCTCGCCAATATCCAAAGGAAAGAAAATTAATTTTAAAAAAATATGAATTTAAAAGAATTACCCTCGGAGTATTTTTTTGCCTTGAATTAAAAATTCCTCATTCATAATCCAATAGCCGTTCGGAGACGGCTTGGAATGAACTGGTCCCCTCCATTTCATCAAGACATCAAGATAATCTCTTCAGCGCCAATTATAAATATCTACTTCTATGCGCCTCCTCGGTTGTGACAACCCCTGCAAACCTTTTAAGGATCACTATTTGAGATCATGCCTTATTCGCTTAAATGGGTAAGCTGACATTACCACCGTCCAAAGAGAGCTGTAGAGTACTCCTGCATGACATGGGTTCAAGAATTTATCCGCGGTAAGGCATGCCTTGCAACGGTCTGGTGTTTATTCCCCTACCGGAATGAGCCGGATTTTTTATTAGAACAACGACTATCACTTCAGGTGGTTACAACAACAACAACAACCTCAAGAGCGATGGATGGAACAATAACTGAACAAGGTGGCTCCTTATGAAATTTACCATAGCAGATGTTAGAAGGACTACAAATTTGGTGTTGGATTTGTGACGGGAGAGAGATTTTGTCGCCGGAACGTGTGCATGGCACGAAAATCGCGCAACCCAATCGATCATGTTGTGATGGGGTCAGTTCTGAGGTCCTAACACTGACTTGGGCACTACGTTGTCGTCGCGAAGAAACGTACCCGCCTCTGTGCAGCAAAGGACGGCCATCAAAAACACAAAGAAGGTTCGAAGTCAAAAAGCTGCAATCACAACCGATTGCCTTGTACTCCTGCTCTCTGAGGACACTCATCAGGAACTCGATAAAGGGGAATTCTGGAACGGCACTATCAAACTTTCCTCGTACCGTCGCTAGTGGAATAATGACGGAAAAAGAGCTCTTACAATTAGCGATGTGCAGCTGATGTGAAGAGAAAGCAGACTGCTTACCTTGCAACGCTGCGCTCGATCACAACATTTGCGGGGTGGGATAGAAACCGGAAGCCGAAAACGGAAGCTTGACACATAGGCAGACAAAAAAGTAAGAGGCCAGATGCGTAAGTCTGAAGAGCTTAGGAAACTGGGGTAACGCTCGAAAATTCTATGAAAAGATGCGGCGATTTACAGAGAGTTCCAGGACCAGAACATCCTCATGAAGGATCCTAATTTATGCAGATAACAGTTCTTTAACCTGCTGAATGCAATGAAAATGAAGCACCAGAAGGTGGGGAACCCGACGCGCCAATTAATAACTACGACGAAGTTCGAATAGCATTTACTCGCTTAAAGAAAAGCAAAGCTGAGCTAAACAAATATGGCGGCGAAGAACTGTGAAATAGCATGCTCAATGATTGGAGCCTAAACGTGCTCAGTCCACGGTACCGTGGAGAATCGATTCAGCGCCGTTCGCAGCAACTCGCACTGACGTATGGAATGACTTGGCGCCTTTAACGTCGAGATTTTAAATTGCAAGCGTACAAAATATGGCTTGTGCAAGAACTGAAGCCGCTCGACCTTCCCAAATGATATCGCTTCGCTCTATGGGCTTTTGAAAAGTTCTCAGAAGATCCGACGTTTTCGTGCCAAATTTTGTTCAGCGATGATGCCCATTTCTGGCTCAATGAGTATGTAGACAAGCAAAATTGCCGCATTTGGCACGAAGAGCAACATTAAGAGATTCAAGAACTGCCATTTCATCGAGAAAAAAACAAAAATGGTTTGGTGTGTTTTGTGATTTGTGTGACTTGTGGGATTTTGGTTTCAACAAGACGGCGCCACTTCCCACACATCGCATCAATCAATGAACTTATTGAGAGAACACTCGGTTAGCAGATAATTTCGGTCGATTGGTCAACAAGATCGTGTGATATCACACCGTTAGACTTTTTCCTGTGAGAATATGTAAAGTCTAAAGGCTATGCGGACAATCCTGCTTCGATTCAGGAATTGAAGCAAAACATCACGCGTGTCATTCGCCAGTTACCAGTGGAAATGCTTAAACGAGTCATCGAAAATTGGACTCAACGGATGGACCATCTGAGACGTAGTCGCGGCCAACATTTTAAGGAGAAAATCTTAAAAAAATAAATGCCAAAGAATGTTCTTTCAAATGATAAAAAATTCCCATTAATATTAAATTTTCTGTGTTTTTTTCTTTCAAAAAGTAGGGAACCATCACGAAATGGATCACCCTTTATTTGAGGCTCATCTTGAAGGTAAATGCAAATTAAAAAATTCAATGTTTTTGAATTACTATTTTTTTATTGAAATACAACCATTACTTGTTAGCACAATTCTTCTCAGCGATGATTTCCTAATTGCGTTGTCTTCCCAACACAAGTAGCTTAGCCGGTGGCGGGTGCAGCTGTGGTGGTGGTGTTGAGTGGACATAATGGCGATTGTAAGGCGCAAAGGAATAATATCAGCGTTGATTCTGCAGCAGGCACACTTGCCAACAACAAAACGGCGATCAGTAGCAGTGAGATGAAGAGCACAGATGACGGCATTTTCGTATTTGGCTTCCTTCGAAACTTCAAATTATGAAGAAAAAATAACTCGATACCGCTCCACGTAGACCGTTGACCACAGTGTATGATTAATTACTAAGAATCTATGGCAAACTATAAACGTTCTTTATATACAAGCTGGCAATAATAAGTGTATCCCAGTACTCACGTATGTACATATTAAGGCGTGTAATGCAAACAGTATTTTTTTTTATTGATACAGATGCTTTCAATAGACAATGCAATTCGGTGAATACGAGTATTAGAAAAATGGCAGAAATATTTTCTATTTACTCCACAGTTGCTAATATGTTTGCGTATTTCGCGTACGGGGTCTGCCACATGTGTCCCTGACGTCAACTGGGCCAATAAATAAAAGAAATAGTTGAAATTGTTGAAATTGTTCTATTATGTTGCCTTTTGTGCTTGAAATTTCAAAAAAATGCAGTACTGAGGAGGTGACTAAGGTGCATAGCTTGACTTCGTTTAACTAGCAGTACAGACTGTGCATAGCAGTAGGTGATATATAGCGGAATGAGCCGGATTTTTATACGGCCATGGACAGTCACTGCCGCCATATTTCACTAAAACCAAATTTGGGAATATTTCTGTGCTTACTGCAACAATAACTGCGTGTTAAACTTAATGTTTGTAAACTATATTCAAAATTATTCCACTTCTGATTTTCATAGACTTAGTGTTGAGTTAAAAAAAAAAATTAAAATAATTTAAAGGCCCTAAAAATAAAAATTCAAACACTTTTATAACGAAAAAAATCGAAATAAAGGAGTATTTTTATTGTTTTTAACAAGTTTTAGTAACTTTTTGCGCTAAATCTGAAAGAATGTGGTCGTAAATTAGATTTGCTTATATTCAAAATAAGTTAAGCTTTAAAATGTGACTTCAAATACACTTAAATTTATCAATTTAAACTAAACAATAATGTTTTTTATCATAAACAACTTCAATATTATGACACCTTCACTTTACGTATAACAGATTTACATTCATCATTACGAAAGACACGATGATAGGTAGTTATTTTACCCAAAGTCGATATGAAATCATCATCGTGTGTAATGATGATTAACATAAAATTCGATTGCATACGTCTTTCATCAACAATACGATTCAAAGCCTCACATAAAGATAAAATATTGTTACGATCTAAATTTGTGGTTGGTTCATCCAATGCCAACACGCCACAATTGCTGCTGAACGTTTCCGCCAGCGCCATGCGTATAATTAACGAGGCCAACACACGTTGACCGGCACTACAACGGCCGCGCATATCAATCTCCGAACTATTCTTCGATTGGACAACACGATATTTATAGTTACGGCGACGATCAGCATTCGCATTCATATCCACTTCATCAGCTTGTATTTGTATGTAATCAATGTCGTTGCCACGATAAATTAAACGCCAATATTCACGTATAAGACGATTAATATGTTCCATTTTCTCTGCATGGAATTTCATTAGCGACCACTCCAAACTGATTTTACTCTCACCAAGATCCTTAATGAGTTGGCGTGCTGTGTCAACTTCGTAGTAGGCACGACGATAGTTTTCATGTGAATTCTTAAATTTTGGCTCACTTATTTCGCTTTCCAATTTCTTTATTTGACTCTTAACCTCGCCGATTTTGCCAAGTAATTCACCTTTGCGTTCAGTGCCTAAAATAATAATTTAAGAAGAAGAAGAAAAAAACATTTTATTTTTATTTACAAAAAAAAAAAAAAAATGTTGGAGTTTTTCACCTTTCTCGCGTTGTTTAATTAGAGCATTCTTCTCTTCTGATAGTTTGGGAAAATCCATTTTTCCCAATTGCTTGGCTAAAGTTTCAACTCGGCTATCAATGTCTTTCTTTTTCTCTTGCAATTTCTTCAATTCACGATTATCCTTTAGATCGCGCTCGAGCGTTTCTTGTTGTAGGCATTCGGTTTTGATTACTTCAAGTTCATTTGACGTTTTGGAGATCTCTTCGGCCTGAATAATGTGGCATAGAAAGCGTTCAATAGAAATACATATGAAAAAAAATTAAATTTTTATATTATGTTGTTGTTGTTTGTTGTTGTAGCGGCTATTTTTATATTATCTGTACCTTTGCTTCAACATCTGCCTTGCACGTTTTTATCGATTCCTTCAAATCGGCGATTTCGTTGGCAAGATTTAATAGTTGAAAATCAAGTACCTCGGTATTTAGCCTGCGCATATTAATAGAAAATTATGTGAAATGGTGGTAAAAATTCTCTAAAAAAAAAAAAAACAGGCAATTCATGACGAGAGCTCACCACACCTCACCTCACCTTTGTATCTCGTTATCCATTTTCTTATAGGCATTCAAATCGGTTTGCATTTTAGTCACACGTTTGCGTGAAGCCTCTAGCAGACGATTCTTCTCAGCTAACAATGTATTCAGCTTTTGCTTTAGTGTTGGTGATTTGGTTTTTAATATTTTAATTTCAGCAGTTTTACTTTCGATCAAATTTTTTAACTCCGTTTGACGTTCCTGCAATTGCGTCAGCGACTGTTGGCCTTCCTGTAGTTTTATGCGTTCGTCTTGATAACTGAAAGTGGTATGTTTTTTTTTTTGGGGGGGGGGGGAACAATTAAGAATGAATTGATTTTTTTGTTGTTCTTTTTCATAATTTCATACTCACGCATTTTTCTGTTCTTGCATTTTATTCAATGCGTTTACAATCTTCTCTAAATTCGCCTGTTTCTCTTCTAATGTATGACGCTCTGCATCAAGTTCCTCAGCAATGCTCGTTTTCAGCATTTGCAAATCTTCTATATTGGCATCGGACTCAAAGTCTTCCGGCAGTTTTGTCTGGGAATATATTTGAATCAAATTTTAGAGAATTTATTGCTAATTATTTTTGAATTTTTTATTTATTTATTTCTTTTTTAATTAATTAATTAATTTTAAGAAATTTTTTATTCTTTAATTTAACGTTTTTATTTTTTATAATTATATGTTTTTTCAAAAAAAAAATTATTTTTTTATTTTTATTTTTTTTTTTTTTAATTTCTTCTTTTAATAATTTTTAAATATTTTTTTTTTTCATTATTAAAAATTCTTTTTATACTTTTTCATTAATTTTTTATTTAATTTCTTAATTATTATTTGATTTCTTTATTATTCTTTAATTGTTTTTTAAATTGCTTAAAAAAATTAAATCTATTTTATTATTATTATTTTTTTACTTTTTACTGTATTTTTAAGTTATTTATTTCTTTATATTTCATTATTGTTTTATTATTTTTTTATTATTTCTTTTACTGTTTTTTTTTTAATTTTATTTTTTCATTCATTTTTTTAATTTTTTTTTTATATTTATATTTTTTAATTTCTTTTTTATATTTTTTTGTTTTTGTTTTTAATTTTTTTCTTTTATTAGTTTTTTTTTAAGTTTAATTTTTTTATTTTCAATATTATAAATAATTTTTATATTTTTTTCATAAAATTTTTATTTTATTTCTTTATTTTTTAGTTGGTTTTCAAATTTTTTAATATTTTTAAAAAACTCTTTCTTATTATTTTTTATTTTTTTTCTATATTTGAAGTTATTTATTTTTACTTTTTGATTTCATTTTTTTTACAACTTTTTTAATTTTTATTATTATTTTTTGCATATTTATTTTACTTTTTAATGATTTTTTTTTTAATTTTTATTTATTTATTTATTTTGTAATTTCTTTATTTTTGTATTTTATTATTTTTTAATTATTTTATTGCATTGTATTTTTTTCTTCTTTTTATGTTTTAAATTTTTTTATTTTTTAAATTTTTCTTTTTACTTTTTTTTTGTTTAATTTTTTTTATCTTTGTTTTTCAAATTTTTTTTATTTTTTTGTTTCTTTTTCAATTTTTATATTTTTTTAATATTCTTTATAATTTTAGATGTTTATAATTTTTGTTTTACAGTTTAGTTTTATTTTATTTTAATTTAGTTTTTCAATGTTTATTTTTTTTAATTTTTGTTTTTTATTATTTAAATTTTTTTATATTTAACATTTGTTTTTCAAGTTTAAATTTTTTTCCAATTTTTTTTACGTTTATTTTTTAACTTGTCTTTTATTATTTAAATTTTTTAATAGTTGTTTTTAAATTTTTAAAGTTTTTTTTAATTTTTTTTCTTCAATTTTTAATGTTTTTCAATTTTTGTTTTTTTAATATTTAACTTATTTGATTTTCAAATTTTAATTTTCTATAACTTTGGTTGTTCAATGTTTTTTTTAAATTTTTGTTTTTAAATAATTAACTTTATTTTGACTTTTAAATTTTATGAATTTTTGTTTTTAATTCTCTTTTTTTCATTTTTTACTTTAATTGTCAATTTTTAGTTTACATGTTTTTATTCCAATTAATTCTTGCCTTTAATTAATTTTTAATTTTTATAATTTTGTGTATGAATAGTTTTAATTTTTTTCTTTTTTTTTTTTTTTTTTTTTTGATTTAAAAAATTTTCGTTGTGCTTTTTTTCTAATTAATCTTTTGATTCGTTTAATTTTCATTTTTCTTTAAAAATTCAAAAGTTCGAAAGTCGCTTATATGCCATTAATTAAATTAATTTTTTTTTATTTTTAAACTTTTCTCGTATCCCTACTCACATTCAATTGCGCAATATCATTTTTCAAACGCGTAATCTCTTTCATTGCCTCATCCAACAATGATACATCGCCCATCATCGAATCGGCCAACTCTAGCGATGTTGTGGGCTCAGCTAGAAGTAATTGCAATGACTCACTCTCATCCACACACTTTGCCAACTGCTCTTCAACACCGGCGAGCTCTTTCTTTTTCTTTGGAATATCTGCCTCCAATTTTGAAACCGTTTCGACAACCGATTTAATATGTAAGAGATTTTCATATTTCTTTTGTTCTGCCTTTAGCAACTTCTCGGTACGTTTAATGTTCTCTGGCAAACGGCTGATCTCATCTGATAATTCCATAGTTATATCGCTGGCCTTTGAGCGTGAAGGTAAATGATATTTTCAATTCACAATATAAATTTTATTATTTGAATTAACAATACCTCATTTTCCGTCATATCTTTATGGCAAAGCGGGCAACATGGCTCTTCGGTGACCTTTTCTATATATCTGTAATCATGTAAATTTATAATAATAAATTTAATAATTTTTTTTAGGTATTTTCAGTTGCGATTGCTTACCTCTTATACATCGCTTCTGCTGAGAGTAGTGCGCCATGCTCTGTTTGGTATTTGGCCATTGTCGCTTTACTTTTAGCCAGCGTATCTTCATATGAGGCGGCATGACAAGCCTCGTAAACCTTTTCCTTCGACTCTTCAAGCTCTTTTTCAAGCTTTATTAATTCACTTTTTAAATTTTTACGTTTTATCTCACACGATTGTTGCTCCAATTGCAATTTATTTGACTTTCCATTGAGTTCCTTGATTGTGTCTCGCAATCTTTCACCACACAGTTGGATTGCGCGCCTGTAATTGGATTCCACCGGACGGCTAAGCAATTTCTTAAAGTTATCCCCATGTTTGCCCTTAACACGTCGTACATCCTGCTCTTTCTTCTCCAGCTCCTTTTGTTTCAATGTTATCTCGGCCATCAGCTTAGACATCATATTCAATTTTGTTAGACGTTCATCAAGCTCACGAAATTGTTCTTGCAACTGTACAATTCTCGCTTTATTCTCTGCAATATCGGCTCTCATCGTTTCTTGATTACATTTACCATTCATTTCGTCCATCATTTTTATAAGTCGATCTATATTATCCGAAAGAATTTTAATACGTCGCGCAGAGCTTTCAATTTCGGAAATTTCTTTTGCAACGTTTTCCAACTCTTTTTCATTTTGGCTTTTCTGCTTCTCATGTGTAATAATGCCCTCCTCAACTTTGGTGAGGTCCACACGTTGTACGTCTATTTCACGCTGTCGTTCACTATCCTCTCTATCATTTTGTGCAATACTTTCAGCTATGCTACATTCTTTATTCATTAAGGAGTTTTCGACTCTTTCTAGCACGCCTGGCACACTTTCAGGCTGAAATTCTAAATCCTCCGTGAGTGTGATACCCAAATATTGACAGAGTTCTTTTAATTGTTCGGCACGTTTCGAAATACATTCCTGTTCCTTCTGACGTTGCTGCATCAGCAGTATACGCCTTTTATCCAAATCGGTAAAGCGTTTTTGTAGCGTTTTCTCTTCTTGTTTCAAATCGTTCACTTTTTTATCAAGCACATTGCGACGTTGACGTTTTTCAATTTGTTTTTGTCCGAAATCTGCAATTTCTTGTTCCAACTCTTCACGACTACCTTCGAATGGCACTTTAATATTACTGCTTAAAGCGCGTATATGCTCCTGACAGTTCTTTTGCCTATAAAGTATTGGATGTAAATACAAATTGTTGTTTTTTTTTGTATTTTTTTTTTTTTTTTTTTGTATTTCAAATCGCAACTTACTCCGTCTCTATCTCGACCTTTTTCGCCTGATACTTTCCAACCTCATACTCTACGTTGCGTATTTCCAGCAAACGTGCATCGATTGGCTTCATTTCTTCCTCGCAACGTTCACATTCTTGCTCTATAGCTGTGCACTTCTCTTGTGCCTTCTTCAAAGTCAACGATTTATCATCCATTTCTTGTTTTAAATGTGCAAGAAGACGCAAATCAGCATCTGTGGAATATGAAGTCGAGATTTAAGTTGAAGTAAATTGTAGTTTTACTTAAGATAAGAAGAAAAAATAAGGTAAACCAAAAGGTTCATTGTGTATGTGTATTCTACCTTTAACCTTTAAATTTTCAGCCTCTTCCTTACGCATTTTTATAATACGCTCAATTGTTTTATTAAATTCAGTTATACCGAATATGGCATCGAATTTATCTTTCAATTTCTTCGATTCATCCAATGGCCAATTTGAATCCTCTTGATGACAGAATAACACATTATTGATTATAGCTTTGGAAACACCTGCAGAGTCGTTTAACAAAAATTATACATACTCGTATATGCATGTAAATTTATCAATATCTTCACATAATTATGCTACCTACCCATAAACTGACACATCGCCACATCAACATCAACACAACGCTTACTAATGGAATTCGTAGCACCCTTACCATCACCTTTCCCATCTATATAATTCATAGTCGCATCCAGCGTTTCAAATGCGTACTTATTGCCACGCTTATTAGTTATTTTCATTGAACGACAAACAGATATATGTTTCCCTTGCAAATTGCTAACTTCCAGTTTCACTTGACCCAAGGTGCCTGCTTGATTGAATATTTTCGGATCATGTACAAAGCTGCGGCCGTGATCACTGCCAGGCGGCAGCTCACCGGTGAGTCCATATTTCAAACATTCGATCACGGTAGTCTTTCCACAACCATTCTCACCCAAAATTAATGTCACAGGCGAGGAAAAGGTAATAGTCTGCAAGGAAAAAAATAGTTTATTCTGAGTAACAGGCGCCAGTGGCGATAAAAGCAATTTTTGCCACATAACCAACTACTTACCTGCACATCTTCCGAATTGGAACCAAAACTACGAATACCTTGTATTGACAATTTTTCAATAGTAGACATTATACGATTTCTTCTCTTGAGCGCAAAATTTCACAATAATTCAAAAACAAAGTCACAACAAATATAATGCAAAACATCGATGTTTTGCCGGGTACATTGGCAAAGGTGGCCAGATGTTTACTTATTTTTTTAAGAAATTTGGATGGAGGCTTAGGACAACACTAATGTCATTGTGATTGACAAAAGTGTTTATTCACAGTTCAATTCAAATTTGACAAATATTTTAGAAAATTTTAATAAAAAATACTCTTTATTAAGTCAAATTGTAATAAGTTTGATTTAAATTTTAGAAGATTTAATAAATTTTCTATTATAAACGCACAGTATCGTCTAACAACGGCTGTAGCTATCGATAAAAGGTCGACTCTCACGACAGCCGGTTCTACGTACCGGAGTTGACCCGGATTTTATTCGGCCAAGGGCTGTCACCCTTTCGGCGACCTAACCACGTTTAGGTCTTCAGGTACCAAAAAATGCGCTTATTATCGGAAATTATTATTTTCAAGTGTGTTTTATTTTTCTAAAGTGCGTGCGAAGTATAACCTCATATCCCATCAGGTGTAAATAACCCGTAGGAAACGTGAAAAATTTTCAATTATTCAAAAAATAAAAAATTCAAAAATTCAAAAATTACAAATCAATCAAAATTTATTTATTTATATTTTTTCTCAGCTTTTGGAATACTCGAGATATAAAAATTAATTAGCCATCTAAGACTTCACAGTTTTATTTATTTTAACCAATTTTAACCGCAGCAGTAAATGTAGTAGCATAATCTAATAGGAAACAGAAATCTTAACAGATTTTGGTTTGGTAGGATAAATACTTAGTACTCACTTCTTCTATATGACAGCGCGGTTGCGAACGTACAATAGCTGGATCTATATACTTGATGTATGGCAAGGAATTCGATACATTGTCTAGCTAATAAATATATGTATGATTGTTTCAAAAATAATGCCTCAAAGGCTGATTGGCAGAAATTTTCGAATTTTTTAAAAACCGTAAGAAAATTCCTATAAGAAAATATCTTTTCTCTATATTTTTTGTTTTGTTTTGAGATTTATTTTCAATTTTTCAATTCAACGATTATTCGTACATGAGAGTATCATTATTAATTATTATTATTTTTTTTTATTATAAATACTTATAGTACTAAATTAAACGTGAAATTTTAGAACCCTTCATTTGAGTCAATTATGTATATCTGTATATGTATATATATATGTATATTTTTATGGAAGTATGTATTATTTTTTTTACTTTATTATAGAGGCATTTTCATAAATGTATGCAAGTGTGAATTTAAGTATGTAAATGTGGCAATTCACAAAGTTTACACGCTCAAAATCGGTTGGTTTTTTTTCTTTCAATTTATTAATTCATTTAAATTATGTACAAACTCTTTGCCGCTTTCGTACATCAATTTGCCTCCGGTGTTTTTCCATAATAATCAATTTGATGAAGTTTTTTTTAATCTATTTTCGTTTTAATTGCCACATTTTTTTAGTATTATTATTTTATTTTATTTTATTCTTTTGCTTTCAAACTTGTATATATATAGATATACGTATGTATATGTGTAATAAACGCATAAAAATCATATTCATTTTAAACATAACAAACTTCAAAGTTAAATAATATATGAGAATATTAAAAATAAAACGTTGCCTTTAGCTGCAGTGCAGTATTAACGTTTATAAAAAACTATTATACTTTCAAAAAACATGTATGTATATATGTGGATTTGGTAAAATGCAATAGAGTTATGTAAGAAGTGTTTGAAAGAAATTCGTTTATTAGAAGTAAAATGCTAATATTTCATTTTTTAAACACATTTCGATCATTCATGAACAATTCGTTTCAATTACTTGTAACATAACTCACTCGCATTAAACGTAAAACAACACGGACTAATAACATATTAACCATAATAATATGAAAAAAACTGTTATTTTTTTTTGCAGTATACATGAATATTGAGATTAATAAGTGCTCTTTTAGAGCACATTAAAATATTATTATATATTTTAGGTTATACACTTTTCAATTACATCGCATGTTTTTTTTGTCACAAATGAAATTACAATTTTTTGTCATGAAATGAAATGAGAAGAAAATTGGCAGAGTTCCTTGCCTTTGTTGATACACAAAGCAAAAACAAACAAAAAATAATGAAATAAATGAAGTATATTTTAAGGCTACTCGTCAAAATGTTTGCTTGGATGTGCATCTAGGTATTTTAAAAATACACAAAGAATTTCTTGTAAGCCATAAGTATGTACATAAGTAAAAATGGATGTTTGTTTATGTTCGCAAGTGTATGTAAATGTCAAGTATATATGTATTTATGCATTGTATTATATTATATATGTATATATGTATATATGTATAACTACGTCTATATAACGCAACCAGTACACTAGTCAACAAATGAAACATTGCCGTCAGCCGTAATGCCAACGTTAATTGGGATAAACAATATTATGTATGTCTATATATGTAATATATGTATATGTGTATATGTATATTTGCATGCAAATGCATGTTCACATAGGAAATATGGAAAAGGAAGCAACAAAAAATAAACTTTCCCGAAATCCATATAGTATGTATATATATATATATATATATATAAATTATATATAAATTATATTGGTAGTGCCTTTCCATTATTTTTTTACATATTGATACGGCGGCAATGATGAGCGGTATCGTAGATTATTTACGTTATTAGACGTCATACCGCCACTATTCATGACTGGTCCACGCCCACTAAAATTTGATGTACTCGGCATCATGCCCGATGGTGAAGCGTTTACAATGGCTTGTGGCGGCATTGCTGAGTGCATTAAGCTTGAGCGTTGGGCAGCTGCAAATGATTAATTGTAAGCAAGTTTATTAGGTATGCATTACGCACATATGTATGTCTATAACATATAAAAGTTTTTGCAGTTACCTGGCACATAAGGTTTTGGTTGATGATAATTGTTGTTGTTCGAACGATAATAGACAGTCTCATCATTATAATGGTAATTATGCGACTGTTGTTGGTATTTTGGCCTAATAAGAAATTAATTTTATATGTATTTTAAATGTATTCTAATATCAGCAACTAATGTTATATGTAATAAGCCACGTTTTTATACATTTCCGCTATTGAAATAATTAATTTACCTATACATGCCACTACCTCCGGCCGCACCACCACCTGAGCGATGATTTGAATTATTATTAATACCGCCTCCTCCGCCGCCAACTGAATGAGCATTATTTTGTTGTTCTTGTTGTTGTTGTTGGCGTATAGTGATTTTTTTAGCAGCCTCCGGATCTTCCATTAATTCGCGAAATTGTTCTTGTCTTATGTCATCATGTTTGTCTGGTATCAAATAGCGACGAATTTCTGCTAGAGCATATGCAATACGTGCATAAGCTTCAGCTGGTGGGGCAACAGTTGACACTTCTACATGCAATGGCAAATTGAGATGAGAATATTTGGCATCAGCTGAGTTGCGCAATTCCTCCTCGCGTACACGATCCTTCATTGAAAATCGCCCGAGTATAACAATTTTGCATTGCGTTTCCTCTTGAAGGCGACGCAGTGAATTACCCTTAGGACCAAGCAATTTTCCAACATAATTAAACTGCAACAAGAAGTATGTTATTTTCCAATAAATCAATGTTCACCACCACATTTTAAATGTATGTTTTACGCACCTTCTTATCTTTAATTGGAACGTGCACCTTTTGTGACAGTCTGATAGCCCTTTGCTGATAAACATCAGCATATTGTTCACGCGTGGGTATACGTCCATTCAGCTGTATACGCTCCAAAGCTACAAGACACATACAATAATGTATTTAATGTATGCATGTTTTTTTGATATGTAACCCAAGCCATCTTACCTTCATCGATCAACTTTACTGCCAGCGGATATTGGTTTTCCATACGTGCTCGCTCAGCAAGTAATTCCTGCATGTACTTTTGAGCAGTCTCATTTAAACGAGTAGCACCTTTAAGGTTTTCTTGCCCAAGCTCATGTTCGTGATTTCCATTGCTATAATCACCAACATCAGCACCGCTGGCGCCTCCTCCAACACGCATGCCATTTTCCGCCATACCGTTACTACCCCTCAAAAATTGCTCGACAGTATTTTCACAATAGAACTTACCACACGCTTACTTTACGCTTATGTTTATATTAGTGCATTTACATGAACTTAATTTTTTAGCAATTCTATGCACTTAAAAGAAAATTGATAATTTTAAAAAATAGACAACGGCATATATGCTGCAAGAAAGACTAACTAAATAATCTGTCAATTTCTACATTAATTTTCCTCCCCTTGAAACGGCGAACTGAATTTTGACATTTTTCACAATCATTCGCCTCAAAAGCAGAGATGCCAAAACTTAAAATGCAATCGCATGAATGCATGCGGAAATGCAGCTGGGAAATTCAAAAAAAAAAAAGTTTCTTATCGTAAAGAATAAACGAAATTATAAAAAAATAGACAAAAATAAAAATAAAAATTAATAACAATATAATAAAGGACACATTTTAAGTTTAAATTAAATTAAAAGAATTATTTAATTATTTTTCCTTTCAAAAGCAGGTATGTATGTACGTACTTCCGACTCCGAATTCAGTGTAGCCTTTTCAAGTGTAACTCTAAAATTTGGCAGCACCTCTATTAGTCTCCATCTTTTTTCGCAAAAGAAAAAACTGTGCTTGTGAAAAATTGTTAAAAGTGTAAAAATACATAAAAGTTTTAAAAGTATTGCTGCATTTTTGTGAAAAATATAATTAATTAATAAATATGCCACGCGATTATGATCGAGATTACAATGATGATACCAGTGATTACAAGAGGAAAAGACGTACAGACGAGGAAGCCGGTGGTGGCAGTAATGCGGGTGCTGGAAGTAGCGGCGATATGGATGGGCATGGACGCGGTCAAGACCATGGTCAAACAATGCAATCTCATGATGCACCACCACTAAATGAAAAAACGAGTTCCTATCTTGAACAGTGTGAGCAAGAGAAGAAATCCCTGAGCAAAGATAGTACAGTTTGTAAGCGTTTGATAGACGATGGTAAGTTGGTGTGGGTGTGTTTGGTGGTGGTTCTGCTATTCATTTTTGTATACATTTATTTATATCTGTATGTACCCCAAATATTTTTTTTTCTTTTATTTTAGAAATTGAGAAAATTTTAGTCAGTGGACGCATACCAAAGTCGGAAATTTATGCAAATGTATATAGCGAAAAACCAATACGTGTCGCACAAAAAGTATTATTCCCCATTAAGGAATACCCAAAATTTAATTTTGTTGGTAAGATATTGGGTCCAAAAGGTAATACCTTACGTCAACTGCAGGAGGAGACATTTTGTAAAATGGTCGTTATGGGGCGCAACTCCATGCGCGATCACGCCAAGGAGGAGGAGTTACGTAATTCCGGCAATCCTAAGTATGCACACTTAAGTCGTGACTTACATGTGGAAATATCAACGGTAGCACCACCATCGGAGGCATATCATCGTATGGCTTATGCTTTGGCTGAAATACGAAAGTTTATGATACCCGATGCTAATGATGACATACGCATGGAACAAATGCGTGAAATGGACGGAAAAGATCGTATGTACAAAAAAACTCATTATTCAAAATCGTATGGTGATCATGCTGTCTATAGCTGTCGGTGAGTTAAAATAAGTAAAAATCAGATTTCTAATTGCAATTTTTAACCAAAACCAGTGACCGGAGTAAAAGTGACTTTACAGTATAATTATACGTTGAAGACGGCGGTTTTCGAATTTTTTTTCTCTCTATTTTCAATATTATTGAGTAAATTAAAGCTATTTATGTATATTTCAGCACTCCACCACCACCGACTTTCGAAAAATCTTCTAAGCCAAAGGTGTACTCCATACTAGAGAAAGCACGTTACGTTATGGAAGATCCTGGCTATGGACTAGTAAAATCGCACAGGTATGCTAGAAATTTTTTTTTTTACTAAATATAAACATAATATTAATTTTAAAAATTCGAATAGATCTCGTGATCATGAAATGTATGAACACCATGGTGAATATGATCGTTATACGCCGCCGCCGCCAGCGAAGCATTCAAGCACACATCATGCGCCATATGAAAGTGGTTCATATGAACGTGATTATCGTCGTGAATATCACCCACACACATCTTCATATACGGCTGCATACGCAGGTAAGTGTCGAAGTTAACAAAAACCTAAAACAAAAAACAAAAAAAAAAAAAAAAAAAAAAAGATGAAAAAGGAAGAGCAAACAATCTCAACTCATTACTATAAACGACACGTGTTAATAAAAGAAAGCAAAAATAGAAAACCAAAACACATTTCTAAATCACGTGATTGAGCTGAGCTGCGTTAATACACTAGTTTAAACGCGAAATATACAAAAATATTTTAAAAAAATTATATATATATATCGTATATAATGCCTGTAATACCGTCCCGTAAAGCATTAGCGAAGTTTAAACTACGAAAATAAAGAAAAATTAAAAAAAAAAACGAATTTAAATATAGTACAATTAAAAGAACTGGGTAAAAAAAATTTTTGTTGAACGAACTATAAATAAAAATATTTAAAACACACTTTAAAAAATTATAATAATAAATTCAGAAAATTTCTTCTAAATTATACAAATACATACTTTCAAGAAGATATTTAAGGGGAAAAAACGGGAAAGAGAAAAAATACATTAAGCTCGCCAATATCCAAGAAGTATATGTATGTTCCGAATACAAAAGCCTTTAGTTATTTAAATTCGTTATATCTTTGAAAAAGAAAATTTAAAATATCAAAACCAAGGGATTCGCAGTTTTTAAACAAACAGTAAACTGTATAGCTTCATAAAAACAATAATAAAAATATACAATATTTCAAAATGCACAAAAACAAAACATAAAAATATAACGAAAACACACAAAATTCTCTCCAAATTAGCAAAACCAAGCAACGGTCGCTCTTCATCCTCATACAGACCAGCAACATCGGGATCGCACTCTTCCTCACACTATGAAGCAGGATCTCGCTCGCGGGAAAGCGTACGTTATCGTTCGGCACCATATCCGAAAATGCGTTAAGTAAAAGATTCAAAATTGTTTTAGAGAACGAAAGAGCAACAAGAATTCAATGAAATATGTACGAATGCCAAGCGTATTAAAAAAAAAATAACACAACATCAACAACAACAATATGTGTTAGTTTTATCTATTAATTTCAATTTTTAGAGAACGCAAGAGCAACAAGAATTGAAATATGTACGAATGCCAAGCGTATTAAAAAAAAATATCGACACAACAACAATAACAACAATATGTGTTAGTTTTATCTATTAATTTCAATTTTAAAGTATCCAATTAAACAAACAGTAACAACAAGAGCATACTTACATATACATATATATATATATATAAATTATATCTACTTGCATTGGTAGAAAATACATATGCATATATATATAAAAAAAGGAAGTAAAACAAAATATTGACGTTATATAAACCCAATAAATTATACCAACATCTCTAATTTTAATTAAAAATAATTAAAGTCCCGCGTTTACAAAAATTTTATGAAAAGAACAACAAAGAAATTCCTATAAAAATTAAAAATTAAATTAAAAAGTCATTAGTGTATATTTTACAACATTGAAACGTTATTATAGCAACCAAAAAAAAATTCAAATAAAATAAAGGTTTAAACAGAAAGAAAGAAGCAGCAATGGAAAACATAATTACTCAAAAACAAACAAAAAATCATTTAAATAATACAAAAAAAAACCACGACGAGTAAACAAATGATGGAAAAATTAAAAAAAAAATTTATAGAAATAAGAAAAACCTCTAATAAATATGTGTGTGCAGTGTTTTCCTTGGAACGTAAGTATTTACCGAGGACAATTAAACTCACAACAACTACCATTCAAATAATAATTGTCTAAATGATGTACGATAACGTACAGACTGTAAACAAAATTATAAAAAGAAATTAATGACAGACATTAATGAAAAATTCGCACATGTTAGATAAACATAATACCTACCTACATATATATTTTAAGTAATACACTAAATAAATATCAAATAAAATTTTCGGTTTTTCATTTAAAAGGTAAAAGGTAAGGCTGTTACTACATATTGAGTTATAAAAAATTTGAATACAAACATAGCTCTGAATTTCTGAGTTTCTTACCAAGACTAATAAGCAGCATAACCCACCATCGTGGCGTTTCTTCTAAGCCTATGAATTCGGGCACTAACCAATTTAGGTAATTCATTCATCTACCCAAAAAAAAACGACATTTATCGAGTGAAATCAAGTTTTTTTTACAGACAATTACGTATATTCTTAACATTTACTACAAAAATATTAAGCAATAGATTAACACTGAACATTAAAAATTCATTGCGCCATCCAGAAACATTAAACTATCCACCGAAGCTATGGCTAAATCTATATCTCGTTTCTGTATGGTCTTCTTCTTAGATTGTGTTGTATATGAAAAAGCTTCGCGTGCCAACGACTCTATAAAGAGTTCTGTTGAACGGGCAACCGCAAAGACAGCTTCAGTTGAGGCAATATTCATGTCTGGATCCAGTTTCATTAAGTTTCGTATACGCGATAGTGGCAGCTGAAAGAGACGAGCTTCTGGTGCGGCATTCTCATTTACGCTGTTTACTTTTTCTGTGTCGTTGGTACATTATAGTTTAGTGGTTTCGTTAACTATTTTCGATATTTCTTACTCACCTTCGGTTGTCGCTTCCACAGCTTCAGCATTATCCGCTACTTCAACTTCCGCCACAACTTCTGTTTCATCTTCTAAAATCTCTGTTTTATCGTCTTCATCAAAATTTTTGTTGGTGATTTCCTCGGTTAATTCTGCAGGAAACAAATCTTCGCTGGCCATTTTATCGTCGGCCCGCGCAAATAAAATTTAATAAATGATGTTTTATCAGCTGATTGACTGTAAATAAAAAAAGTAGAGTTGTCATGAGACAATCCCAATTTATTTGACAGCAACAAAGATCGTATATGAACAAAGAACGTATATACTATAAGAAGCGACAAAACTCATACGGTCTTTGTGCAAATGCGAAAGCAAAGAACGTATTCATATACGTCCTTTGCATATACGTTCTTCGGTACCATTTTCAGGGTTGGGGAAATGTGTAGCCTCAATCCGCTTTGAATTTTCGCTTTTTGCTGCGAAGGAAACGATGCAGACGAATGATACAAATTCATATACGTTCTTTGGTGTTACCTGTTCCTAGCTGGGGTTGAGCAAGTTGCTACAACAACAGCACAAATAATCCACTTATACAGTAAAATTATTTGAATTTTTTTTAATTTCAATTCAAATTTTTATAATAAATTTATTTTGCATAAATTATCGCACACATTTTCGAACGAATTCTCTTGTGCTGCTTTTGTGACCATTCACAATGGCATCAATTGGTGATATACAAACGACTCACCAACATTTGTAGTATTTTTCTTGCGAATTTTGAATACATTCATCAGTTTGCTCATTGTTGGAAAAATCGAAGCGGTGAATCAGAAAAGTCGTCGGACGTTGCATTTTCCGACAATTAAAAGTTATTATTTTTTGTTAAAGGTAATAAGAAACGCAAAAGAGTTTATTGAATACATTTGACTGTGCGTTGAGTTAATAAATTTCAAGTTCAAACAGTAAAAGGAAATGAAAGAAAATTGTATTGAACATATCGGTGGGTGAAATTGCATTCCTTCTTGCCGATGTCTGCAGTTGCATGCATAGAAAAATATTTGTGAATGTCAGTGACGTGAGAAAGTGCTAGGTGAAAATGGTTACTCGGTTTCTTTTACTCTCAATGAGAAATAAATGATAAAAAAAAACTTGGCTTACAAAAATGCCAATTGAATATTTTTAAATTTAATTATTTATTATATTAATATACAACGTTATAACAACTTTCCTGTTAATATATACAAGCAGAAGTACAAAAAATGTTTCAGCTACTTATTGGTTCGATTATTTGCATCGTTACTCGCCGATGCAGCTGCATGCATAGCAGAAGAAAAGATTGACAGGCTACAGCAATACAGCAAATTACAACTTAATTTTTTCTATACACATCTGGTGAAAGTGATGTGCAGTTGGCATCAAAAAAATATGCATTAAATATTAAATGAGATAATAAAATTAATAAATTTTTGCTTTATTCAAACAAAATTCGTGTATATTCAGTAAAAATTGTTGTTGAATACCGGAAATAGTGAAACGAACAGTAATATCAATATTTTTCTTTGTTGTTGGCTGCAATAAGTCTGAATACACACACTTGTGCACACTTACACATACACATATATGTATACTTTCCACAATGCTAAAAGCACATTAATTGGCAGTTAATATATTTTCTTTTTTTTTTTTGCCTTTTGAATTTTCTAGATTTACTTTCGTATTAGGTTTCCCCTTAACTTGGCTGATTCGAGTCGCAGTTGCTCTGTTCCGTTGTTTTGACATTTTGTGAATTGATAAGTACTGTTCAGTGCTGCTGCTGCTGCTGCTGCTTTCCACACGTCAGTGTTGTGTGCGCGGCGTGAACATTTGTTGGCGTTCTTGCCCGGTTGCAAGATGACTGACGTCTACGACGGCAACGGTGACTACGCAGCATACAACGATGATGACGATTACGGCAACAAGCAAGGGCGTAAGAGTGGTTGCGTACCGGGCGTAGATCCTCACAATGGTGATAGCTCAAATCATGATCTACATCATCATGTAGGTGGCGGTGCTGGCGGCGTTGGCGTTGGTGGTGGTATGGGCATGTTGGGCGGCGGAGGTGGTGAAGGTGGTCAATTGAATGATAAGGCAAACGAATACATACGCGATTGTATGGCAGAGAAGAATCGCATGGATAGGAAGTTTCCAATTGCCGAAAAGCTGGTGGATTGTGGTGAGTTCTAGCGGTAGCATCAATTTTATGCGAATAGTTAGTGAAGTAATATTTAGTAAAATTTATATTTTGTTGTTGTTGTTGTTGTTGTCACCAATTATTAGTTTTTATGTGCTTAAATTATTGAACATATTTTGAACAAAAAAAAAAAAAAAGAATTTAAAAAAAAAGTAACGTGAAATAACGATAAAATTGGTTGGTCACATTGCTGATAAAATTCAGAAAAGTTAAAATTAGTAAAAAAAAAATTGAAATTAAAAAAATAACGAATTTTTTATAGGTTATGTAATAACAAAATAGTAAATACATAGGTATAAATATAATATATTAAATAATATTGGAAATAAATTATGAAAATTCAAAAATAAAATTAGATATAACAAATTATATGTACATACATAAATATGTGTATACAAAATATATATAAACTTTGATATTTGTGTTTTCAGAAATCGAAAAGGTGCAATCGTTGGGTCGCATACCGCCACGTGAACAAAAATACGCAGATATTTATAGAGAAAAACCATTGCGTGTCTCTCAAAAGGTCTTAGTACCAATAAGAGAACATCCAAAGGTACTCCCTGCTGCCTGCTTCTCCATTAATTACTTTACGCGGAATCTCATTTTTAATTCATTATCTCTTCCAGTTCAATTTTGTTGGAAAATTACTGGGACCAAAAGGCAACTCCTTGCGTCGCCTGCAAGAGGAGACACTGTGCAAAATGACCGTACTCGGACGCAATTCGATGCGCGATCGTGCGAAGGAAGAGGAATTGCGTGCATCGAAAGATCCGAAATATGCCCATTTGAATAGTGATTTACATGTGGAAATTTCGACGATTGCACCACCGGCAGAAGCTTACGCGCGTATCGCCTATGCAATGGCTGAGTTACGCAAGTACTTAATACCTGATAGTAACGATGTTATACGGCAAGAGCAGCTACGCGAACTAATGGATAATACGGGCATTTCGGATGATGTCAATAAATCGGGTTATAAGAAAATGCCACATCAGACGGCAAGCAGTAACCTTGGTGTTGGTGTTGGTGGTGGTGGTGGTGGTGTTGGTGTTGGTGTTGGCATTGGAGGCGGAGCAGTTGGTGTAGGTGGTGGCGTTTTGGGTGGTTCAAGTGGGGTAATGGGTGCGGCAGGCGCTTCCAGTAATATGACTATGGGTAAAGGCGCGCCACATCATGGTTATAGGTGCGTTGTTGTTATCTCTCTTATCATATTATAGCAAATTAATAGAAAATATTAATAATTTATAGGACACCACAGTCTTCGCAAAATTTACAATTCAACAAGAATGCAGTTGCCCCCAAACAAAAGGTGTTGTCGATATTAGAGAAGGCACGAACTGCTATGGAGGAAACTTATGGGTAGGGGGATAATTGTAATATAAAAACTTGTTTTGAAAGATTTTCATGAATTTTCCCTTTGTTATGCATTTTCACCAGCCGTGGCTATGAAGATCCCATCACATATGAACAACCCACTTATGATGCTTATCCCTACGGTCATGGGCCAACAACACATACACACACCGGTCATGTGCCAAGTAATGCCGGCATTGGTTCGGGAAATATGGCACCGCGTGGCCCTTACGATGTTTCCGATTATGATACCGATTACAATAGGCGCGATTATTATCCCAATTCATCGAATTTTGGAGGTTAATTAATCAGTAATATTATATATATACAAATGTAAAATATATTTAAAAAAAAATATATATATATATATATGAATAGCAAATAAATTATTAATTAATATACATATATATATATAATATATATATATATATTAGGGAAACACATTTTGTTTTTAATTGAACACATATGTAAGTGATGTTATTGCTATTATTGCAGGTGGAGGAGCTTCAGGTATGCATTCTAATCACAACACTGGCATAAATCCGAATCATAATCGAAGCCACGTTAATAGGTGAAATATGTTCGCCAGACCTAATACAAACGCAAGTCAGTTTGCGTCGCATATGAATCAACAAGCTACAGTCGCAGCAGTCCATAATAATAATAATAACAGTAATAACTACAACAACAACAACAATAATAACTACACCAACAATAATAACAACAACAACACCCTCCTTACCAACAACAGCAACAACAACAATTATAATAATAATAATAGCAACACCTCCCCAAGCGTCAAAGTCGGTCAGTGTATTACAAATGGCAACAACAACAACAACAATGATTATTACAACAACATTAATAAATCCAACGTCACAGCACACACACCACAACAACAACCCCTGTTTAATAACAACATTCAGCAGAACTTGAATGTCATGCAACAACAACAAGTATCCAGTGTGTCTTTGGATGTTGGCGGCGGCGGCGGTGGCGTTGTTGGCATTAATAGTGTTGCCAAACTTATGAATTCTGTAAGTAGCTTGACGACGACGACGACGACGTCTAGCATGCAACAACAGCAATTTAATACGCATGCGAAAAGTAATCACACACAAATGTTGGCACAACAACACCAACAGCATCATCATCATTATCATCAGCTCCAGCAACAGCAACAGCAGTTGACGGCTAATATGACAACGCCGCTACAACAGCGGCATCAACAAATCCTCCCACCGCCACCATGTCAATCACATTCACAACATCCTTATCCTCACCAGAGTAACAACAACAACAACAACAACAATAGTAGTAAAAATAATAATAATAATAATAATAGCAGTAACCTTAATCTAAACATTATGAATACAATAAACGGCAACAATTTATTGAAGCAACAGCAACAACAACAACAACAACAACAACAAACGGCATGTGCTGTAGTCACACCCATACAACAGCACATAAGCGGTGCTGCACTAACGACAACAGCCAGTGTTGCACAGAAGACGCAAGCGCAGCCACTACATAAGCAACAACAACAACAACAACACCCAACGGCTATGACCAACAACAGTGGCAGTAGTAGTAGTGGTAGTAGTAGCAGTAAAATTGTGGGTCCAACAAATATGTCAGCGACAACCAACATGTTCTTTGTAAGGTAATAACCCTTGAATGCGTATGTTTGTATGTATGTATTTGAAAATTATGCACTATTCGCCAATGCATATGAATGCCAAGCTATTATTTAGTTACGTTCATTTAATTTTGCTTCACTTTTAGATCAGCAAATCCACCAGCAGCCGCCGCAGCGACACCAACACAACTACACATCGGTGAATTGCCACCTTTTGTACCAGTGCAGCTCTTTTAAATAAGCCCAAGCTGTATATGTGCAGAAAGTAAAGCGCAAAGAGTTATTATTGGAACTCTACAAATAAACAGCAACAACAACAACAACAACCACAACAACTGCAAAGTGCTAAGGCGTAGAATTAAAAGGAAAGCCTGGTGGTGGATGTCAAATATTTCAAAATTATTATTATTGCTACTGCTGTGCTGTTTGGCGCTCAATTGATTGCGTCTAAATTACTTAAACACATACATACAAACAAATGCAAGAACAAATGCGTTCTACTTTATATACAAATAAATACATACGGACAGGTTAGTTGTACGATCATAGCAAGTAATATACATATGTAGGTATGAAAGAAAGCATATACAGACGGTACCAGTACCAGTGAGCCAATGGAATGAATTTCAACAAAAAAAAATAAAAAATTAAAATAAAATGAAACACGATTTAAAACAAGCAAATAAAAATTATCAAGTAAATTTATATAGATTTCTATGTGTAAATCAACGAAATAGGGAAAGCAAAGAGCGACTTGTTCTACTGAAAATTAAAAAAAAGAAAATTTAATTAAAAAATATATAATTTTGAAAATAAAAGAAAATAAAGTTGAAAACACGACGACGACTACACGTAATCAAGCCCACTTACATGCAAACACATACACACACATACATACAAACCACGTATTTACATACAAACATTTACATATATATATTCATATATATATACAAACAAACATTACTTACATACATAGTACATACGAGCATACATACATACAAATATGCAGTATGCCTACGGGCTGGTCTACGTACGTATGTATGTGTGTATAAGACGCATATTTATAAAATTAAGCACTTATAAATGAAAATTAAACAACAACAACAACAACAACAACAACAACAACAAAAATGATGATATTTATATATTTATATTCTTAATGCAACCGATAAATAACAAGCAAATACAATATGATAAACCATACAACAACAAACAAAAAAATAAAAAATAAATCAACAAATAAAGAAATAAACAAAAACTATATAAACCGGAAAGAATGATCAAATAACGGGAAGTCGCTTGCTCTCGCTAAGAGACGTTAGAATCAAAGTGTTGACATGCAACATGCAAACAGAATTACTTTCAAGATTTTTTCAAACAAATACAAAAAAAAATTCAAAAAATACAAAAAAATATATATACATACATACATAAATATATTTATACATATATCTTTAAAAAAAATACAACAAGAAAATAATAAATATTAATTAAAAATAATGTAACGAGGAAAAAATGATGAAAATAAAATTAATCAGTAAAATTGTATGTGTTAAACGCCTATTTATTATATATATACATACATATATGTATTTTAAGCTCAAATTGCAAATTAGTAGCTAAACAAAAAAGTGTAATACATGCTAGCAGGACTCTAAAATGGCAAAGATTAAATTTAAAAAAAAAAAAAAAACAACAAATTAAATAAATATATAATCACAACTAATCAAAGATGGCTAAAATGGTATGAAATGAAAAATATTATGAAAAGCATAAATTGTAAGCTTATAAAAATCATGAAAACTGATGCTCAAACGAGTTTGCTAAATAAAATTTATTAATTCGGGTTTTTTTTAATTTTTTAATGGCTAAAATAAATGCAAAAAAAAATTACATTATAAAAGGCAGAAAACAAATCAAAAATTTTAAAAACATCTTCATTTTTGAATATTTATTTTGTGCTTTAAAAAAAATGTTTTTTGAAGAAAATAAAAACTTAATTTTTTTATAAAAAAAATAACACTAATATTTATTTATAAATTGCAAAAAAAAAAATAAATAATAAAATTACTCAATCGTAAATTTCTTGTTTTGCGCATAAAAAGCAGTTTTTCGAAAATATTTCCAAATACATAAACTTTCCTTATTTTTTTTTTTACAAAAATTACATTAAAAAATATTTAAACTTACGCTTTGATAAAAATCATTAAAACTGATGCTAAATAATTTGATAATTTTTTTCTAATTTTTTTTTTTTATATTTAATTTTTATTTTTTTAATGACCTAAAAATTTGCTAAAATTATAAAATTCTAATTCGAAAAAAGTATTTCGTAAACCTAGTAGTTTTTAATGTTTATTATGTGCTTGAAATTTTTGTTGAGAACAATTTCCAAATAAATTTTGAATATATATATATTTTTTTATGAAGAAAATATAAACATTTAATTTGTGTTATAAACAAAATAAAATTAAAATAACACTAATATTTATGTATAAATTACAATAATAAATAAATAAATAAAACTCAAAAAAAATCCTTAAACAATTTCAAATAAACCTTTAATATAATTTTTTTTGGAATATATATATTTTTTTTATTTTTTTTTAAATATACAATTTTTTATAATATAAATTTTTTTTACATATTTTTTTTTAATATAATTTTATTTTGAAAATATGTTTTTTGTAATAAAATTTTTTTTGTATATATTTTTTTTAATTTTCCTTTTCATATACATTTTTTTTAAATAATTTAATTTTAATATATATATAGTTAAAAAAAAAAAATTTAAATAATTTTTTTTATGTAATTTTTTGTAATAATTCTTTTTAAATTTTTTTTGTACAATTTTTTCTAAATTATTTTTTGCATAATTTTTTTAATTATAATTTTTTTGTAATATCTTTTTTTTTGTAATATAATTTAAAAAAATTTCATTTTTTTTTTCTTAAATATTTTTTTTTTATATTATTTTTTAATTGTTTTTTTTTGTATAATTAAAAAAAATTTATAATTTTTTTAATTTTATTTTTCATATAATTTTTTAAATAATTATAATTTTAATTTTAATATAATTAAAAAAAATTTATAAATAATTTTTTAATGTAATTTTTTTAATAATTTTAATTTTTTTTTTTTTTGTACATTTTTTTTTAAATTATTTTTTGCAATATAATTTTTTATTTTAAATTTTTTAAATATATTTTTTTTTTGTAATATAATTAAACAAAATTTTTCATTTTTTTATTAGATATAATTTTTTTTTCATTTTTTTTGTATAATTAAAAAAAAATTTAATAATATATATTTTTTTTTGTAATATAATTTTTATTTTTATTTTTTATTATAATTTTTTTTTAATTTAATTTTTTTTAATATTTTTTTTTTAATATATATATAGTTTTTTAATTTTTTTTAAATATAATTTTTTAATATATTTTCTTTTTGTAATATATTTTTATTTTAATATTTTTAATAATTTTTTTTTATATAATTTTATTTTTAATATAATTTTTTTTTAATATAAATTTTTTTTTGTTTCACAAAATACATAACGAAAAATATCAGTTCTAATTTTTGTTATAAAAAATTGTCACTAATATTGCAACAACACAAAATCAATCAAATTGTACATTTTGACTTTTTTTTTGATTTTTTGTGAAAATATTTACACTACAAAAATTTTGCGTACAACTGCTAGGTAGTTGGCATTTTGAAATTTCCAAAATATCTATCTGCTAAATTTATTTTAAATTAATATTAATTCGCAAAACTTGTAATTTTATAAACCAAATGCATTTTTTCGCTAAAAAAATTTTTGGTTCTGTTGAAAAATTAGAAAGCCACATTTTTGTATATTTATTTTATTTCTGAGTAATTATAAAATCACAAAAATCAAACAATATATATTTTTTTTTAATTTTAATGCTTTTGAATTTTATGCCGATTATTCGTAGAAATTGGAAAATAAAATATTATTTTATTTTATTGTATTTTTTCTTTCAGTAATTTGTATTCAAAAGTTATTATTTCTTATACATTCTTTATTTATGTAATTTTGCTAAGATTTGTTGTAACCAAAACTGCAAATTTTTTGACTTCAAATTTAATATTTTATTCTTTTTATATTTTCTTCAAAATATTCGAAGAAATTGTAAAGTAAAAAAACAAATCTTTGAATTTTCCAAAATGTAAATTCAAAGCATATTTATTTGAAAATAAATTCTAAAGTAATGTAATCCTTTTTTTTCTAAAATTCCAGCATTTCAGGCAAACAATTAATTGCAAAGTTTTTATGTACAAATTTTTGTTTTCAATTTAAATATTTAATATACAAAAGCTTACATATTAATGAAAAAATTAAGGGAATTTATGGGAGAAGTGAAAAGATTTACGTGTCAAATACGAGGAATGATGTAAGCGCCGGTATTTTAGTGGAATGATTTACGTGTCAAAGTTTTTAAAAAATTTCCAAAATTTGTATTTTTTGATGATTTTGAACTAAAGTAGTAGAGAAATGATGGGAGCGCTGGTATTTGATGATTGTTTATTATTTAAAAATTTAAATATAAATAAAATTTCAATAAGTTTTTCAATTGCTAAGTTGAAAATAATTTTTTTTACTTATTTATTTGAAAAAAAAAAAAAAAAATATGTCTATATATATATACATATATGCTGTTAATTTTTGCTTAATTTTTTGCTTAATAAAATATGTTGTTTGTGCTCAAAATTTACGCTGTAACCTAAAAGAGTCTAAATTCGTAAATTTGAAAAGAAAATTACCAAAATTTTTTTTGTTGTAATCGTAAATTTTGTTTAAAGAAAATATTTTGGGTTTAAAAAAAGAACATTAAAACTTTTGTAATTCCTTTAAAACAGGAGTATGATGAGTATAAGTAATATTTTATTAAAATTTTTGAGTTTCCATTGAAAAAATGGCGTATATATAAGAACAAGAAATACTTTCATGATAATTTTCGAAAGTGGAAAACATTTTTTTTTTTAATTTTTGAAGGTTTAATTTTTAAATTAATTTAAAAAAATTATATAACAAACTTTTTGTTACACATGCACTGCGAAAACGAATTTCGAAAATGCAAGTGTCAAAATAGTTTTGGTATACATATAAATGTAATTTGAAAATGCATATGATTTATTTAAATTATTTTTTTATGTTGTTAACTATATTGGGCTTAAGTAAAAAAAAAAAAAAATCGCAAATACTATGTGAAGTACCCGGAAATATCAAAATTTATTTTAATTCTTTATTTTTTTGTAATTAAATGTATTTTCTGAGCTAAATGGCTTTCCTGAAGTACCCGGGAATATCATTATTTATTTTTTGCAATTATAAAAAAATTGATTTTTCATATATATGTATATGTATTCTCTAAGCTAAATTGCTTTCCTTTAATTTTTCATGTTTTTATTTTATTTTTTAAGTTAAATTAATTTAAGTTTTAAAAATGCACTAGAAGACGTTGATTACTTTTCCAATTGCTAAAAAAAATGCTAAATGTTGGAAACAATTAAAAAAGTATACATACATACATACATATAAAACTTATATAATACCTAAAATTTATAGTTTACAAAAAAAAATCTTAATAAATTATAAAGTTATTAATTAAATATAATACTTATGAGCAAAAAGAAAAAAAACGAAACTGAAAATGAAAAATATTACTGTAACACAACACATACAATTAATATGGGAAAAAATTACAAAAATGTCAGAAAATAATAGTCGTTAAATCGATCTTCAAATAAAAAAATAGATAAAAATATGCGTAAAGTTATATACATACATACAAAATATAGAAAGGAACCATATAATACAACCTAAATACATAATAATCGCTATATCGATTTAAAAATTAAAAAAAAAAACCCCAAAAAACACAAACAAAAACTATATGAAAAATCTTAAATATTACACACAAAAAAATAAATAAATAATAATTGCAGCAGCAGTGTTTAGTATTTAATAAAAAGTAAAAAAAATAATTAATAAAAAAATTTAATTTTTGGATTTCTACGAATGACATGGCGGCTGCAGCGTATTTGCGCATTTTTAACGCTGACGCTGAAAGTCTTGCGCGTTTACCATAATGTATGGGTCTCTAATAACTCTCTCTTTAAAATGAATGACACGATGATTAATTCTTCTAAAAAATAAATACAAGAAGAGAAAATTAAAAAAAAAATTGTGCTGCTCTATGCAATTAATAATAAATATTATTCTACAAAAGAAACAAAAAAAAAAAAAAACAACAACAACATAAATGGCATACAATAAAATATAATAAAATACACATTAATAAATATGAAGAAATGTATTAAAAAAAATTGGTTTTTTATTTATTTATGAATAATTTTTAATTTTTTGTAACTTATCAAAATCGTGCTTCGGTTCACAAAGATTGTAACTTCGGCACAACAGTCGGTAAATTCAGCCTCCACAACGAAACATCGCCAAATGTGTTGCGACTGATCGACGGACCGGCGTGGTCCGTAATATGGTTGTCTGTAGCACCAGATTCCGACGCAAGAAATTACATTAAGCTACTGTCAGCTGCGGCTGCCTTGACCGGCCGACTATGTTGTTATTGTTATTGTTGTTGTAGCGGTTTTGCTAACCTCGTCTAGGGTCAGATAGGTCTACTCTTAGTTATCGGGGTCATCTAACGGGAGGCCCAGAAAACGTGCTGTTTCGACGGGTTCATACCAGAGGGAGAGGGGTATAAGATGAGCCGAGTTAAATGCGCATGCAAAGAGGTGGTTAGTGTCGTGCGGGGATTCGTTGCATGCGGGACATTCGTTGGGTATGTCAGGATCCAGTTTGGTTAGTTAGGAGTTAAGCCTGCTACAATATACAGATCTTAATTGTGTCAGGTTTGCGCGGTTCTCGAGTCAGCTCGAGCTCTTGTTCTGCTATGGGTGGTAATTGGGCTCCGAGAACACCATTCACGCGAAGAGAGTTCACAAAGGTGTTAACGGACTCTAGTTGAATGGTATTTATGGCCTGTCTGTACGCCGTCCTGTCCAGTGGGTCTTGTCTGTATTGCTGTACGGCGTCGCGATAGTCAAGCACTCCCTTTCTGATGTGCCTAGGTGGTGGTTCGGCTTCCAACAGATGTCTGTTAGGATGATCCCAACGGTAGCATCTCAGTAGATATTGCTTACACAGCATAACATTATGCTCCTTAACTGGGAGCATAGGTGTTTCACTATGTAAGTGGTGTTCCGGCGCCATCAGGAGGTCTCCCGTCACGGTGCGGAGGGGGGTGTTCTGACATATCTGAAGCTTCTTCAACTGCGTCTCGCTAGTCCTCAGCGTCCATTCTTTGCCTTTTCCCCAGGTGCTACCGGCTAGCAATGTGAGGAGTTTGTTGCGACTCTGTACTTTGGTGGCAATTGCAGTCGTATGCGGAGTGAAGGGGTGCACGCTGTCGAATGTGACTCCGAGTATCTTTGGGTTGTTAGTGGTCGGAATTTTAACGTCATCGACATTTACATTGAGTTCTAGCCGGTACTCCTTCGTCCAGCTGTTGATAAGGGTGTCAGAGGATTTCGTTGGTTGTAGGTGAAGATGTCGGGCAGTGAAGAAGTTGGAAAGGTCGGCGAGAAAGCAGTTTACTTTCGAACAAAGGCTATCAATATTCTGGCCAGACGCCAAAATCGACTAAAGATATACTTAGATGTTTCTGGTTCGAAAAAACTCGCTAGCAAATCGATCCTATTGTAATAGATGGACAACATGTATCCTGTATTATAGACGTAAGTAAGTATTTCTGTGCAGAAAAGAACGCTCATCAACAAACACAAGCAAGATGGTTTCACGCCAAAAAGCAGCACTCACAACAGGCAACCAAACAGGTTTCTCCTCGACTTTCACTCCTGCGCTCTGAGAGCACTTATCAGCAATTCTATATAAGGGAGCGGCCGCTACGGAAACTGTCGGAAAAAGAGCTGGTACGATATTGCAATCAACCACGGATACGTGCGGGGTGAGATAGATACCGAGAGCTGAAGCGAAAATCTCGATGCATTAGCAGGCGAAAAAGAAACACGCCGAAATGCATGAGTATGAAGAGCTTGAGAAGCTGCCCGTGGGAATAACGCTAAAAAATACGATGAGAAAATTGGCGGTTTACGGAAGATTTTAGTGTCGGAGTATACTCATCTAGGAACCAAGCAGGTAATCTGATCATCCATTCACAGGGCATACTGAGTTTATGGAAATAACACTTTTACAACCAGCTGAATAGCGCGGTAAAAATGCATGCCTGGAAGTCACGAACCCGGATTCCCAATCTAAACTGATGAAAAAGACATTTCAGTACCCGACTATGATGAATTTCGCCAGAGCAGACACACATCAGCTTCTTTGTGGATTCTGATGGCACGAAAGCAACCATAGTGTGCTCTGTCCAAACCATAAAACAGAGAGCCCCACAGTCTGCGACAATTACCGTGGAATAAACCTCTTCAATATCGCATATAAGATCGGGCTTATCTAGCGTATTGTATGAAAGATAAAAGACCACCACAGTCAACGAACTATTTTACCTTATTAATTTGGCCTCAAATCTGTCGAATCTACAATTCATCAAATATTTACTTGTTGTTTTTGTTGTTGTAACCGCAGAGAAATTCCCAAAATTGGGCTTCGGGGAGTGTGACAGTTCTTTGCCGAATAAAAATCCGGGTCGTTCCGGTGCAAAGACACGACTGTCGCTGTCGAGAACTATTGGATTTTAGTCGCCTCTTACAACAGGCACGACTTACTGTGGTTAAATTCTTGAGCCCCTAACCCGCAGATGTTATCAAAAAGACCAAATTTTTACTTCCTTTTCAACATTTACCATTTTTTTAAAGTCAGCATCACTGCCACTTCCGTGCGCGGCATAGTTTCTTATTTTTCGTGCGTTGGCAACTCTGTTTGTTTGATGATGAAATGACAGTTGTGCAGCTGGTGGGAAAATGCAAAAGTTCCAATTTGTTTGCATGCACATATACCTACGAATTTTTGTGTATTTATTGACAAATTGAATCTAACGAATTGCTAAAAACCAGAAAATAATCAAACATATGGATTTTTAAGTAAAAAAAATAAATTAATTAATTCATTTGTGCCTTTGCATTAATTGCCTGCAAGCAATGACCTCATCATCTTAGAACAATCCACAAGTTTTTAACTACAAACAACAAAACATACATACATACATTCTAGACACACACAGGATTATAATGAGTGTACGCGGCAATAGTGAAAATTGTGTCGAGGAGACTGTTGCACCAGAATGGCTATCAAAGTTGGAGAGTCGACGTGAGAATCTACAACGCGCAACAAAGCTGAGTCATGAGGTGGGTGCTGGTGCGCCGTGCGGTGAATGTGGTGATAAATGTCCTGGATTGGATTTGCATTTTTGGCGTAAAGTATGTCGCAATTGTAAATGCCGTAAGGATCAGCATAAATGTGTGGATGATGACTTGTCATCGTGGGCACAATTTGAAATTTTGGGACAAATATGCTCAAAACCAGCTTGTAAGTATGTCAATATGCATGTATGAGCTTTTGTTTTAGTAATTTCAGTAGCTCGCAAATCAAAACCATTGTTTCAATGTATGTATGTATGTATGTTTGCGAAATTTTCACACCATTATTAGCAGATGGCATGCATATTCACATTGATATTGCTAATTTTACGTAAGAGCAAACATACATACATAAGTCATATAGACATTATTTTTACATATGTACACATATATATATACATATATACTGCTCATTATAAATACATATTCTATTTCCCATCCCTCCCACAGTCATCAAAATTAAAGCGCTCGCCAGCCAACCCGTCCAATTGGACTGGGTGCCACCGAATACCACGCCAGATGTTGTTTCTGATTACATGGAGAAATTGGGTGCTACAAAGGTGCCGATTGTGGGCAGTGATGCGGCACAAAAGCGTAAGCAACAATTGGAATTCCAAGTGCCGCCGCACGATTTGAATGCGGCACTGTGTGACAATCTAACCGATGCCGAAGCCGCACAACTACAACAATATGTGGTGAAGATACGTGAGAATTGCGTTGGACAAGGTGTGGTTGTGCGCATTGGTAATATGGGTATTGGCTTTGTTGAGTATATAACGCCACAACAACAACAACAACAACAACAACCGAATATGTTAGTTCCCTCCGAAACCTATAATATGGCAACAAATATGCAGCCAACACCATTTAGCGCTTCCTTATGTGGCGATCAAAATGAACTATCTTTCCATTCACCGTTGCCTGTGAAAAATGCCGTTAATGCACGCTTTAGCGCACAAATGCGTCAAGAAACACCAGCACGTAAATTGAAATTTGGCACCCAATGCAATTTAGCCAACACATGTGGTCTGCCGATGAATGTTGATTATGACAAAGATGCAGTTTTCGCACAAATACTACACGCCGAACCGTTGAGGAAAGCAATAGAAAGTAAAAGTAAAGGTTTGGTCGCAATGCCGTTGGTCATTTCCCAAACGCATATGTTGCCCGATTTTATGAGTGCATCGATTTTAAGTCCCACCACGAAACAGAAACTCAAGGAACTCGGCGTTAATGTGAAAACTGTACAAAGTGCCTTATTGAATAGTCCATTTTACGATGCACTCTACGATACATTGCAAACTAATGGCATCAATTACGATGAATGTCGTGTATTGGCACCCATACAGGCGTTAAGGGAAGAGGTGCTGGTGAATAGACCATTAGCCGAGGAGTTGACTAGCTTCGTCTCACAATTGCCCAACAGTGCTGCCATAATGTATACAAGCCCAACAGAGAATAATCTGGTGAAGAGTGGTGGGCTTAGTGGTTCCAGTAGCAATGATTCGGGCTTTGGCTCGAAAGCCTCAACACCGGTAGGTGGCGCAGACGTGCTAACAGCAGGTGGCTTGCCCAATGCCTTCCAACAAATGCGTTTGGGTGGCGGCAGTGTGGTGAGAGGTAAGTTGATGTTGTTGTTTTCGCTTTCATTAAAACTCACGCTAAATAACTTCCAGATTTACCACCACCACCACCAGCAGTTGTGCACTGCCGCGACTGCGCTCAGCCCATACCCTTGGGCGATGTCGCTGTTAAAGCTGAACGCGCAGGCAAAGAGATTGCTTGGCATCCCGAGTGCTTCAAGTGTTACACCTGCCGTGAGTTGCTAGCCGATTTGGTGTATTTCTTTCACGGCGGTCAAGTGTACTGCGGTCGTGATTTGGCTATAAATTTGAAGATACCACGTTGTAAGGCTTGTGATGAATTGATATTCACCAAGGAGTACACAGCGGCCGAGAGTGCCACCTTTCACATAAAACATTTCTGTTGCTACCATTGTGATACACCATTGGCCGGACAACAGTATATACCGGATGAAAAGACCAATATGCCGATATGTTTGAAATGTTTTAATGAATTCTTTGCGGCCACTTGTCAGCGTTGCAACCGTCAAATCGAACCCACCGATCAGGGTGTTGCCTGGGGCGATGTGCATTGGCATAGCGGTTGTTTTGTGTGTGCCGGTGTCGATTGTGGCAAGTCGTTGATTGGTGGACGCTTTTGCGTTAAACAGAAAATGCCTTTTTGTAGTCCACAATGTGTTAGAAGTATTATTATGTAGGATAAGATAATTTGTTTGAAAAGCATAAGTATTGTCTACTACGCGCCTGTATAGAAGATAATATACAAACGTATATACGGAATTTAGTATATACATATAGTATACTGCAAGTATTCAGCACAAGATGACCAATTACAATTCCTATTTGAGATGCATTATATACTACTATACACATATATATATATATATATATTTTTCATATTGTATTTTTTTTATACATGTACGCCAGTATATACTTACATTGGCATACATATATATATATTGCACGCTTTAAAGTGCCACGAAATATATTTATACACAACAATTTTTTAAATGTGCGCTTAAATGTGTGTTTTCTTTAACCTAAGTGGATGGTTTTCGTTATTAACTTATTCAAGATACGGTTTTTGATATACTTGTGAGGTTGCATTATAGATAAAAAAAGGTGTGTGTTAGTTTGAAGAATTAGTTTAGTAAAAATCGAAATGCTTTAACTTTAAACCTTAACACCACGGAATATGTGATTTACGCCTCAAAGTAAGCTTCAATTTTAAGTCTAAGTGTATTATTGAACTCACTTTCCATTTCCGAAGGGCATAAAATTTATTTTTGAATCATTTCTTACCCTAAGGCATATTTATCGTGCATTAGCGCCTTAGAGTATATCTCAGTTTTCATAATTTGTTTTCAAATCGATGCTTTTCAACCTAATTCGATTTAATTTGCTTTAGCGCCTAAGAGCATGCTTTAAATTTCAGTCTAAATTGAATTTTTCAATATACTACTTCCATTTTTGTATTATGTGGGGGAAATATAATTTATTTTAATATCTATAATTTTCTCCTAATTCGATTTATCATCCGTTCGCGCCTAAGAGTATGCTTTAACTATCAGGCCAAGACGCTTTTTATACGGTAGTGCTTTCATTTTCGACTCTCAATCAACTTATCATACATTTGCGCCTAAGAGTGTGCTTAAATTTTTTAGGTTATGGTTATTTTTACACGATAGTGCTCTCACTTTCTATTTACCAATGGCACAAAATATATTTTCAAATCAATAATTTTAATCCTAATCAATTTATAATGCAATTGAGCTCAAAAGTATGCTTCAACTTTCATAATTTATTTTAAAATCTATTTTTTCACTACATTTAACAGGTCAATTGAAATGTACCCGGCCTGACACATAGATTGCGCTGCTAGAATTAAATCCATACAGATTTTTAGTTAGCCCTAACCTTCAAGAGACGTGTGTAGAAATTTGACAGCTGTCGGATCATTAGTTTGTGAATTAATTATAGAATTTTGAGTGAAGCAACTTTTGTTATTGCGAAAAAAATGGTTAAAAAAGAATTACAGTCCAAGCAACAACCTAGCTTAATGATGAGTTTTCGGACACTGCCCCAGGAAAATCAGCCATCAAGGATTGGTATGCCAAGTTTAGACGTGGTGAAATGAGCACCGAAGACGGTGAACACAGTGGACGCCCAAAAGAGTTGTTGATACCGACGAAAATATCAAAAAATGATTTTCATCGATCGTAAATTGAAATTGAATGACAAAGCAGGCACTTTAAAGATATCAACTGAACGTATACATCATATCATTCACGAATATTTGGGTAAGAGACGGCTCTGTGCAAAGTGTATGCCGCGCGTGCTCACTTTTGACCATAAACAACGACAAGCTGTCGATTCGGAGCAGTGTTTGGAGATTTTCAAGCGTAATAAACCCGTGTTTTTGTGTCGATATGTAGATTAAACGTGGTTTCATTATTTCACTACGAAGTCCAATCGACATTCAGCCAAGTAGACTACACACAATAAACCCGCTACAAAGTGTGGAAAAAAAACGCAACAGACGGCTGACTATGTTATTGCGTCTGTATTTTGGGATGCGCATGGAATAATTTTCATTGACTACCTTGAAAAAGGAAAGACTATCAACCGTGACTATTATATGGCGTTATTGGAGCGTTTGAAGGACGCAATCGCCAAAAAAGAGCCGCATTTGAAGAAAAAGAAAGTGCTGTTGCACCAAGACAAGTCAGTGAAATCGATGGGAAAAATCCATGAATTTGGCTTCGAATTGATTTCGCAACCACCGTATTTGCCAGATCTGACCCGCTAGCGACTATTTCCTGTTCTCAGATCTCAAAAGAACGCTCGCTTGGGTAGAAATTTTCGTTGAATTTTCGTCAAATCAATAAATAAAAATAAATGAATTTTGCCTCTAGTAGGCCGGGGACTTTTCAATTGCCCTGTTATTATGCATTTTCGCCTAAGAGTATGCTTCGACTTTTTTTTTGTGTATGGTCCATTTTTTGACACAGTACTTCTATTTTCGGCTTGTGAATGGCGTAAAATATATTTGAAAAACAATCCTTTTGATCGAAAGCAAATATAACAAGCATTAGCGCCCAAGAGCATGCTTCAACTTTCATATTTTATTTTAGTATCATTTTTTTGCCATCGATATTCAATTGGTTGTTTTTTTACTCCTAAGCTAAATAATTGCCGTCTTATTGCCCATTTTGTTTTTATTTTTTTATCATAAATAAGATTTACCAGGTATTTGCGCCTAAAGGTATGCTTTAACTTTTAATTGAGGCTT
The DNA here is from genome assembly GCA_030068015.2 of Neoceratitis asiatica. Classification (NCBI taxonomy): domain Eukaryota; kingdom Metazoa; phylum Arthropoda; class Insecta; order Diptera; family Tephritidae; genus Neoceratitis; species Neoceratitis asiatica. Next base: position 69,937,342 of record CM061527.1, on the reverse strand, counting down.
ATTTTTAGATGAAAGAACTTTCTTTTCCGAGTTGAGAATGAAGTATAATTTTTTCTAACCAATTTATCATTCATTAGCGCCTAAGAGTATGCTTCAACTTTTATAATTTTTTATTTTTAAGAACTATCGTTTTGGAACTAAACCGAAAAGTATACTTCATCTTACTATACTACAAATTTTCCTATCCTTTAGGATATGGGTTATATGCAATTCAGCTTCTAACTACCACCTCTGACACAGATATTACGTGAGATTTTATTGTTGATTGTAGATTTATTATCCTTCATGCGATTGAAAGTACATTTTTAGCGCCTAGAAGTATGCTTCACATTTTTCTCTTTTTCCCGTTTGTCTCACGAAAATATGCTCATGAGATTTTTTGCGGTTTTTTCTTTCAATACGAGTATTTTTAAAACCCGTTTCTTTCGTAAATAATTGGCTTTCAATTTACTTTTTTTTTTGCCCACAACGAAATGAGAACGCAAATAATTATTGTTTTTTTTTTTACTTCAATTATTCATCGGGAGCATTTTTATTCAGAATTTTCCTTCTTCAATTAAATACAATTTTTAAGTGTGTTTAAAAAAAAATATTTCATAAGCAAAAAAATCACATAATTATTTCAGTATTTTGCCCCGTACTCGCATTCATATTCACAAACATACATACACACACGCTCATCAAATGTACACATGCATGCATACATATCTATGTACGTGTGAGCGCGCATACAAACACGCATTTGTACCGTAGTGTAAGGATGGGCACACTGCAAGCTTTTTGTTGTTGTCGCGTGCGTATTTAATTATGTTTTTGTTGTTGTTGTTGTTGTTTTGGTATTGTACATACATAAGTACGCGGTCGCGCGTTGCCTTTTTCGTTGCAAATTGTTTTTTTTTTTAAATATTTTTTTTTTAATTTAAAAAAAAATGTATTTAAAAAAAATTAAATAATAATTTTTTTTTTAAATTTTTGCTCTTTTCTCAACGTCAAGCGAGCGCAGGCATAAATCAACTGAATTTCGGAACTATTTTTTTTTTCGAATCTTACGATTTCTAATTGTTTACACATTCATTTCAGGTCGACAAATCAACTTTATTGTTGTTCATGTTGTTGTTGTTGTTGCTGTTGTTGTAATACTATATTTATAGTTAGATAGTAGTAGTAGTGGTTGTTAGTGGTTAGTGGTTGTACGCCCAAGGCGTTAACAAGTGTGTTGGTTGTATGAATTTGCCATATACTAAATATATATATATGAATGTAATGCAGTTATGCACTTATTGTTTGTATGTATGTATTTTATTATTATTATTATTTTTTTTTATTAATTAGTTGCTGCACGCTGTTCGATCTAGCTTGAGAGTGAGTAAATGGAACTTATCCAAGTATAGAGTCGCTACATACATACATATGTATGTACTTACATACATACATACAGCTAGGTATGTAGACAACCATGTAACTAGGTTTTTTCTTCTAGTTTTTAGTTTAAATTAATTATATTTTTTAAATTTTTTATTTTTTAAATTTTTTATTTTATTTTTTATATTTTCTTCTTCCTCCTCCACTTTAGTGCTAAGATATCTAATGAACATAAGATAATTATAATTATGTAATTTTTTTATGCTTCAAAATTAAATTTCATTAAAAAATACAGTTACTAAAAGCTAATTCGTTACATACATACGTGTATGTACAGTTAACGCAACGTGTTGCCATACATACTACTTATAGTGTTATTGTTATTGTTGTATTTTTTTTTAAATTATTTTTAAATTTTTGCTTTTGTGTTTTTTGCTTTTGTTTTTGTTTCCCTCCTTTAGATTTCCGTTTAATACTTCAGTTATCTCAGTACCTTTTACAAAAGAATCACTCTGCAGCAGCAGCACAATAGGAAGGATGCTGTCGTGAGGACTACTAACTACTTGTAATTGTTGCTGTAAGCAGACATACGGACACATGTTGTATGTACATAAACACTACATACATATTTATATGCATGTATGTATGTAAAGAGTAATATTGTATTTAGTAGTGCAGTTCAATGCGAGATTTTCGGCACAAAAAATACCAAAAAAAAAAAATAAAAAAAATATAAAAAAAAAAGTTAAATCAATTCTGATATATATACATGTATATATGTATATACATACATATAAAATCAAATGCAAAAGCACACCAACAACTATCACAGAACATATGCATGCACGTATGCACGTATATGTGTACATATGTGTATGAATGCATGAATGCATGCTAGCAGGTATGTATGTATGTACAGATGATGTACATATGTATGAAGGTAGGCATGCCACTGCGCTAGTGTGTGTGCGTCCGAGAGATTTAGCAAACCAGCGTACACAATATGCACTGCACCAGCGGGGAGTAGCAGAGCAAACGCGCGCCCAAACGGCTGAGCATGTGGGCATTAGGGAAAGAAAATGTACAAATATACATATGTATGTAGCGAGCGCACCAAGCAGGTGCGCTAAGTGGTGAGACACTGCTTTCATTTTTAGCACAGCTGCATACAGTTGACAAACCAAGCAAAGCAACCAAAGCAACCATATGGCGGCGTGTAAGGTGACTTTAGTTAGGTATACACATGTGTGGGTATATACGAGTATATACAAATGTACTCTGTATTTTTGTATAGATGTATGTCTGTATGCATGTAATTGCAAAACAGTCAGGCTGTGTGCATTCAATATACAAACAAAAAAAAAAAGCGAATTATTGCATTTTCGTAGAGGAAAACACATGTTTACTTGTTGTTTTTGTTACAACAGACAGTTGTAACTGTAATTTCTCGCATATACTTATGTACAGATGTCAAGTGTGCCTAATTGATAGCTCAACAATATGCATATGCATGTAAATTTGCAAGTTTTTGATTTAAAAAACCGTGTTTTCCAATTAATATCTAACTAAAAATTAGCAGTTTTGACAGAAATTTGAAAATTTAAAAGAAACACTGCACATTTGTCCAAAACGCATGTTCCAGGTATGCCACTGAGTTAATAAAATCGCGCTGTGTGCGTCCTTTTCACCTTTTCAGTCTTTGTCTATACCTAAGAATTTGGAAAACAAACAAAAAAAAATAAGAGGAAGAAAGGGAAAATGAAATCTCGGCAGACTTTTGGGTACATAGGCTTTAGAAGCAGTAACAAAAACAAAAACAAAAAAAAGCCGAAAAAAATCTTTAATTATTGTTCACAGCGCCGCCAGGCCTCAGCTGCCTACATATACATACACACATGTGTATATATAGCGCTTTAATTGATTTGCTCATCCTCATCTCAGACAGTCTCTATAGCTTATCACATTTTTTTGGCTTTATTTCTGGGCATATTTCTGTGTACGCACACCTTTCCTCATGCTTTACCCCCTCTAAAATGCCACATAAATACGTGCACCACACCGTTGGTTGGTTTCTTTTCTTCCTTTTCATTATTTCTTTTTTTATTTACATTGCATTTTCTAAACATTACAATTCTATCAACAACCCCCGTTTAGTTTGTTAGTCTGCTTGACTGCCCATGTACGCTGCCGCTGTGCCGTCTACTACTTCAGTCAACCCTTCTCCATTGTGCTGCCATGCTGAACGAACATTCGCTGTATCCTCACGCACGTAACGTTGTGGATCATCTAATCGAAACTTAACTACACGCATACCCACACACACGCACACACAAACACACCCATGCACCCATACACACTATTCCATACAAATATTTTTAATATATATCCTAACCCTGCCATCGTCAACAGTTTGTATAAATGCCGCGCGTATAGTATAATTCTGCAATCCGCTCCGGCAGTGTACTATAGAGATTGACCACAAAATCTATGGGTAGACGCGTCCATGCAGCGCGTACACGAAATATGAGATCGTCCTTACGCGAAAACTTACGTCCACCATCGTACACTTCGCGTATCAGCCAACCCCAAATATTCTCCATTATGTTGACGTCATGCGCAATGCTGGGCCAACGTTGCATTTTAAAGCCTTCAGCATCGAGCGTTTCCTGTGTCGTTGCCGTCATATTGGCCGTCCAATTGTGATCTTGCAATATGAAATCTGGATTGCCACCCAATTTGGCAATGATATTCGGTCGTTCGCGCAATATCGTTTCAATGTAGGTTTGTGGTCGTTGTTTCGCCGTCGACACCTCCATATGTATCGCTCCACCAGCGGTTATTAGCATATATATGTAAACGGAATTGCCACGCGGTCGTTGTGAGAGCATTTGTTCGTAATTACGTAAATCGTGAAAGTAGCTGGAGAAGCCATCTGGTCCATCTAAATTGAATTTACGCTCATCCTGGAAGACCACACGTCGCCAATGCTCTTCACCCCACGTAATATGCGCATTAGCGAAATTCAAACGTTCAGTTTGTATATATTGCGACAACACTGGTTCGATTTTCAATTTTTTCGCATTAACAGCAGCACTGCCAGCCGTTGTCGCACCGCTACGCATTTTTGCGCCCACTGTGCCCGCTTTGGTCGTATCCACGGTGCCATTGGAGCGTGCATTAGCAGCTGAGGAGCGACTAGAGTTGGTTGCATTCGATTGCTGTGTTGGCGCATGACTGGAGGCTGTACCACCGCCGGTGCTCGAACTGGCCGCTGAAAAATTCGAGTTCTGATTTAAAGCGTGTATGGGTAGCGTACGATTCGGATTGTAATTTTGTTGGTTGTGCTGAGCACTTTTGAATTTATGATTTGCCGCACCCGTGTTGGCTAATGTATTGGCAACGTTGGATGAATTGTTATTATTATTATGATGGCTGTGATTGTGGTTGTGGCTGTTGTTGTTGCTGCTGCTCTGCTGATAGTAGGGGTGGTGATGGTGGTAGGTCATATGCTGCTGATGTATGGTGGGCTGTTTGAGTTGCAGCTGCTTGAGACGATGTTGTTGTTGTGATTGTACAATCAATTGCTGTTGTTGTTGTTGCGTCTGTCTACAGGAAGTTGCTGCTGCTGCCAGTGCGGTTAGACCTTGCGCTGCTGTCACTGCGCTTGCTTCTGTTGTAATGTTTTGTAAATGCGTTTGTTGCTGTTGCTGTTGTTGAAAATGTGCAAGCTGCTGCTGCTGTTGCTGATGTTGTTGTTGATAGGCCTGCGTCGTCACCGGTGTTGCTGTGTGTTGTTGTTGCAATGGCAAATGTATTTGTGTAATAGCCGCTTTGCCTGCTGCTGTTCTGTCTGTTGGCGCAGTTCCGCAATAATTGTCAGTGTGTTTGAGGTAGTGTTGTAGGGCCATCAGAGTTTAACCAGGCGCTTGTTAGCCGCCACTGCAAACTCTTTTAATTGCTTTTCCCAAAATGTTGAGGAATGATTTTTTGTTGTTTTTTTTTTTTACTTTGCTATCCCCAAACAGCAACCGGTTCAACGAAAGTGCGACGTTTTTGTGTTATTTTGCTTGTTGTTCTAGTGGAAATGCTTTTGGCTTGTTTTTAATTCAAAATAATTTAATTATTATTTTTTAAATACTTCTCGTTACACACGGTCGATATTTTTCAACGATATTGCATCGTTACTTTACGTATTTCATCTTCATCACAGTCAAAGGCCAAAATGAACGAAAGTTTGCATGTATGTATGCATGTATATCAATCGATTTTCATGCGATTTTGTTTTGGCAAGCATACATTTGAATATGTATGCATATGGAAGTTCACTTTGCTTATGTGCACATATGTAGTATGTAAGCTTATATATATACGCTGCAGCGTATTTTTATATTAATTTTCAAAATTTCCTTATCTATATTATTATTGAGTAGCAGTAGTAGCAATGCTCTATACATATGTATTTAGTGAATATTTAATAGGTTTAATTATTCAATGAAGACTGTAGACTTATATTACTGTTGTATGTATGTGTATACATAGAATCTGAAAGTAAAAAATGTGAATGAAATTAAATTAAAAAATTTTATCTAGTGCTGGTCGAAAAGTAAAGGCAGTAAACTTATGGAAATTAAAAAAATAAACACTAAAACACAAATTTGTTGCATAGTTTCAGGCGCAATGGCACTTTCTCGGTTTCCTATGAGCAAAAAGGTTTGCTTCCTTTATATTGATCTATACACTTTGCAAATTCTACACATTTTATTTACACATTTTGCTTTTATTACGCGAAAGAACAGCGGTTTAAATATATATATATATATATATATATATAAATACTCGATGTTATATATGTAAGTTTGTGCATTCTTTTACTTAAAAATTTTGCTTAAAGTAAAACAAATTGGTAAATCCGTACAAATGACGAATTAATTGCTTTGATGCAAAAAAAAAAAAAAAAAAAAATTATGTAGGTATGTACATAAGATGTGCGCAAATAGCATATCTTCGCGTTAGTGAGATATCAATTAAAAGTTACCGTAGATGGCAGCAGCAGCAATGTGAGGCAACACACTTACATAAACACATAGTGGCCATAGTCGACAACAAGCCAGATGCACTACATTTGTTTATTTGTATATAATTATTTATGCATTGTAGATTTATAGAGTATCCAGTACATATATACATATGTATGTCTTTAAACTCAATTATGCACTCGAAATTGATTAAATTCTCAATTTTCATTCCATAATATCCGCATTCAGATGTGAAATCTTACACCACCACCATGTTGGAAGACCATGCCCACATATACTACACGCCACACACATACACACACCTGAAAGGGTGCCAGCTGAAGTGATTTCAAAATGATTGAAAATTTTGTGTGTTCTGCATTTAGTTGATGGCCGATGTTTATTTAGTTTACACTGCAAATATAAGTACACAGCCATACACACGTATGTATGCGTATATATCAATACACTGATTAATATACACACATTTTTGTATATACAGAAATGATAAAGCAAATCAAGCTACGTGCGTTTGCGTTCCAAGCACATAAATATATACATATATACATATATATATATATGTATATATGTATATATGTATATACATATATTTATATAAATACGCACTTTGTGCATACATATTTACACCGAAAACCAGTCGATACTGTGAATATGTACATAAATCGTGACGAAACGAAAATTTTGCTCTCGGGAATTCGCTGGATGCGAACGATTAAATTTTTCTTTATTCCAAATTCACATTCTTAAGCATTTTGATTTGTATTCTTTTCTATTTTTTTGCCTTTTTATTATGTGCTCTCAATATAAAATCTTTGCATATATGTACATATATATATGCATACATATATATGGATTCACTGAAAATTAAAAAAAAAAAAACAATGGAATCACTTTGACCAGGCACAGTGTAGCACATTTGGTTGCAAAAAAATCCACTTCCGCAACCACACACACTTCATAGCCACAGTTATTTGATCTTAATACGAAATTTCGTATACACATACACACTTTTAACATTACCTTTATTTAGATTATTTTGGCTGCATGGATGAAACGGTGTAAATTAAGTTCCATTTTATATTGAATTTTTTTTTGCTTTATTAAGAATATTTGCTAATAAAAATGGAAACTTTGCATATCCGATGCAGCAACAGACAGGGCGAGCCAATGACAAAATCTGACTTTACGCAGGCAGAGGAGTTTTTTTTTTAATACAGCTGTCAAATGACATTCGCATTGTTGCATGAAATGTCAAAAAAAGTCTTCAATTTGATTCAACAATTATAAAGACTCATAATAATTATTGAAAATACAAAATTTTGGAAATTAAATCCTTAATTTACGCTGTAAAATAAATAAAATTCCATTTTGAAAGTTTTGAAATAAAATACGTAAAAATTTAAGTAACTACTACTACCACCCTGTGGTGCTTATTGTGAATGGTTTGCTTCTGAACCAGGTGCTGCATTTCGAATTTTCACTAACAAATTTAGTTAAATTTTTTATTTAATACATATTATCATTGTGTTATCAATTTATAAAACCTTTAAAGTTAATTACAAGAAAAAAATTTTTTAAGCGGATATTTATTTGAAATCTTTGCCAAAATTACCTTCCGAGTTAATGCATTCAAATTCTAACTGTTATATTCTGTTATAAACAGTTACTTAAAAATTCTATTATCCCTCAAACCGTGCTGTCTTCAAAAACAATTTAATATTTAGTTTTTTTTTTTTTCAAAACGTTTGCATTGTGCTGTATTAAGTTTGTATCAAAATTAATACTAACATTAAATCACATAATATGCAAGCAGATCTTAAAAGATATATGTATGTATTGTAAATATTTACGTAGACGCAAATTCAAAATTTTAGGCAAAATGTACTCCCGACATGCAGCCCGCCATCATAAACATCTAAATAGCTGGATTATCATTTAAATTGTACAACAATATTAACCATTCATTATTGAATGGCTTAATCAGTTGGATTTTGAATAACTATTAATATGAAATCTTTATCAGGCGCAACCATAATTTCATGTTTCTTTGAGCGTACGCGCAGGAAAGTCAAATCGTTGGATGGATCCAAATCACGTACAACACTGCGTGCTTTATCCGAGAGTTGACTCATAAGACCAGCATATTGTACTGTTGTCGTATTGTCCAATGTGGATTTCACTGGGATACCTAGGGGAAACATAAAAGGCAATAAAGTAAGTCAACGTATATACATACATATGTAATTACCTTCATTGTTGACAACAATGGTACCGACAACACCCTTATGTGACTGTATACGTTTTAACGTTTCCTCGACTTCTTGCGACTAGACTTACATAAGCAAAATTAGATTTTAATGTTTTTAATTTAATTCTTGTTGATATTTACCATGTTTTCCTGGACTAATGGCTTAAATTGGGAGAAATTTGCAAATTTTCACTTGAGTCAATGCACGTCAACCAGTATGAAAATCAATGTTGTCATCGATCAAGCAGAAAACTGAGACAGGGTTGCATTGCGCAAATAACAAAATGCACTATGCACTGTTTTGGGAGCTTTCTTTTCAGGGTGGCATGTTAGCAGAAAGTCGTTTATTCTGATTAGATTCTAATAGATTTTTCTAAAAATTGCTTTATTTAATTTTTTTTTCACTTTTCAAAAAGATTTTTTTGTTTATGAGTCAAATCGGTAGCTTATTTTTTTACTTGCTCAAATATTTTATCAGTAGTAGTTTATAGTTTTGATATATCTGTCTTTGTGCCTTAAACTAAAACTAATTTTCATTAAACTTTATTCAATTTTTGGTATATTCAAAACTTTTTAATGTTGGTAAGTACATTTCGATCAAAAAAAATGGTAGAAATAATAACAAAAATTAATGTTCTCAACAGACAGTTCAACTGGAAAACGTTGTACGCAGAAATGCAGAGAATACGGAGCGTATAATGAGAAATGCCATTGGCTACGTAGTGTCAAATAATGCTCTAGGTACCGTTATACAATCTACATTCGACAATAGCACTTCCGGTGGTATAACTAAATTGATTAGCGGCGTTCTCGTGCCAACTGCACGCAGCGCAATTCGAGATTTAGATACTACTAACGATTTGGCCTTTCTACGGATTGCAACAAGAAAATTTGAATATTTAGTAGCACCGGAAAAGGAATTCACCATTGTAGTGGTGCAATAAGCATGTGCATCTCATTTAACCATTAGTAAATCGTTACGATTTTTGCATATTTTATATATTTCTTATAATAAAAACTGCACGGAGCGCAATTCGAGATTTAGACACTACTAACGATTTGGCCTTTCTACGAATTGCAACGAGAAAATTTGAATTCTTAGTAGCACCGGAAAAGGAATTCACCATTGTAGTGGTGCAATAAGCATGTGCACCATCAGTAAATCGTTAGAATTTTTGCATATTTTATATATTTCTTATTATAAAATCTTTATTAAATATTCGGCTTTTCTAAATTCATAACTGTATTCTATCTTGTGCATTTTGTACCACCATTACCGTTATTCTACCATCGGGCGTTACGAGCACCTCATTGGCTTTTGTGCGTACACGCAACATTAATAGCTCATCATCAGCATCCATCTTCTGTAAACCCAATTGCGCCTTTTCCTTCAGGATTTCATAAAGACCGGCAAATTCAATAGCGGTTTGTTTTTCCATAGTCGTCTTAACGGGATTACCATTTTTATTTAATATAATTATATCGACAATGTCCGGTTTTTGCTGGACTTGACGAAATACTTCTTCCACGTAGGAGCGTGTACGTTTCACCTGTAATTGAAAATATAATTTAAAAAAAAATGAAGCGAAACTTTTTTACATGAAAACTTACAACTTGTTGTGTGGTTTGCATTTTGTCTCTTTAATTAATGAATCTTGAATGAAAATATTGAAATATACATACATACATATATTTGTATGTATGTAAATAGATATATGAAAAAATTTAATTAGAAACGCAATGCTAACTCTGTAAGCCCGAAGTGTATGTTTTGGTATCCATGACATTCCGGTGTTTATTTTTTAAGGAATATAGGTCAATATGTGCAGGAATGCTTCAATAAGCTCCAGTTGTAGTGAGTTTAGTATGCCTAATGAGATAGTTACCCTTTATTAGTGTTAAAATATGTATAGAAAATAAAACAATAAGCGCACGGCGACGGCTTTCATAGCAACATAATTTTTATAACTGTAAATTTATACATACACATCTGGGCATGCAGAGGTAAGTGATTTTTGCCCGAGTTCGTCCTTCAATATCTAAAATTATAGAAAATCAATTAAAATATTAATTTTTCTAATAGCGAACGCCTCTCGGCAGGAAAAGCTTCTCATAAAATATCCGTCAGCCATTTGCAGACGGTTCAGAATAAATTTTTAGACGCACGCCAAATTGGTGAAGGAGCTCAGCCGAAAGTTGCTTCAAAGAGAAATACATCGGAGGGAATGCTTGAAGTTTGACAATTCCTTGAGTTCTGTGAATAAAATAAATTACATATTTAAATAAAAATATAATTGTTTTCATCATTTTTTAGAAGTTATCGATATTTTCAGAACAGGTTCTTAAATGGGTAAATAAAATTATTTAAAATATATTTAAATGATTCCAAATTTAAACGTGTATTAATTTAATAAATTTTTTTTAATTTTCTTATAAATTATTCTCCTTAGTAGTCGGTTATAATTTCAATAAAATTTTTCCAAAAAACAAATTGTTTTGCATGCATTCCTATGCATCTCTGCCATATACAGTCAGTGGCATCTTCATAGTTGTTAAATCGCGCCTTCATTGTAGTCAAGTTAAATTCATTGAAGTGTAGGCTGAAAGTTTTGTTGCTATTAAATATTATTTATCAAATAATTTGAAACACATACTTATCAAACTATATACATATATACACGCTACTCTAAGCCAACAAAAAAGAGCGATAAAATTTCCAAGATATGCGAACTGAATAAGAGGCTGTAAAAGCATTTCCGTAAAGTGAAATATGACAATTATAGACTGCTGCAGTGAAATATCTTTGGTAATAGAAATTTGCAGAAAGGTAAGCACGATGGTGATGATGATGATAATGGCTAAACATTGATGGGAAGGTGGTTCAGTGAAGCGTGAAGAAAATGGAGTTTAAATAGCTGCAAATGCGCTGGACAATTTATTCAACGCTTTGCGGTATAGGAAAATAATTAAAAATCGATACATATGAAATACGCTTCAATGAAGCATCTACATTGTGGCTCAGTGAAAATCTTGTTAAAAAAAAAAAAAAAAGCGAAGTACACACAAGCCGTATGTGATACGCCTCATAATTAGAACACCGTCCGCAAAACCCCATTCATAAAGTAAAAAAAAACTCTACCTACCGGTCTGACCAAAAGGGATACTGCAACTGCGCATGATTAGATTTTTCTGCTAGGTACTACCATATTAACATTTCCCAACCTAACTACGATATTTCTCACTTTATGCTGGTGTTGACAGCATAGCTGCAAAGTACAAAATAATTTGGCGTATCATAATCTGTCTTAGGAAGACAGCTATCACAGTTTGCACAGCACTGCTCCAGTTCTTAAGTTGATTTTCAATGGATTAAAAGTAATTGACTGTTGGCCGGGATTGTTCGTGGCAGATATTATATTATTTAAAATATGCGGTTTGTGGGCCAGGAATTTAGTGTGCTGAGATGTGTCTCTAAAGTCAGTGAACTAAATGTATATATATGAATTGAGAAAGCTTAAAGATTGGCTTTAACAAGATATGTGTATTTAACATTTACTAAAGAATTAGTTAAATTTCATCAGTAGTAGCTTCTGCAACAGTAGAATACGAGTATATTAAATAAGCTGTTTAAATAAATTAATATAAAATTCTTTTAACACTACAAAAAGTAATCACAGTAAGCGCATCATGTGTGTTGGGTATTTATAGAAAAACAACAAAAATGGCTAAAAAAAAAATTATCATTAAATCTGAAATACCAGAATTATTTTAAGCCGATGACGCTTACGTATTTGTTTTACCTAAACACCTGACAAGTTGGACTCGCTAGCTACATATACGTACATACACACTGCGTGCATAGTATATACATACATACATCGTGTATATGCAGCGAAGCAAATGTTAAAAGCGTAAACAAAATTAAACTTGAAATGATTAAATTTAAATATTTATTAAGTATTAATTTTACCTATGCTTTTAATTGAATAAAATGCACTAAAGCCACGTTAGAGTTACTTAATTTGATTATGCGCGTTTAGCGGAAAAAGAAAAAAAATCGTAAGAGGTAATCTGCCAGCGATTACAAGCAGTTTACAAGCATCGCAAGGCGTCACATAGCATCGTTTTTGGCCAGCAGCAGTGCGCATCGCGTAGATCTCTGTTTGTAAACACTACACTTCAGCTTCGCGCTGTCGCCGTAATTAGAGGAAATGATGTCACCAAGCTATTTTGACTACTCGCCCATACAGAATACACCCCTCGAACGTCATGTCATGATGTGATTTTTGTTATATTTTGGCTGATCAATATTTTTTGGTTTTTTTTTTTTGTGTGTGTTAAATTTCTTCACTCAAAGCACATACAGACATTCATACATACATACGTATGTATGTATGTATGTATGTTAGTATAAGCGTGTGTTTTTTTTACGCCTGATGAATAATTTTTAAACTCACACGGCACATCATCAAATCCCCAAATGCGCTTGCTGAAGTTTTAGAATTCAGCAGACGCCCACACATACATGTACATATGTAAGTATAAACTAGTTCATGAAGATGTGCACCCATGAAATATTACATATATTGCATGGTGGGAGGCTTTCTAAATAAATAAAAACAACAACATAAAAATACAATTATACGTCACCAGTCGTCGCCGACTGGCGCCTTCTTGGAGGCAGAAATATTTCAAATTTACGAAATAGCGTTTTATCATTTTCAGTATTAAATTCTTGCATTTATTTTATGCATTAAAAAGTGTAATAAGGCAAGGCATTAAGGCAAGTTAAATTAAAATGAAATTAGTTTGTACGCAGACATACAGATGTAAATATATTTATATCTATATATGTATGTAGGTACATTCATGCATTTGCATTTGCATTATATTTCTCTTTCAACCATTGCCTTGAACACATTTATTTTTCCATGAACAATATTTCTCATTGTCGTATTTTCTAATGCAATTTACACTTTTATAAATGTCACAAATCAATATTTTTTCCATGGACATATCACTGCATTTGAATATCATCAGTGCGTTTATGTTGAGGCATTCAAGCAGTTTAGCACTGCTTTTAACGGCAACTTTCACAAAAAAAAAAACGCGCATAAAAAATAAAGCAAATATTTGTATGGAACTAATTTGTTAAGCATATGTATTTATAAGTCAAATGAGGAAACTAAATGAATAATTTTCACATAAATAGAAATGAGTAAGTCACACTTCGCCGTTAGATTATTTTATTGCACTGATATTCAAAAAAATTATAAATTAGCTTAAAATTAATTTACACCTTTTATCTCACTTTTCTTCTTATATTTTTTAAATTTCATTTCAGTATACTTGCCACCACGCGTTTCAGTGATCTTAACTGATAATTAAGAATTCTAACTTTCCACAAAAGCCTTAAATCTTTGTATCGCCGCCTCGATCGAAAATGGAACTGGAATCAAGTATAGCTATACTGCAGGATTTGCGCTTACAAACATTCGATTCCATACGTTTTGCATCTTATCGTACAGCCTCCAAATTGCGTTACATACAAAAATCGACAAATTTACACTTAGTCGATATATGGAATGTCATCGAGGCATTCCGTGAGAATGGTTTAAACACATTAGAGCCGCAAAGTGAGGTGAGCGTGGCACGTTTGGAGACGCTCGTCTCATCACTCTATCATAACCTCAATAAACGTCTTCCCACGGCTCAGCAAGTGCCGGTTGATTCAAAGGCAGGTCTATTGCTCAACTGGTTATTGGCAGCGTATACAAGGTAAGCAGAGTTTTCAATTGAATTTTTTTTATGGCACGTGGCACCATTGTTGATTATATTTTATATAATTTTTTTTTTAGCGATAATTCTGGCAAAATTCGTGTATTCTCAATTAAGGTGGCTTTGGCGACTATGTGCTCTGGGAAGCTGGTTGATAAATTGAGATGTAAGTAAAGTGGTAATAACCAACAAGTGATAGTATTATTAAATTTATTTTATTTAATTTAATTTTATGTGATTTTAGTTTTATTTAACATAATTTTATTTTCATTTAATTTTATTTTATTTGGTTTTATTTTATTTTTACTACTATTTTATTTTTATAACTTATTTATTATTATTATTTGATTTGATTGCAATTTTGTTGAATTTGGTTTGTTATATTTTGTTTTATTTTATATCAACTGTATTTTTTATTTTTATTTTATTTTTTTTTATATGATTTTTTTAAATTTTTTTATTTTTTATTTATTTATTTGTTAAATTTTTTAATTTTAATTTTTATTTTATTTATTTTATTTTTTTTTCATATTATTTAATTTTTAATTTCTTTATTTTATATTATTAAATTTTTTAATTTTTAATTTTTATTTAATTTTATTTTTTGTTTTTGTTTTTATTTTTAATATTAATTTTAATTTTATTTTATTTTATTTTTTTAAATTTAATTTAGTTTTATCTTACTTTTTTATATTTTTTTAATTTTATTTAATTTTAAATTTTTTATTTTTATTTAATTTAATTTTTTATTTTTTGTATTTATTTTTATTTAATTTAAAAAATTTTTTAATTTTTTTTGTTTTTATTTTTTATTTTAATTTTAATTTTCTTTTATTTTATTTAATTAAATTTAATTTTTAATTTTAAATTTTTATTTAATTTTAATTTTTTTATATATTAATTTTAATATCCTTTTAAATTATTTTATTTTATTTTATCTTATTTTTTTAATTAATTTTTTGTTTTATTTTATATTTAATTTTTTATTTTTATTTTATTTTTTGTTTTTTGATGTTTTAGTTTTAATTTTTTTTAAATTATTATTTTTAATTTAATTTATCTTATTTTTATTTTTTTTATAATTTTTTTAATTTTATTTAATTTTTTTAATTCTTTATTTAATATTATTTAAGTTTTATTTTTTTTATTTTAATTTAAATTTAAATTTAATTTTATTTTATTTTATTTTAATTTTTTATTTAATTTTTTATTTTTATTTTATTTTTATTTAATTTATTTTTTAAATTTTAATTATAATTTAATTTTATATTATTTCATTGTTATTTTTTTTTTAATTTTTAATTTTGAATTTTTCTTAAATTTTTTTTAATTTTCAATTTTTTCGCCGAAAATCTCCAATTTCCATCTCTTTTCTTAATTTTGTTAATTTTTTTCTAGATATTTTTTCGCAAATATCCGATGGCGCTGGTCAATTGGTACCTTGGAAACTCGGCGAATTTCTACGTGAAGTATTGGCACTACCAGCAGCCGTTTACGAATCTCCAACATTCCATTATAACGACGGCTTGGAGGAGGAGATTTTCCCAGCTGAGAATAAAGTGACGGTGAATGATTTCATGGCAACACTTATGTCCGAACCGGGTCCATCGTGTCTTGTTTGGTTGCCGCTGTTGCATCGTTTGGCCACTGTTGAAACAATTGTACATCCGACCATCTGTTCGGTATGTCATAAGGAGAATTTTACGGGATTTCGTTATCGTTGTCAGCGGTGCCACGCCTACCAATTATGTCAAGAGTGTTTTTGGCACGGCAAGACATCACTGAATCATCAAAATGATCACGAAGTCAAAGAGTATTCCAGTTATAAATCGCCCAGTAAACAGATCGGCCATTCGCTGCGTAAAAGCTTCCGATGTGTGCCCGAGAAGACGACACAGGTGTTGCCACGATTTCCCGAACATCCGGAAAAGACATTGAATCTCTCACATATTGTACCGCCATCGCCATTGCCGTCACACAATGGTTTCACCGATCCGCCACTAATGCCCGGCGGCGGTGGCGTGCCCGGTGGCGTACATAGCGGTGGCCTGTTGTATGATCGCTCCAGTACGCTGGATTCACGCGCTACCGGACGCAGTCTGGACAGTGCCACCGGTGCAAGTATGTCACGTATGGCCAACGCATCGGCCAATGATGAGGAGCATCGTTTAATTGCACGCTATGCCGCACGTCTTGCCCAAGAGAATCGCGCGGTGGGTTGAGAATTATAACGTTGTAAAAAAAAAAGCATTACTAATTTACTCTTCTCTCAATTTTTTAGCCAGCCCATCCTGGCAACACTGATAACTCTGGTAGCATCGGCTCGGATAATTCACGTGCGCAGCGCGAACTAATCGCTCAACTGGAATCTAAAAATAAAGAGATAATGCGTGAAATAGCACGACTTCGCCGTCAGCAGGAAGTCGAGCAGATCACACCGGAAAATCCAGCGCTTATAAATGAATTGCGTGCATTGCGTCAGCGCAAGGGTGAACTTGAGGGTCACTTGGGTGCTCTGCAGGACTCGCGTCGTCAACTAATGGAACAATTGGAGGGTCTCATGCGTATGCTGAAGAATCAGCAAACAACCTCACCACGTTCCACACCCAATTCCAGTCCACGTTCAGGTAAATCGCCACCCATGCCCGCTGGCATGGGAGTGTTGGGTGCTGCAGCCATGCATACACAACAAGGCCAACAACCAACGACACACGGTCTTATGGGTATGGCTGGTGGCGGCGGTGGTAGTGGCGGCGGCGGTGGCGTTGGCGCGCGTGCAACGCAGCAGCAGTTATTACAAGGTGCACAGCAACAACAACAGCAGCAGTCCTTTAATACAAGTCAACTGGAACAATTGAATCAAATAAGCAATGAAGTGCGTTCAGCATTTACAGGCAATAATACGAGCTCAAGTAAGTGTTGACATCAAAACGGTAATATTATGGAGTTACTTGTTTGCCGTTAGGTAGGGGGACTATTAGGAAGGGAAAGAGAGGCTTCAAGAATTTTATGAACTGTTATTGAGTGAGTTGACTTTTTTGAATATCTTAAAATAAAAATTCGAGAATTTATGAGCAGTTTAGATGGAGTTTTTAAGCCAAAACGTGCTTTTATTAATTAAAAGTCTTCAAATAGTCAAGTGGCGAAAGCAAAAATCTTCTATAGCGGTAACTGCTGACTAAAATGTTGGGCGCTATATTGACGAAAAAATCAAAAGGAACTAAATACGAATATTACGGGCGTTAAAAGGGAGCTTAGGAAGTACAGTTAACTGTTTTTTTTTTTTTTTTGTTACAATCTGCTGTAAATGTGTTTACAGATAGCTTTTTATGAGCGAAAACGCTTAGAAAACGTTGGTTTTCCTACATTTCAAGTATTTTTTTAAACACAACATTACAGTAAACAACAAAAATTCTACTAGTTTTTAGCTTAGTTAAATGTTTATACAAATTAATGCTTTATTAACGCTTATCTCGATGTGTTATATGGGTGTGTGTACATATGTATATGTGTAAACTTAAACTTGATGCGCAACGCTTTCATCGCCACCAAAAACAAAAACAAAATTTAACAATTTGTCTACGTCTATGTGTAGCCTTCATGCATAATCCAATAGCTGAGATAAATGACGCTGCTGATAATATAACATCGGCACTTTCGAATTTAGTAAACGATTTGAATACAGGTAAATAACATCGCACACGCTCATACACACACGTACTCACACAAGCACACACATGCATACAACTTCCCACTAGCCAGCCGCTCAGTTCATGCACATTTGTAGGCGTTTTGATCATATGACTTAATTGCAGTAAATTTTTACGCCCATATGTATGTGTGGGGTAAGAAGTTAACAAATCATTATCATTACAAGTATATATGTATGCATGTATACTTCATATACCGCTAATTTATCAACTTTCAGCGTTGCTCGCTGCTTTTCAGACTTACTAGCTTGAAATTTTTCATTGCATCTGCTGTCTGCTATCTGCTTCTACAAATTACGCATATTTGTCTGCTAAAATGTCATCAACGCTTCGAAAAACAATTTCAAATTCAATGCTTTGTGGTGTTAAACTATGCTTAAACACTTTTTCAGGGCCAACAGCGTTATCAATGCAACCTCGTTTTATAATGCCGCTTGGTAAGTTCAAGTAGCTTGTTGGATTTTGTTGGCTGAGCGGCAAGAATATGCAGTTTATTTCTTAAAAAAAAAAAAGTGGAGCTTTTGTGGAAAATTTTATACAATTTGATTTCTTTTGTTTTCTTTTATTTATTATTTAATATTTCATACTTTTTTCGTAACAAAATTCCGTGTAAAGCAACTTTTAATGTAACACACACTCACACACACATGAATTTTTTTGTACCTTTCATGAACATTAAATGATATATTAACTTGGATTCGAACCGTATGAATACCAGAGGGAGGTGGAGTTAAAGAAATATAGATTCATCAAATTTATACCGATATAATCGGAATGCCGAGCTGAGTGGATTTAGCCATCTCCGTTTGTCCGTCCGTCTGTTTGAGCGCAATTTAATCTATCCACCTAACAGGTGATCCATTTCGACGGTTTCTTACATTTTAAACAAAAAAAATACAGAAAATGGAAATTTAATGGGGAAAGTTTATTATCATTCGAAGAAACATTATTTGGAATTTATTTTTTGAAGATTATCTCTTTCAGAAGTCGGCCACAGCTACGTCTCAGAAGGTCCATCCAATTGAGTTAAATTTTCGATGACTCGTTCGAGCATTTCTACTGGTAACTGGCGAATGACATGCAAGATGTTTTGCTCCAAGACCTAAATCGAAGCGGGTTCGTCCGCATAGACTTTAGACTTTATATATCCTTACAAGAGAAAGTCTAATGGTGTGATATCACACGATCTTGGTGGCCAATCGACCGGTACAAAACGTGAAATTATCTGCTCACCGAAGTATTCTCTCAATAAATTCATTGATTGATGCGAAGGGTGTGGGAAGTGGCGCCGTCTTGTTGAAACCAAATCGGAGATCACGAACTTCAATTTCAGGCATCAAATAGTCGGTTATCATGGCGCAATAACGATCGCCATTGAAGGTTACTTTCTCACCGGCAATATTTTTGAAGAAATTTGGACCGACGATTCCACCGGCCCACAAACGACACCAAACCATTGTTTTTTCTGCATGAAATTGCAGCCCTTGAATCTCTTCACGTTGCTCTTCGTCCCTAGCGCGGCAATTTTGCTTGTTTATATACCCATTGAACCAGAAATGGGCCTCATCGCAAAGGCAAGGTCGAGCGGCGTCAGTACTTGCGCAAGCTGTATTTTGTACGCTTTTAATTTAAGATCTGGACGTAAAATGCGCCAAGTCTTTCCATATGTCAGTCCGAAAGTATGCTGCGAACGGCACCGAATCGATTCTCCACGGTCTTACACGGTGTACGGCCGCTATGTTTTCTTCACTGCGTGCTGGACGTGGTCTATTCGGTCGAATATTATTCAATAATGAATGCTGGGTCGCAAGATGGGTGATGGTGTTGCGAATAGTACGCTCAGTAGGCCGATTATGTTGATCATAAGAACGAGCGAAGCGCGCGATACACATTCTTTACAGAACGTGAATTTTCGTTGCATGAATGTTGAATGATTTGTAAACGTTGTTCAGAGGCATAAGTCTTTCCATTCGATGAAATGGGCCAAACAATGTTGAACAAAAATAACATTACAGCTTGATACGACTCACGCGTGATCTGTCAAAAAAAGGCTATTGAAAAAAGTACCTCTCCTTGGATCACCCTTTATATTCTATTAAATATTGACACTGATGATCATTGAAATCGGAGGATATCATATAGCCCTCATATAACCGATTTGTACAGATATGTGGTTTTGCGTTAAAAATCCGTCGAAAGGGTATCTCAAATTGTAAAATATGGTGCTCTACAGACATATTTTCAAATAAATATTTACAACGAAATTTATCTAAATCGAATTTTGCATTTTGTAATAAATGTGATATGTTCATGAGAGCTATAAAGACTACTACGGTATGACCGTAGACACCACTTCCTCTTTGTTTTACTTTAATGTAGTTTTGTAGATATTATTCTCTGAGGTTCCACATGAAGTTTCACTTTAAAATGAAAAATTATTATTCGACCCGTCGAATTTTTACAAGTAACGTTGTACAGTGGATTTGTTAGAGTTAAAAAAACAAAGATTTTTTTTTTCAAACAAAGATTTCTTGTTTTCATAATTTCTTACCGTCTTATATATTTTTGCATATTAAAAAAAATTATAAAAAAAAAATTATAAAAAAAAAATTATAAAAAAAAGTTATAAAAAAAAAGTTATAAAAAAAAAGTTATAAAAAAAATTATAAAAAAAATTATAAAAAAAATTCGCCGTCCACTCTACAACGTGTTGGTGGAAAAAATGTAATTATGCTATAAAATGTTATAATTGCCTACAATTAAAAAAAAAAGTTTATTGCCCATCATGATCTCAACTTTATTTTAGACTACTTTCCTAATAGACGTCGTAAAAAGCGTTGCAATTGTAAACATTCAAATAACGACTTATAAACTTCTTTACCATTCTTTGCCCACATACATGTGCCAACTAACAACTACTACTACTACCACTACCACACAACGCAAACAAACCTCTGTAACACACATATATATGTATATATATATATATACGAAACTACCTACATTTGACCTCGCTGGCCAATTTTTTTCTTTTTATAAAAAAAATTGTGCTAAAAACAAACTACAAAAAAAAAATGAAAATTTTTATGAAAAAAAATACAAAAAAAAATGATTGAACGAAAGCTATGCGTCACGTTGTGGGTGGCGAATCATCCTCATCGCAAACGGATGATGACCACGAAGTACTAATGCCAAAGATGGCGCCACCATCAGCAACAGCGCACGATAACGCAGATGTTGAGGCAGAAGAACGTCGCCTATTCGAGGATGTCTTCCAAACCGATGAGGAGTACAAATGGTTTGAGGAATGTGAACGTCGTACACATACTCAACGCAGTGTTATGTGTTACAAGGATTATCCGGAGCTATTGATTGATGATGAGCATGCCGGTTTTCCGGCGCTACACGAAATTGGCGAGACAATCGATGAATTACAGTTGATTATGCATGCGTTAATTATGAAATATAGTATGAGCTTGTAATGAAATTTTTGGGGAAATATTGAAAATTCGGTGTCTAACTCTAAAAGGTTAAGAAGAATTGTTGAAGGTACTTACTGTGTGTAAAAGAAAAGTTGCAATTACGAAAAAAAATAGGAGTAGAATTTTTGCACCGAGGAATCTTTCATTTCATACGTACATTTTACATTATTTTAATGGATTTATTTATTTATTTTTTTTATTTTATTTATTGTAGTTTTTTTTATTTAATTTTTTTTAAGTTTTTTTTTTATTCGTTTTTGCTTGTTTTTTTAATATTTTTTTATTTTAATTTTAATATTTTTATTTTTATTTTTTTGTTTGTGTTATTTTTTTAATATTTATGTTTTTTTTTTAATTTTTTTATATTTTTTTTTAATTTTTTTAAATTTTATTTTTATTTTTGTTTCTTATTTTTTAATTTAATTATTATTATTTTTTACAACTTTTTTTTTTAGTTTTTCATTCTATTTTTCATTTTTTTTTTTTGTTATATATTAGTTTTTTTCAATTTTTACTTTTTTATATACTTTTATTAATTTTTTTATTGAAATTAAAAAAAAAATTATGTATTTTTTTATTAACATTTTAATTTAAATATTTTTAATTTTTATTTTATATATTTTTATTTAACTGTTTTAGTTTTTTTATAATTTTTTCTAATTTTTTTTTGGTTTCTACAAATTTTTTATATTTTTTAAATTAAAAATTTTTTTATATTTTTTTTATATATATGTTTTAGTTGTTTTTTGTTTCAATTTTAATTTTTTAATTTATTTTAAATTTTTTTACCTTCATATATTTTTTTTTAATTTTTATTTTTAATTTCTTTATTTAAGTGTTTTATTTTTCATTATATTTTTTATTTTATTATTTAAAAATTGTTTTTGTTTGTACAATTTTTTTAATTTATTTTTAAATTTTTTTATTTGGTTTTTGTTTCAATTTTAATTTTTTAATTTAGTTTTAAATTTTTTAATTTTATATATATTTTCTAAGTTTTATTTTTAATTTCTTTATATTTTTATATATATTTTATTTAATAATTTTTTCATTTATTTATTTATATTTATAATTTTTTATTTTTTTATTTAAATTTTAATATTTATTTTTTATTTTCTTGATTTAAAAATTATTTTTTTATTTTTTACATTTCATTTTATTATATTTTACATTTGTTTAGAATTATTTTCCATTGTTTTTTAATTAATTTTCCTTCAAAGGTCATTGTAAATTTTGGCTCAGGTCATTGTAAATTTTGGCGATATTTATTCGAGCCATTTAGGATTCAGAAATCCAAAACTTATATTTTCTTCCTACATAAAACTAACTCTTGGATAAGATCACTTCACGATTTTGTAAAAAAAAAGTCACATCGTTCCTCTATTCTCATATGCTAGGTCAAGTCAAGATCAACAAAGTACTTTTTACCCTCATGAATGACTGCAATATCTCGGTTATTCAGTAATGCTAATTGAGTAAAAACACTTCACTTCACGCACCGTTAGTTAAAATCATTAAATGCATTTCTGTAAATGTCGTTTAGCCATAAATTTAGACTTTTACGATTCACAAAATATACATATAACTAAAAAAAATGTATATATCTAGATATCGGCAACAAAAAGGCGTAGGTGTCGATACTGGAAAAAAAGTTTGTTAATGCTAATACTTTGGAAAACTATATATTTAGTAAATTTCAGTAGCCTTAATAAATATTAAAAATGTTAATTTTAAATATTTTTTTTTATTAATTATTTCTCAATTTAACTTTAAATGCGATTTTACAGACTTTGATGAATCGCAGTCGTATGACAATGAATGGATCGTTAAGGTAAAGGATTGCTGAAAAAATAAATAGAGAAAAAAATAATAAATTATAATATAAAGAAAAGAAAAAATCAACATAAAACTAAATTCAATCAATTAAAAGTAAAAAAAAAATAAAATAAAAATAAAAATATAAAAATATAAAAAATAAAACAATATAAAAAATATAAAGATATATAAAAAATAAAAATAAATTAATATGTAAAAGAAAACTATAGAAAATAAATAATTAAAAAAAAGATAATGAGAGAAATAAAAAATAAAAAAGAAATGAAAAAAACAAAGAACATTATAAAAATAATATAAAATTTAAAAACTATTGAAAAATAAAAATAAAAATTAAAATAAAATAAAATTATAAAATATATAAAAAAAATATTAAGTTAAAAAAAAATATAAAAAATATAAAAAATTAAAATATTGAAAAAAAAATCTATAGAAAAAGCTATAAATATTATTAGAAAAAAAACTATAAAAATTAAAAACAATATAAAAATTATTAGCGTTAAAAATATAAAAATAAAAAATAAAAAATATAAAAGTTATAAAAAAATTATAAAAAGAAACTTCCATTTCTTATGAAAATATATGAAAAAGAAAATAGTACAAATAAATTAAATATTTTCAAATAAAATTAAATATAAAAAATATGAATATATAAAAAATATCTAAATTGAAAAAAATTGGTAATATAAAAAACTTGAAAAGTTGAAGAATAAATATATATATATATATATATATATATATATATATAAAATATATATGTAAAATATATATCTAAAATAAAAAAAATAAAAATAATTAAAGAATTAAAGAGAAATAAAAAAAGAATTAAAAATACAAAAATAAAAAAGTTAAAAAATAAAAAAATTTCAAATGAAAAAAAAAATATTTAAATTAAAAAAAAAAATAAAAACAAAATTGAAATTAAAAAAAAAAATAAAAAAAAATTAAAAATAAAAATTTCAAAATAAAATAAAAAAGTTGAAAATTAATAAGAATTTAAAAACATTAAAGAGTTTAATATATATATATATATATATATATATATAATTTAAAAAGGAAAAAAATAAAAATTAAAAATTAAAAAAAATATTGAAAATTAAAAAGAAATTAAAATATATATGTAAAAATAAAAATATAATAAAAAAAATTATAAAAAAATTATAAAAAACAAAAGAAAAAATTTGAAAAAATATAATAAAAATAAACAAAATTATAAACATAAAAAAATAATTAAAAAAGTTAAATTAAATAAATATTAAAAAATATAAAAATGAATGTTAATAAGAAACAAATAAAAAAATTAAAAATAAAAGGGAAATAGAAAAATTAAGTTAAAAAATAAATAAATAATAATTATATATAATTAAGAAAATAAAATAATAATTAAAAATAATATTATAAATGTTTAGTCTCCCTATCCATTCTACATACATTCTCTATGTAGTTAGTTGCAGTTCCCACTCTCTTCGTTCACCCATTTCTGCTCAAAACCCATCCCGAATCGAAAGTATCATGAATTGTCAATTATTGTCATTTATTGTTTTCAAATATAAGTTTAGTTCCATAAAAACAGCTATTTTTTGACAGATTTCCATATGTACATATATATACATTTAATTAAAATGAATAAAAAATACAAAAAAAATATATATATATATATACAAAAAAAATGAAAAATAAAAATAAAAAAAGGATAACGCCCCTCATCATGTCACTTGTTGTAGTTGAGACATTTATTGTATATAAAATCATTAGTTGGGTATATTAAAAAAAAACCATTTAATTGTATTAAATATCATCAAAAATTTTATTCAAAATGTAGCATTAAATTATTACACTTTTTCAACTCTCTCTCTCTCTCACTCACTTACAGACCAATGCGAGTAATCACTGGCATGAACAATTCGCTCAATGGCGTTTACAATATCAAAATGACTAAAAATGAGGCGACAGCAAGTAAAAAGAAGAAATACCGTTAGAAAAGTACTGCGGCAACTTGCTTATGTATGTTTTACATTTTTTTTACAACGGTTTATTTAAGCAGAAAATCTCTCAACATACAAAACTACTTAGAAAGGCGGAAGGAAATTTATTGAAATATGGAGTTAAAAAAAAAAAAAAATAATTAAATAAAAATATGCTAAATAAAAAAAAATCAAATATAAACTTATTATACAGTATATGAGGGACTAATTTATTTACTTTAACTTAAAATAATAACAATTACATGTATGCGAACTTGAATGAATTTAATTTTTTTTTTAATATGTATTAAGAGTAGAGTGTATTTGAGTTTGAAAATGTTGCTTTATTTCTTTTCATAATTTTTTTTCTTTTTTATTATGACTATGAATTTATTTATTTTTTGTAAGTAAGCGGGTAACAAACAAAATGTACTTAGAACTTTATTATTCTAATCAATGGCGGAAGTAAATAAGAATTAAATAAATATTTGTATTAAATTAAGACATGTAAAAGGAAAGACTCATAAGCAAATAAAAAGTAAATAAATAAAAAATAAAAATTAAAATAAACTAAATTATATATATATGCATATTATATAGTAAAAAATGCAACAAAAAAAAGTAAAATAATAATGAAATTCTAAATTTGAAAAGCTTGAAATTGCGTTAAACTGACTTTTAAACGTATTTTAAACGATGTTGTTTGTTTGTGTGCGTACGCCAAAGACGTTCGCATATGAAAACATAAAAATTTAATGAACTACATATGTATTACTTATTTATATATACATATGTATGTATATTAAAGTATTTTATTTCTTGTTTTTAGAAATTTGCTGGCGTAATGTTTTACATAAAATTGCATAGACATACGTATATAAGTGGGTATTCCTTCATTAATCGATGTTGCGCCTAAAAGTGTGCTGTAAAAGTTTAACATGCCAATGTTATGTCACTGTTAAGGCAATATTGTCTGAAAGAAAGCGGTTTGCCTTAAAGAAATTGATGGATTTTTAGCGAAAAAAATTGATTTTTATTTTTTAGTATTTTTTTTCCCTTAGCATGGACAAATTTTATATATCTTAATTCCATTTTATTTGTCTATGTTATATTTTTATATATTATTATTATTTTTTTCTTTAAATTTATTATTGTATATATTCATTTTCTTATATTTTAATTATTTTTTATATTTTGTCTTACATTGTTTTTGTATTTTATTTGTATTTTAAGATTATTTTTTATATATTAAACATTTTATATTTAATTTTAGTTATTTATATATTATTTATATTTTATTTTTATTCTTTTATCATTTTTTTTATAATTCTTTAAAATTTTATATATTAAACATTTTATATTTAATTTTAGTTATTTTATATATTATTTATATTTAAAAAAAAAAGAAAAAAGAATTCAGTTTTTTTATAATTCTTTAAAATTTTTTGTTAATAATTTATTTTTATTCTATTCTATGTGTTTAATTCTTTTTAATTTTATTTAAGTTTTTATTTTTTTGAAATATTTTTTATCTATTCCTTTTTAATCGTTTTGTTTTTTTAAATTATTTAAATTATTTTAACATTTAATTTTTATACTATTATATATTTGATTCTTTTTAAATATTTTTATTTTTTTGTAATATTTCTTGTTTCATTTCTTTAAGTATTTAATATTTTATATTTAATTTTTTTTATATATTCATATTTTCTTTTTTTCTTTTTTATATTTATTTTCTACTTTTATTATGGTATTTTTTTTTATTTTACCTTATTCTATTATATATTTTATTGTTTTAAATATATTTTTTAAATAATTTTAATTTTTTTTTTTTACTTTTTTAATATAAATGTTTTTTTTTAAGTTTTTTTTTTATATTTTATTGTATAGTTTATATATTATTTTTATTTTTTTATTTATTAATACTTTTTATTTGATTTTTGTTTTTTGTTTTTTATTTTCATATTTTACTTTTCTTCTTTATTTTATTTGAACTTCATTTTTTATAATATATTTAAAAAATTTCCTAATTTAATTAAAAAATTTTATAATTTATTTTTAATGTTCTTATATTTTATTTTATTCTTTTTGATATTTAATTTTTATTTTTATAAATTATATAATTTTTTTTTGTATAATTTTATATTTTTTATATTTTATACTTATATATATTTTTTATATTTTGGGTTTTTGTTTTTTAATTTTATTTTAATATTATTTATGTATTTTTATTATATAGTTATTTATTATATTTTTTTAATTATGTTTATTTTATATTAACTTTTTTTAAATTACATTTTTATTTATTTTTTATATTAATTTTTACATTTTATTTGTACGTTCCATTTTTATTTTGAATTTTTTTTTTTAGTTTTTAATTTTTTCATATCTTTAGTTTGTTTTATTTTTGTTTAATTTTTATATAACTATAATTCACTTGAAATTATTATAATACTTTAATTTTTATATGTCATTTATATTTTGTTTATATTTAAAAAAAATTAATTTTAAATTTAAATTTTGATTTAAACTTTTTTTAAATTTTTTATATATTTTTTATATGTAAATTTTTAATTTTATTTAATTTACTTTTTTTCATTTTTTTGCTTGTACTATTTATTTAAATTTTAATTTTTTGTTTCTAATATTTTTATAATTATATATTCCATTATAAAGTTTTCATCCTGAATTTATTTATTTATTTTTTTTATTTCACCATATTTTTATTTTGTTTAATTTTTGTATTTTTTTTTACAAAATTTTTTTTTATTGGTTTTATTTTTATATAACTATATTTCCCGTGAATTATTTATATATTACTTTAAATTTTATATTTTATTTATATTTTGTTAAAGTTTAAAAAAATTAATTTTAATTTTTTATTTTGTTTTTATTTTTTATTTTTATTTTATATATTTTTTATAAGTAATTTTTTTACTTTTTTTATTTTTTATTTTTGTAATTTTTTTGTTTGTAATATTTATTTAATTTTGAATTTTTTTGTTTCTAATATTTTTATAATTGTATACTCCGTTTAATTTTTTGTTGTTGAATTTTTTAGTTTTTTATTTCATCATATTTTTAATTTGTTATATTTTTGTATTTTTTACAATATATTTATTTTAATTTTTTAATCATTTTGTTATTTTTATATAACTATATTTCCCGTGGATTTTTTATATATTACTTAAAATTTTTATATTTTATTTATATTTTGTTTATATATAAAAAAATCAATTTTAATTTTTAATTTAAAAAAAATTTTTTTTTTCATTTTTTATAAATTTTTATATGCAAAATTTTTATTTTATTTATTTCACTTTTTATTGTTTGATTTTGTTTTTAATGTTTAATTAATTTTTAATTTTTTTGCTAATATATTTATAATTATATATTCCATTTAATTTTGAATTTCTTTTGAATTTCGTTTTAGTTTTTATATCTTCATATTTTTAATTTATTTTATTTTTGTGTTATTTTTATGTATCTTATTTCTTTATTTTATAAAGAAATTTTTTTTAAATTTTTATTTTTTTATATTTTCCTTTTTTATATTTCTTCATTTTTATATTTTCTTAATTTTACCTTTATATATTATTATTATTTTTTATATGTAAACTTTTTTGTAGTTTTTTAATATTTTTTTTTTTTGGTTCTAATATATTATTTTTTATTTTTTTATTTAGGTTTTTTTTTAATATTTTCTATATATTTTTGTATTTTATATATTTTTTTAAATGTATTTTCTGATATTTTTTGCTCTTTTTTCCATCAAAACTTAAGTTTTTCATACCCCATGCTTGCGTTATTTGCAGTTTACAAGAGTCCAAAAATGATATTAAAAAAAAATTAAATAAAAGTTTGTACTTAATTTATGAACCAAATAAGGATACTTAAACAAAACGAAAAGGCGTGTAACGATGTAACGATGTGTGAGGAGAATTCAATATTACAATATTGTTTGATTTTACGGCTAATGATCGTTGAAAATACTTATAAATGAATAAACAGAATAGATATTATTATTAATGAGAAGAAAAAAATACTCAAGTTGAAATTTTTAAAAGCGTTATAACTCGTACATACATACATAAATACATACATACATTCATAAATGATATATTATAAAATGCAAACACATACACATACATACATACATGCAAATATACTTATACTAAAGTATAGAAAAATCTTTAGAATATTAATCGAGTTTTACAAAAATTAATTAAAATAAAATTAAAAAATAAATAAATACATACATACACATACGTACTGACATGAATGCAAGGGAAAAACTTGAAAAAAAAATTGCATTTATATTCGAAAAACAAAAGCGAAATTATGTTTTTAGTTTATTTTGAGTGCAAAAAAAAGGTAAGTTTAAAAAAATCTTACGTATCGAACTACTGAAGAATGTGATTATGCTTCTATACCGAAGCCTATTGGTTCCAACGGAAGGTTCAGTAGAGTTAAGACCGAAAAAAGCACATAAAGTTCGATCAAATGTCAAAGTTTTGTTCAAGTTTGAAGAGATCCAAGAAGGAAGGGGCAGCGCTTTTCGACGATTATGGGCGCTTTAGAATATTTCTTACTTGGTGTAGGCACTGCTCAATTGGAAACACCAAGTAAAGTCAGGTCAGACGCTTTTCTACCTGAACTTGCCAAAAAGAGATCAGCCACTCCATTCCATACTTGCTTCCAGCAGTAAGCAAGCATAGTGTCGAAAACTTTAAAAGCAGTTGTTGTTGTTGTTGTTGTTGGAGCTGCACAAAACATTTTCTACATTCGCTAAACTGTGTTATTATCGCCAGTTAACTCTCATAGCTCCTCGTCTATAATGCCGCTACTGGTAGCCATGGTCCAAAATCTTTCTCAAAACTTCGAGAAAAGTCGAGGAAGCCGGCTCATCGTATGTCGTTATCGTACACACTTCTTTACCGTGCAGTAGGCCGGAGAGGATGAGGACTGCAGTCGCTCCTATGGGTTAGGAGAAGTTCTGGATCACAGTCAAAGGATAATCTTATCGGCCGATATCTCTCCTTTCCACAGTAGCGAAGACAATTGAGGCCTTGCTGCTCCAATTTTTCATAAGCCATCTGAGCCGGGGATACCAAATTCAGACTAAAAACGATTTGTAAAAAGTTCGCAATATTCCCCGAAGCCTAATTTGGGGCATTATTCTGCGATTACAACAACAGCAACCACGACAGCAACCAACCCACTCACCCATTTCGCTACCATATTTGGAATAGTTCAGGCAGAAAATTCAAATTTAATGAGGAATGGAGTTTATTATCATCATCGAAAGAACATTCTTTGGCATTTATTTTTTGACGATTATCTCTTTCAAATGTTGGCCGCGACTACGTCTCAGATGGTCCCCATTCGTTGGGTCCAAGCCCTGAATCGAAGCGGGATTGTCCGCATAGACTTTAAACTTTACATATCCCCACAGGAAAAAGCCCAACACGTGAAATTATCTGCTCACCGAAGTGTTCTCTCAATAAATCCATTAATTGATGCGATGGGTGTGGGAAGTGGCGCCATCTTGTTCAAATCAAATGTCGCGGAGATTACGAGCTTCAATTTCAGGCATCAATTAAACGGTTATCATGGCGCGATAACGATCGCCATTAACGGTTACGTTCTCACCGGCAATATTTTTGAAGAAATATAAACTGATGACTCCACCGGCCCACAAACCACACCAAACCGTAGTTTTTTCTGGATGAAATGGAAGCTCTTGAATCTCTTCAGGTTGCTCTTCGTCCCTAGCGCGGAAATTTTGCTTGCTTACATACCCATTGAGTCAGAAATGAGCCTTATCACTGAACAAAATTTGTCTCGAAAACATTGGATCTTCTTGGAACTTTTCAAGAGCCCATAGAGCGAAGCGATGTCGCTTGGGACGGTCGAGCGGCTCTAGTTCTTGCACAAGCTGTATTTTATACGCTTTCAATTTAAGATCTCGACGTAAAATGCGCCAAGTCGTCGTTCCATACGTCAGTCCGAGTTGCTGAGAACGGCGCCGAATCGACTCTCCACCACGGTCTTCGTTCACACTCTCAGCTGCGGTCGCTATATTTTCATCACCTCGTGCTGGACGTGGTCTATTCGGTCGAATATTACCCAATAATGAATGCTGGGTCTCAATATGGATGGGTGATGGTGTTGCGAATAGTACGCTCAGTAGGCCGATTATGTTGATCATAAGAACGAGCGAAGCGCGCGATACACATTCTTTACAGAACGTAAATTTTCGTTGCATGAATGTTGAATAATTTGTAAACGTTGTTCAGAGGCGTAAGATTTCCTTTCGATGAAATGCCAAACAATGCTGAACAAAAATAACATTACAGCGATGACACGACTCACACGTGATCTGTCAAAAAAAAAAAGACGATTGAAAAAAGTACCTCTACTTGGATCACCCTTTACATATATACGTATGTATATATAACCTCTAAAATACCAAAAAAAAAAGAATTTTTCTCTTCGTGTTTTCAACAATTTACTTGCATATTTTTTTATTTTATTAAATTCTATGCTTTTACATACATATAAACAAATTTATGAAATTATTTTCGATTTAATTATAAAAAAAAATAAATAGAATTTCCAAAGCAAATAAATTATATATAAAAAAGTAATTACTTTCAATTCGATTTTGAAACGATTAAACGCTTGAACAGTCTGAGCACAATGGAATATAAAATAATTTTTAATTGAAAATTTGAATTTTTGAACTGCTTCCTACCACGGAGATTCTTTATATATGAAAATATTTCAACTTTCTTTTATTTAAATACAATTTGATACATCAACAATACATTTATTCATAATTACAACAAATATTCGAGTTTTCAATCATCATTTCGAGCTTAATTGAGTGCATTTTGTGTGCTTCTAGTATGAGTACTTTACATACGTACATAATTACATTTCACTTCATTTTCAACTTAAATATTTAATTCTGTGTAAGAGTGTGTGCGTGTATTCTCGTGTTCGAGGCATATATTCAACAACACGTTTAGGAAGCAACATAAACTTCAAACTCTTTGTAGGCCAACTCCTCACCGCCATACGGAATGTAGCAACAGCCATGAGATGGTTGCACTTTGCCCACAGTGATGGTACCATCGTGTGTGGCACGTCCAATGAACAATGGCTCACCTTCGGCCGATTCGCCACCGGGGAAGGCGTTTGGTGGTATCTGACCATTACCAACGGGCACCCACTGGCCGCCACCTGAGCACAAGACTTCATATTCAGCATGACCATGCTCACCGCCACCATAGGCTACATAGCAGACACCATGTGATGGATGCAATTTGCCGGGTATGAGATCACCCTCATGACGCGCGCGTGCAATATACAATTGTTCGCTGCCATCGAAGCCACCCTCAACAGCGCTAGGTGGTACGGTGCCATTGGCAGCTGGTACCCAACAACCTGGACCGCTACCGCAGGGTGGAGCGAAACCCAAAGCGGGTGCGCTAGCCGGTTGTGCTTCTGCAAAGATTGAAAAAACATTAGTATGTTTAGTGAAGCAAAAGTGTAAAGTGTGAAATTACCATCTATGAGCCAAGTGCCACTGGCACCCCAACCGGTGCAGACGCCCACAAAGTTGACGGGGAATAAATTTTGTGCATCGTACGAGAGGAATGCTGCCGCCTCACCCTCACGTCCTACGGTGATGACATTGTCATACCAACGTACCCAGAAACCACGGAATGCACCAGGTTCCAAAATGCCGGGTGTATGCACTTCAACGACATCGGGCTTTTGACGGTCCTTACGTATCACCGATTTGGTATTCTCCCAACCGCCGATGAAGATCTCATACATGGGATCCGCCTCGACAGGTGACGAGGTCAATGCCAAGTGGGCGTCGTGTGCGGCACGCACTTTGAATGTGAATACACCGCCGGAGACGGGATGGAATTGGTATTCCAATTTGTCGGGAGTGTTGATTTCTGTAAAGAAAAAGTAGTTAATTGTGTGATTAGATAACGTGACAAATGAGTTGATCAGGTTCTCGAAGACTCGCAAAACAGAAAAGTGGAAAGTTTTCAAATTTCATAAGAATATATGTATATCTACTAAGTGCTAATTGGACCTTCTAATGTGTGCTTAATATATGTTTAAACGAAGTAGAGTGGTATGCGAGTCAACTTTGTTATACAATTCAGTCCATTCGCTATCCAGGTGCAAGCACAAACGCTTGGAAATCTAAATTTCATGGAAGTGTTGAGTCGATCCTTGTCCTATCCATGCTTTGCGTGGAGCTACTTCTGTAAAGTCACCAAATAATGTCAGCTAGGATAATTTTAGATGTTGGTCGAACCTGGACTCGAACCCAGGCCTTCCGAGTTGCAGTACGCAAAGCTAACCCCTCGGTTTCGGCATATTCGCCACCAGTGCACTTCAATACTTACATGGAGTACAGAAAGTTCAGAAGTTGAAATCAGAGATGTTGTTGTTTTTGTGTAGCGACTTGAAATCAGAGTAGTGGATATCACTGCAGGTGGGTATTACTGAAGAGGAGCCGAGCAAAAGTTTATAGTTTTTCGTTGTTGTTGTTGTTGTAGCAGATAGCCGCCTAGGGTCAGGTAGGTCTAGTCGTCTAGTCTCCCCCTTTTGTTCCACTTGTGGATTTCTACCTTCGCCGAATCCCATTGAGTTTCCCAATGCGGGGATCTCCGGGATCGACTATGCGTAGCACGTCGCGCCTTGTCGCTAAAACTGCCGCTTGAGTGGGGATGTTTGGGCGGATTTTCGCAATTCGGCCAGCCGGAATGAAGCGGGCGGCAGCAGACACGACGATGTAGCGGAAAACTGGCCGCTACAACAACAACAACATATGGCGGGAAAACTTTTTCACCGTGGGTGACGTTACTGGAAGTGGGGAGAGCACTGAAGGCGTTCTCGGTAAATTCCGTTAAGCCGGACCAGTTAGCTTTTATAAAGTTAACAAAGGTCCAGTGGTCCACGGAAACAAAGTCGGGAGACCTGCCAATTGAGATGATTGATGGGCAAGTGGTCTGATGCACGCATCAGCATGGTCACCAATCTATGCTGTTTATCAGAACAGCACTAGCTACTGTGATGTCAAGCGAGCTATGGCAGTTGCCCACAATCCTGGTAGAGGCTTCATCGTTCATTGTGCAGAATGTCAAATCATCTATCTGTGTCGCCAACTAAATTTTTCGACGATAATGTGACAGGCTTTTGAATGCCTGTCATGCTTGCGGGATCTCCGTTGGGCCGTGGAGGCCTGGGGGACGGTTATCCAAAGTGGGTAATTGTGCTGAAGGCACTGCCGCTTGAGGCTTGAGACGCAGCTGAGCGCTGGTAGTATGGGGCCACGTAACGCGTGCTCCACTCCCTGTGAGTCTTATGACCCGAAGAGGTCTTAAGATAACTCCAATCATTGCACAGGTTGCATTTAACAGAGTTGGAAGAATGGTGGAGTCGTCAGAAATACAGAAATATTCCGTCGGACCAGGGTTGGTTTCGACGCCAGCCGGCGATAAGAAGGATTTGAAGCAATCCTGCTGTAGGGTGTTGTTGCTTCGTTGACGAACTAAGACTAAGATTTACCCTTTGGCCGGATAAAATCCGGGTCAACTCCGGTATGTAGGACCGAAGGCTGTCGTGAGAGTTGCCAAGCGTTTCGTCGTCTTCTGTGAATGCTCGGCACACTCAACTGATTCCACTTTACCTTGGAATTTCGTTTAGTAACAGTTGAAAATTTCCATTTTGAGAACGCAGAAATCAAAAATATGTATTTTTCTGCAATTTGTTATTTTCTCCTAGCACTTTTATGTATGTACATATATATGTATGTATAGGTCAGTCTCTCAAGAATATCATGAAAATCGCACGCATCAATAAGAATAGATCACATGAGTAGTCTCATTTTGCAAATTCTACAACAAAGCCGATATGGAATAGGGTCAAAAAGAAAGAAAAGAATATCAAAGCAAGTACAATATACATACATACATAAATACACATATAACACGAATATGCGAGTATACATACATATATAGGGTGGTAGGTATGACATCATGCCGTCTAAGCATAGCTTAAATACCTTGACTGACTGACTAACTGACTGGAATCTTCTAGCTAATGCAAAAGTATGTATATACATTTAAATGTATAAATGTAGCTATGTATGTATGCATGTTGGTATGTATGCATGTTATATTCGTGAATTTGTTTACTGCGTGATTATTTCTATTTTATTGCTAAAACGAGATTTTTTTCCCTCTAATAGAATTTCTTTGCAAAGTCACAAATACTGTACACAAATGTGTGTGTGTGTGTGTGTGTGCGTGTGTGTATATGCCTGGCTGTATGTCTGTTTGTAAAAACGCATTTACTAGTTTTGTACATTTGTTTGCCTTGCGTATTGTGCCCAACGGTTGTGCTAATTGTGTGCGAATAAATGGTTGTAATGGAAAAAATTAATGAAAAGAAAAGACAAAAAATAAAAATAAAAAAATAATAATTAAATGAAATAACTAAACTCAAACAATATAAAAAAAAATAAAAATAAAAATTAAAAAAATATAAAAAATTAAAAAAAATTTTTTAAAACAAATACAAAAATTTTTTTTTATTTAGAAAAAAATAAAAAAATTAAACCTGAGAAAAATTCTCATTTATTCGTTAAATAAAGCAAAGGCATGAGCTTGAGAGTCCGAGTATTTGTGCGCACAAATGTGTTTGCCATCTTATTTAATGGTTTTTTGACTTCAGGCATTGCACAAAAAATATGTACATAAATTTTTTTTTTTAATTTTTTCCACAAATTTTATTAATTAATGTTTTTATTACGCTTTATTTATACACATTATTTATGGTATGCTAGAGTGTATTTTTTTATTACTTTTTCTCTTAAAAATATTTAAATGCAGCAAAAACAAAATTAGCTTGACGAACAGACGCAAAAGCTTAATTATGAGCAGCGACCGCCACCTACTACTACTACAGTTTCTTTAAATTAGCCAAAGTCAAGTAAAACTTTTTTTCAGATTAATTACTGTACTGTGACCTCATATTTTCTTATTATATGTATATATTTTTTTTTGGATTTCTTTTTTACGTTTTTTCTTTAAATTTAAAAAAATGTAAAAACTTTTTTAATTTTCTTAAATTTTTTTGTAATTATATTTTTAATTAGTTTTCTAATAAAAAAAAATATTTCTTTAACTTTTTTAATTTCTTTCTAGTTTTGATTTTCAAATTAAATTGATTTTTTTACCTTTTTCAATTAGGTTTTTTTTTGATTTTTTATTGTTTTTTTTTTTAATTTAAATTGAATTTTTTTTATATATATTTTTTTATTTTTATATTATTTTATATTTTTTTGAACTTTTTAATTTTTTATATTTTTTAATTTAGTTCTTAATTTTATTTTTATATGTCTATATTTAAAATTTTTTATTTTTTTATTTTATTTATTAAATAATTTCAAATTTTCAATGACATTTTTTTTAATTTTTTTCCTTTTTTTATTTAAATTTAATTTTTTTAATTTTTTTTTTAATTTTTTTTATTTAATAATATTTTTTTTTATTATTCTTTTATTGTTAGAATTTTTTTAATGTTTTTAACTTTTTTCTAGGTTTGAATATTTTTTAAACTTATCCTTTTTTAAATCTTTACCTTTTTTTAAATTTGTGTAATTGTTTTTTTTTTGTTTTAGTTTAATTTTTATTTATTTATTTTTAAATAATTTTTTTTTTTGGTTTTTTTAATTTTTTTTTAATTTTTTTAATTTTTTTTTAATTTAATTGTTTTATTTAAATCTATACTTTTTTAATCTTTACCTTTTTTTAAATTTTTATATTGTTTTTTAATTTAATTTATTTTTAATTTTATTTTTTTTAATTTTAATTTTATTTTTATTTTTTTTAATGATTTTTCTTTTTCTTTTATTGTTAAATTTTTTTTTTACAATTTATTAAAAAATTTTTTAAATCAATACTTTTTTAATCTTTACCTTTTTTAAATATTTTATATTTTTTTTAATTTAAGTTATTTTTAATTCTCTTATTTTTTTAATTTTTTTTTTCGTTTTATTTTTATTTTTATTTTTAATTATTTTTATTTTCCTTTTATTGCTAGAATTTTTGTACAATTTATTAAATTTTTTTTAAATATGAAATTTTCTATATTTATGTGTGTGTGTTTTTCAAAATTTTTTTTTTTTTAATTTTTAAAGTTAATTTTATTATTTTAAAATTTATTTGAATTTTTTGTTATTTTTTTGTTTTTTATTTTTAAATTTCTATTTTTAATTTCAATTGATTATTTTTAAATCTATACTTTTTTTAATCTTTACCTTCTTTAGTTTGTTTTTTTTTCATTTATTTTTTAAATTTTTTAATTTTAGTTTAAATTAATTTTAATTTATATTAATGTGAATTTATTCAATTTTTTATTTTTTGTTTGTTTATTTTTTTAAATTTGTTTTAATTTTTTAAAATTCCTTAAAAAAAAATTTTAAATTAATTTTTTTATTTTAAAATTTATTCCGTTTTTATTTATTTTATTTTAATTTTTTTATTTTTTATTTTTTTATTTTTATTTTTTTAAATTTGTTTATATATTTTAAATTAAATTTTTCTTTAGTTTTTGACTTTTTCATTTATTTTTAAACTTTTTTATTGTTTTTATAGTTTTTTAAAATCCATTTTAATTTTTTTATATATTTTTTTAAATTTATTTGAATTTTTAGTAGAATTTTTTTTTAATTTAAAATTTTTTTTTTTTAATTTACTATTAATTTTTTTAAATTTATTTTATTTTGTTTTTAAATTTTTATTTATTTTTAGTTTTAC
This sequence comes from Neoceratitis asiatica, assembly GCA_030068015.2. Classification (NCBI taxonomy): domain Eukaryota; kingdom Metazoa; phylum Arthropoda; class Insecta; order Diptera; family Tephritidae; genus Neoceratitis; species Neoceratitis asiatica. The sequence goes on along the minus strand of CM061527.1, from coordinate 69,899,072 downwards.
ATTCAATTGAATTTTTTGTCAAATTTTATTCATTTTTTATGTTTTTTATATGTATGTATGTGCATATGTATGTGTATATGTACAAATTAACTAACCTTGCTAAAATAAAAATAATAATAAAACAAAAACATAGTTATAAGCAAAGTACATACATACATACATACACACATACATAATCTTAGTCATTGCGCATATACATATGTAGGCAATATGACGTGATTAATTATAAATAAATATGTTGAAGCAAAACAATATGTAAATTTTTTAGGTAAATCTATTTGAGACGTGAAAAGTGAAGAACTCACGCTTTGTAGTTGAAAATGAAACTCGTAACGAAATTTTCTACTCGTATTTTAGGCATGGAAAATGGAGTATTTTGAAAATTTCAGATAACCTACATATGTATATGAAAATCGTGCGGTTTTAAAATATATCCAAAGCAGCGCTGTTTACTGTTATGCGTCAACAGGACATTTTTGATTAATTCTGTTATTTTTTAAGTCCAGACAGGCATGTTGATAACAGCTTGCAGTGATAAGAGGTCAGATGAGTAATATGTTCGAAAATAAACGATTTAATGTGTGTTCGTTATAGCCAGGCATATACATACATACATATGCATGTATGTAATTACACTTACTCGGCATATTTTTTTAAAATCAATTTTATTACTTTGTAAATGCCACAACTATGCAAAATAAGAAAGAAATTGAATTTATTGTGGTTCCTTATGTATTTCTTCTGATATATTTCTTCAGAAAAGATTATAATGTGAAAAAAAAATTAAAAAAAAAAAATTAAATTAAATTAAGAATTGTTTAATGCGGCCTGCAATTGTTTGTGGTTATAAGTAAATGAGCTTTATTCAAAGGCCTATTTTGTTAGAATTTTTTTTTTAAATTAATTAAATTAAATTTTAAAAATAAATAAATAAAACAGATATTATTATATAAAAAATTCATATTAGACACAAATTTGTAAATAAATAAATTACAAACAAGAAAGAAGTGCTGTCTTCGGACATGCCAAAGTCTCCTCCTACCTTTTATGAACATATAAAATATATTGCAAAATGCAAAATTCGATTATCTCATATCTGAACAAATGCATAGGTTGTTTGGGCACTATATGTTATAGTACTCCGATTGCGTTAATTTTCGGTGTCAATATTTATTTGTAAATACGTGTGCAGAATACTGAGTTTACGTTTAGAATGTATTTTTGATGATTTCTTGACCCAAAACCATATATCTGAATGAATCGGTGGTTCTGAAAAATTATCAATAAATTACAAAACTACACCCGCCAACTAAGTTTCGTTCAAATGTCTCAAAAAATGAGAGATTAGTTAGCGTTTAAAGAGACGGGCGGACAGACGGACATGGCTAAAGCAATTCACCTCGTCATTCTGTTACGATGGATATAAATTTTGGCGTGCCTATCTCTTCTCGTAGTACTTGCTCACTTAGCAAATTTCTTATTTTCTTCCATCCACACTAGCCCATTTCCTTTAGGCTGGACATAGTGAAAAAAGATATGACGCCGCAAGCGGTTGAAGGGCGGGCACTTGCAAAGGTTATGTTACAGCGGATTCAATCTTTTGTAATTTTTTTTTAGACAATTTTTAAGAGTTTGAAAAGCAATGTACGGTAGAGAAACACCTAAGATACTTGAGCATTTCCAATGTAGGCGACGTACCACTAAACCACTGTGGTCAGCACGGAAAGCAGGGAACTTCATATTTTCCTAGGTGCATAGAAGAGGTTTAGACTGAACTAAAACTCCCACTGAAAGGTGGGAGGCAAATCGGCAGTGCCAACCAATTCGTCCGCATTCTATTGTGAGTCTTTTAATTGCCTACTTGCATGTTCAGACACATACATATTTGGACTTTGACACATTTAATCGCCTTAATTGCCGTTTGGCTGTCATCAAGAAACGTAATAGATTTTCCAGTTACAGCGTTGGCTCCATTTGCCACCTTCAGTAATGTCCAGCTCTGATTTTGGTGCAAAAGCTCTGCTGCAGGTGTACTACCTTCGGAGCCCTGCTTTCAAGAAGTTCTCTCCGCTGAGGCGTTTTTTTCTTTTGTATAAAAAAAAATCTATTGTACAACTGTGCAATCAATTTCGAAAGAATTAGCGCTCTAATAAATGCAACCTACTTAACATATGTACATACTTATTTATATACATACATATATGTCTACATACCAAAAAGAATTTAAAGCAAAATGTCTTAAATGCCAACAAGAAAGCGTTGAGAAAGTATATGACCTGATTGATATACATACATACATATGTATGTATGTATGACTGTGTTGTTATTTTTGGAGCCACTGTCCATATGTGTATATGGACAACAACAATTTATATAGACATATATGCAGTATATTATTTGGATTTTGTTAATATATATGTACATGCATATAGAGATAGATATTCATATAAATTTGTATTATTTTATATATTTTATTATTATTAAATGTACATATGTATGTATTTGTATTCAATGTCGAAAGGCGCATAACGCGACGCAAGAGAATTTTTTTTTTGTTGTGGGCTGGGCGACAGCTGTTTTTCGACCGTTTGCATACATATGTATGTATATATGTTGATTTCTTCTTCTTCTTCTTCTTCTTTTGTTTTGTTTTTGTTATTGACCGGCACAAAAGCAAAACAAATATTAAACAGATTTCGAAAATTTGTGGGTACCATAGGTATGTATATGTTCTAATATATGGCTTATGTACATACATATGTACGAACATATATATGATTTACTTGCACATCATACAAACATACATATATATTTTTGTATTGAACACACCTAGAACTTACTTATGTATGTATGTACGAAGCCGCTTTTGCCTTTGCGTTTTAACTTCTTACTCTGTTTTTATTACTAGAGAATGACATAATTTTCGAAAATTTACATAAAACGAAACTCGAAAGTTAGTTTAAATTGATTTTTATATACATATTTTCATTAACATATTTATTTATTAGTAAATTTATTATTTAGTTTTATTTATTAAAATTTAATTTTTATTTAAAAATTTTTTTTTTGTTAAAAAAATTATTTTGTTTCTATTTTCGCTTATTAATTTTTTTACGTTTTTTTTTAAGTTTTAATTTATGTTTCTTAATTATTTTTAATGCTAATTTTTTAATTATTTTAATTTTATTTTTAATTTTTTTTTATTTTTCATATTTTTCATTTGGATTTTATTTTTTATATTGTATATTTTTTATTTATTACTTTCAATTTTATATTTTTTAATTTATTTAAACTTTTTTATTATTGAATTTTTATTTATTTTTAAATTTTTTTTTAAATATTTAATTTTTTATTTTAATTTTTTATATATTTTACATCTTTTACATCTTTTATATTCTTTTTTATATTTTTTATATTTTTTTAAATTGTTTTGTATTTTTTTTAAATATATTTTTTTATTTTTTAAATTTTTTTTATATTTTTCATATTTTTCGTGTCTTGTATTTTTTGCAGTGTTTTAAATTTTTATATTTGTTTATAAATTTTTTATATTTTTTTATATTTTTATTATAATTTTTTTATATTTTTTATATGTTTTTAAATCTTTTATATATAACTTTTTTAATATTTAACATTTTTTTTTTAATTTTTCTTTTAATTTTTATTCTTTATTTTCATTTTTTATATATTTTATATCTTTTATTTTTTTTTTTTATTTTTTAAATATATTTTTATATTTTTATATTTTTTTTAAAATGTTTTAACTTTTTTTATATATATATTTATAATTTTTATTTTTGTTTTATATAATTTATATTTTTCGTATTTTTTGTATTTTTTATATATTTTAAAATTTTTATATTTTTTATATATTTTTTATATTTTTTTTATTACTTTTATAAATTTTTATTATATTTTATTTTTATTTTTTTATTTTTTATAAGTTTTTAAATTTTTTAAATTTTTTTATTTTCTTAAAATATTTATATTTTGTATTTTTTTTAAATTTTTTTTAAATATTTTTAAATATTTTATATTTTTTATAAATTTTATATATGTTTACATTTTCTTTTAATTTTTTTTTTATATTTTTAATATTTTTTTGTATTTTTTTCTATTTTTTTTTAATACAATTTTTACATTTTTTTATAATTTTTTAATATATTTTTATGTTTTAAACATTTTTTCAATATATTTTATTTTATTTTTATAAATATTTCTTTATACAGCTTTATATTGTTTTTAAATATTTTTTTTTATATGTTTTTAAAATTATTATATTATTTTAAATTTATTTTTAACTTTTTTTTTCATATATTTTATATTTTTTATATATTTTTTAATTTTTAATTTGTTTAATTTTTTTATTTTTTTTATTGTTTTATTTTTATTTCTTATTTTATTTAATTTTTTATATATTGTTTATATTTTTATATATTTTATTTTATAGTTTTATTATTATTATTATTTTTTTTTTTTGTTAAACTGACCAGCTCAGAGTATTCCAGCATGATTTATTTAATTATGACGAATGACGTATAGTAAAAAAGTATAGTCAAAGGTTTTTAATTCGAAATATCCCAGAATTTAACTGAATTTAAATTTTGTCTACGACAATGTAGTTGAGTGATATGTGATGAAACTTCATTAACATTCCCTGTAATTAGCATAATTCGGTGTTAACATTGACAATTCGCAAATTGTCGAAAACTCCTAATTACATAGGTATATATGTAAATACATACATACATACGTTAAATTCGTCAACTACTAGTTAATTTCAATTGTAATTTTTTTATTATTGTATTTTTCCTTCCACTTTTCAAATTCATGCTCCACTTTTTCTGTGTTTTACACCCCCTACTACTCGTTCACACTTACCTGGCATTTTTCTTTATTTCGATTTTACACTAATAATACAAATGTTATAATCAAGAGCGAAAATTTAGTATTTTTTACAATTTCACTGCTAATTCACTTGCGCACTCAACGAAATTCAAGCTAAAACTGAAGCTAACAAATGCTTGAGAGCTCCCAAGTGCCTCCTCATCAACCTCAAATTGGGGCCGTCTCGATCGTCGTGTACGCTTTTTACTCGTAGGAATTTTTTATTCGTTACATTTGTATAGAATGACTAATAAATATATATGTATAAGTCGTCATAGTGAGAAGATGCTATGTGGTGTTGTTGTTATTATTATTATATACATATTACTTGTTGTTATAGAATGTATACAAGTTTGCCGAAAGTGAGGTCGTACGTTGACGATGCGGCAAATTTATATTGGTGTCAATGTTTGTTGTTAATAATGTTTTAATAGTTGTTGTTATATATATCACTCGTATATAAGCACATAACATTGCAAATGTACGTCGCTTAATGTCGTTGTTGCTGATTCTAGCGTTGCTTTGTTGTGTTGTTGCAGTTAATGCTGCTTTTCCGTTTGCCGGTTAGTTTTTTTGTTGTTTGTTTGTGCTGTTGGTGGCGCTATTTTAAATTCGCTGTTTGCTGCTGCTGCTGTTGAAACGTACGAACGAGCGAGTAGAAGCTCCCTTCGCAAATGCCTGCCTCTGTTATAACGAGTGCCAATGTAACGATTCGCATGCAATGATAGTGGTGTTGTAGGTCTCTAAAAAGTGCAACTGATGTCATCACACAACTATTACGCTTGTTTTTTTTAATGTGATTTTGCTTTTGCTTTTGCATTTGCATTTTGTGTGCTTACTAATTTTATGTCTGTCCTTTTCTGATTTTATTAGTTTCATTAATTTTTATTTTATTTTCTCATTTCATTGAAGCCATAAAAAATGCATATTTGGTCTGGTAACGCTATGGAAGTAGAGTACAGTTACACAAAAATGATGAATAACGCAATATTGTGGACTTCAAATGAAATTAAATGACGAAATATTATTTTTAAAATTGACGTATATACATACATACATATGTATGTATCTATGAACAAAGCTTTAAAGAATTGACTCATTTATGCTTAGATTGTAGGAAAGTTGGCTTATGAGCGAAGCAGTTTACTATTTACCACACGATATTCGGACTTATGCTATTTTGGTGCCGGTTATATGGTAATACCTACAGCTACAGTGTGCACTAAATAATATCAACCATAGGTAAATGCTAATATACGACATAGAGCTATGTATGTAAATTCGTGCGGTTTTTTTTTCGAAATTTTAATATTTATTTAAGAAAAGCATGTACAGTAGCATTATAATTAAAAATATTGTCCATCTGAAGCTATGCAATTATTCCATCTTTCCGACAATTTTTGGATTTCATCCAAAAAGAACTGCGAATGAATCTAGCTAATTTTTTATACCCTGTTCTGATAGGAAACTTATTCCAGTAAGGGCGTTCGATAAGTAGTCAGAAAAGGCTGTACAGAAGCTCTGTGTTGTAGAGCGGGCGAGGCAAAACTTATCAACCGCTGTTCTCCAAATAATTTTTAACCGGTTTTGCAACATGAGGCCGGGCGTTGTCATGAGGGAAAATTATTGCCTCGTGTTTAGTCGCGAATTCTTCGGATTTTTCGACAATCGCTCCTTCAATTTGATAAATTGTTGTCGGTAGCGTTCCCTATTAATTGTTTCAACCAGTTTTAGATGCTCAAAATACAGCACACACTTTTATTTTCACCAAATATAAAATATTATCTTAGTTGGTCAGTCTTTACATATGAATTTTTGGCTTATGGTTGTCGTAATGGTTACATTTTTGAACGCCAGTCGAAATCTGATGACTGAAATTCTCTGTTGTATATTTTTTGGTGAGTTTCACACATATTTGTTCATAAAGCTTTTCTAAATTTGGTCGCCTTGCAGCGACTGTTAGCTCTACTAGTATAAATCTGAAGGAAACACCATCCAAAGCCTATATTTATCGAGATAGTTGAAAGCATTCAATCTAAATACGATTATTTGACTGAGAAATAAAGTTTCTCCGCGAGTCGATATGTTTACTTTGTCTCGCTCCAATTTAAGGCCTTCAGACATATTCCTGAACGTTAATAAAATACCGTATCTATCTTAGAATAGTATTCACCGTCTTCTAATGACTGGCTACAGTAAATTGTTGAAATCACACTGTCTTCTAACGACTCGCCCTGCGATTTATTGATTGTCATCGCGTAAAGTAATATTTTTTTCGAATTTAAAGCGGTGATTGCGAATCTGGTCTTCTTTCATTTTCTTCTGCACGCTGCACCTGAGTTTGATTATCAATGACATTCCAATTAATGGACTACGTAAACCTCGTTCATGGTCTGATTGTCTAATTGCAGGCTTTAGTCAAGCAAATAATTTTTCTTCAAAAATAACAAATCTTAGTAAAACAAAAAAAATCTCTTCAGAAAACTAATGGAATAATGAATGCAAGCAATCCAAAAAGATAACCTCGCTTTTTACAAGAAAACTCATTATCCGTAAAAGTAATCGAGTTGATAAGTATCGCATCGCATTTCAATTAATGATTGTACTATTATCGTTTGTGAATGTGATAAGCAATATATTTATGTAAATATTACTGTATGGAATCAGTGTAATAATATTCAAAGGCACATCTATCACACTACGCGAAGCCTAAGTCAACGCACAATGCCCTCAAGGGAGTTTACAGCGTTTACAGCATTCTTCCAACAGACAATCTACAATTTATCTCGGTAACTTCTTCATAATACTCATAACCCCTGGGGTGGATTTCAGAGGTTAAAAAAAGGAATTTTCACTATTTTTTTATATGTACAATCATATATTTTATTCAAACAATTCACCATATCAAAAATACATATTTAAACAGTATTTTGTGAAATTTTCATTCGAAAATTCCGAAAACTCAGCCGTTGGTACCTCATCTCTCTTGACGTCTCAAAAGAAAATGCTCTTGCCGTGGATAGCATATCTCATTATTGGTTCATCTAAAAGCATAAAAAAACATTTTTTTCGTTAGTACATGTATAAATCTCGTTATTGGACGAAGGAAAAAAAAAACAAAAAATTTAAATTTGAATTTTTGACAGACTTTGAATAAAACAACAAATTTTTTATCAAATTTTCGTCACGTTTTGGGCCGGAAAAATTAGTTGTCCTAAAAAAATCATTCATTCAATGACTCGTGTTATCCGACTTAAAAAATAAAGTTTTGAGAGAGAACGCGTTTATAGTTTCAAATTGACACAGATATGGCATAAGGGTCTATCTCTTAGAATTTTACTTCGATCGATTTGAAATTTTAGGAGAATACTTTAATACAAAAAATTTATTAAATTAAAAAAATTTATTATTTATTTTTAAATTTTCAAACCCACATAACCCCTTAACATCAGTAGTTAAAACCTGGCGCAGTGAATATATAAATACCAATCAGCTACTTCTCAGATAGAAAACTACTCTTTATGTCAATCCGAACCAACGCTGATGTATTAAATTTCTAATTGAACCATAAATATGATTTTTTTGAAATCGCCAGCTTCCACGTGGAATTTCTGCTTCAAATTTTTTGCGGTCACTCTAACGCTTTCACATTCATCACATTTATTGTAGAAATTTCATGTAACTGTTGCGTCTGGTTGCGTTAGTCACAACACCCGCTACCCGCCCTTTATTCGCGTTGTTTGTAAACAAAAACTAGCGAATCGCTACTTCGTTTCCACCTCCACCACAGGAGCGTGAATGCGTGCGCAAACCAAAACAAAGCAGATTTTGTTCTGTCATTTCATAGTGTTACCAAATTCATTTTAGCCAATAACAAATGCTGTCATTTTTCGCTAAGGAATACGCGCACGCACACACATACATGTGTACGCATCATTGAATATGCCGCAATCGTTGAATTCAGTTGTTCCTCTGCTGCAGCTGTGAGCTGTGGGACTGCTCCACAAAAGTTGTTCATAGAAAATTAGTGTAACGCATAGAGACTGAAATTAACAATCATTATATAGTTAATTAGTTTTAAATTTTCCCATTAGCGTACGCTAATTAATAGACACTGTAGTAATAACAACAAATTTTGTGCATACGCGAGTGTAGAGTGCAAGCAATTTTTTGGTTAGAATGCAGCCGCCATTATAAAAACGGAAAGGACGAGTTCCGCGCTAATTCGCTACTTATTTGAGTCGCTGAACTTGCAGAAAATAGAAAATGTCGTGTAAGTATTTATGGTATATACTACGCATTTATACATATTTTTGGTAAATTATCTCGGTGTTGCGTTTTCCGGTGCCTTAATTAAGTGGAGAAAGTGAATTTGCATCTCTGTTTAAGTAATTTGGCCGTCTGGGAGTTCGCTATAAGTTGAACAAATTAAGCAGCAGCCGTCATTTAAAAGTGTAGGGTGACCTTTTTGAAGAGCTTTTAGCTTTTATAATTATACGTTCTCTGGTTTTTTTTTATAGGCAAGACAGGGTGGTTAGAAAAGCTTTTTCTCTGGCGGAAGTACAATGCGGATACATATTTGCAAGCAAATATGGCAACTAATATGTGATTGTGTGTTACAATAAAATGTTTTGGTGTGAATGTTTGTGTATACACATGCATACATACATACATACATACATATATAAATATATGTATACGGAGATGGGGCGTTTACTTATGAATGGGTTACCCATATGCAGAAGCCATATGTAGATACTCCCAAAAAATCGTTAAATTTACTCAAAAAAAAAATATATATATAAAAAAATAAAAAAAAATTAAATTAAAAGGCATTTAAAGGGAAGCATTTCTTATTTTGAAAGCTTTTATAAATTGCAAAATCAATTGAACATGTTTTCTTTGATTACAATGGTGTGGTGATGCATCATGAGTTCCCGCCAAAAGGTCGTTCAGTTATTAAGGAATACTACAACGATTGGAATTGTGGAAAAACAAATCGTTGATTCTGCATCACGACGATAAGGCACCAGCTCACACATCAATGCTTATACGTAATTTTTTTGGCCAAAAACAAAACCGTAATCATACCTCAACCACCTCAAGATTTGCGGCGCCCTGCGACTTTTTCCTTTCCCCAAAACTAACAAAACCAATGAAAGGAAAGCATTTTGTCACCACAATTGCTGAGAACAAGTCCGAATCGAAGAAAGAGCTGATGGCCATACCGAAAAGCGCATTTCAGAAGTGCTTCGAGGATTGGAAAAAGCGCTGGCACAAGTGTATTATATCCGAGGTGGATTACTTTGACGGAGACAAAATAGATATTGATGAATAAATAAGTACTTTTAAAAAAAATCAAAATTCACCTTTTCCTTTGACCACAACTCGTATTCATTTTCTAAGTTGAGGTATTATGCCTGTTGAATTCCTTCAGTCAGACTACCAACAAGTAATATTATTTGAATGTTATGCGTCGCTTTAGTGAAGCTATTGGCAAAAACAGGCCAAATTTATGGTTATTGCACCATGGTAATGAAACGTCTTACATAGCAATGATTCTTCCAGAGTTTTTCGCCAAGAATTTCACCCATATTGTGCCATAACCATCGAATTAACCTTATCTGGCGCTATGTGACTACTGGCTATTCAGTAAGCCCAAAAAAACCGCTTTGAGAAAGCCGCTTTGAGCCTTTAAAGAGTTCGAAAGTGAATTGCTCAAAGAAATGCAGGCCCTTTCGGCCCTGAAGGTGATAAAAAAAGATTTGGAAGTATATAAGTGGAAATGGAAAAAAATAATCAAGAATGAAGTAAACCATTAAAATACATTTCAATTTCAATTCAAACATAATATATCAGAGAGTTGAGATAATTTCTACAACTAAGATTTTGAGCCAACACAGGAAGCTGACAAACGAAAGTATAATACTAAAAACATCAAAAGAATACGAGAAGTACAAAGTGGGGATCACTACATCGGTCAGGTCATGAGTATGGAGGTGAATAAAATAAATCGAAAAATTTATCAGAAGTGGAATATAGGACATTATAAAGTCAAATAAAGGGTGTTTTTTTATAGAGGTATAGAACTTTAAGTTGCAATAAAACAACGATGGATTATTCGATTGACATGAATTTTATTTATCCGAAAGATAATCTTGTGGCACTACATTTTAAATATGATTTCTGACATATGACCGCCACGGCTGGCGCGGATGTAGTCCAATCTGGACGTCAAATTTTCGATGACTTTTTCCAACATTTGTGGCCGTATATCGGCAATAACACGGCGAATGTTGTCTTCCAAATGGTCAAGCGTTTGTGGCTTATCCGCATAGACCAATGACCTTACATAGCCCCACAGAAAGTAGTCTAGCGGTGTTAAATCACAAGATCTTGGAGGCCAATTCACAGGTCCAAAACGTGAAATTAGGCGGCCACCAAACGTGTCTTTTAATAAATCTATTGTGGCACGAGCTGTGTGACATGTTGCGCCGTCTTGTTGAAACCACATCACCTGGACATCATGGTTATTCAATTCAGGAATGAAAAAGTTAGTAATCATGGCTCTATACCGATCACCATTGACTGTAACATTCTGGCCACCAACGTTTTTGAAAAAGTACGGACCAATGATTCCACCAGCCCATAAAGCGCACCAAACAGTCAGTTTTTCTGGATGTAACGGTGTTTCAATATACACTTGAGGATTACCTTCACTCCAAATGCGGCAGTTTTGTTTGTTGACGTAGCCATTCAACCAGAAGTGCGCTTCATCGCTAAACATCGCTAAAATGGACGTAGTGCGCGATACGTTTTCCGCACAGAACCATTATTTTCGAAATAAAATTGCACTATTGGCAAGCGTTGTTCAGACGTGAGTCTATTCATGATGAATTGCCAAACCAAAGTGAGAATAAATCACTTGACAGCTGTTAAAGCGGTCGCCATTTTGAAAAGTAATGCCAACTTAAAGTTCTATACCTCTATAAAAAAAACACCCTTTATAAGTTTAGAATAGTATAGCAAATTCTATTAATTTTTGGTTATTTTCGCTTGAGAATTATTAGAGATAATGCTCAAAAAATGGTTTAAATGTAATACTAACTTTTCTCAAAAAATTAAAAAATTGAACTTTAGACATTCATTATTTTTTTACAGTGTAATATTCATTCGTTAGCATTACAGAAGTTACAGAAGTCTCTCTCTCTCTCTCTCTTTACATATACATGTAATATGTGTATATTTTCAATATAAGCACATTTTACAAGGTTTTTTTTTTTAAATTAAAAGTGTATACATGTAAGTCGCTGCTTAGGTATTAGTGTTGCTATATATATATATATATATATATATATGTAGGAGGGACGAGCCCCCATCTTTGTAGTTTATAGATTTTATATGCTGTACGTTGACACAACGCACACAAATATTTACACATGTACATATGTGTGAAGATGAATACCTGTCTAACCACAAATATCAAATGCACGGCACGTGTATCAAGCAGATATGGCCAATGTGAGTAAAATTAACGTAAGCATATACATATATATATATATATATATGTAAGTACATATATGTATATCTGTACTTTACAGGTACATTTGCTCAAATAATAGTATCACAATTTATGTATGCATGTGTGAACGTAATTCAATATATTAATAATAACACATGAGCTTGGCGTTTGTTGATTTAGCTGTTTTTAAGTGTTAGGAAAATAACAAAAAAATAACAAAAAAAAAATAGTAATAATACCGTAAAAATTGATTATTATGTATTTTCAAATAAATATCGCTTTAAAGATGCGAGTTGTTTATTTTTCGATATTTTTTTTTTACAACAATAAAAAAAATTCCAAAATCAAAAATATCAACAACTTTGTTGTACAGTCTGAGTAATACCTTTTACGCATGGAAAGAGGGCCACACACCGAATTTATTTTTAATTCTTTGCATGCGCACCTACATAGTATATACATATGTATGTATTTATTGTAGCCCTGCAGGAAATGATATTAGTTTCAAATGAATTTTTATCTGTTCAAGATGCTTAAAACTGCTTCAACGCACATTCAATGGGCGAGCTATTTGTTATATGTACCCATTCTCTCCACTTTTTCCAAGTTTTCTTTCAAAAATTTGTTGAATTGGTGAACTAAACCGAAATTAGCTTACAGCCTGTTGGAACCAACCAAAAAGGCGTTGGCAAAACTGCACAATTTTCATTATTTTCAGTACTTAATATAGACGCGAAAATTTCTCTTTGCTTTTTTGTTGTTCTACTGTTATTTCTAACACTTTGATTTTAGAATAATAATATTATAATCTGAAAAGGCGTTGATGAAATTGATAATTTGTTACATTTCAGAAGATTTTTATTTTCTACTAAATTTTTCGTCGAATAAACGTCAAACGTCAAACAGTTGTAATGTGTCAAATGCTATTAGCGCTGCCCCAAGACATATTTTGGATAATTCTGTTTGACTTGCCAACTGAATAAAAATTCGTTTCTTTGCGTTAAATAAAAATGTGTAATTTTTTGAAATTCGCATAAATTAGTGAGTGAGGAGAGGAGTGACCTATGTAAGTGATTATATTTTTACTGCAGGGATGTAAGTCGTTGTATATGTAGGTGGTAACAGGTCAATTGAACTGTCCCCGACATACCATAGTAAAACACATTTTTTTTTTGGCACACAATTCATTTTTTTAATTCAACATAGTTCCACTCAAGGGTGATACATTGATTAAAGCGATTCTTCGCCGTTTCGATGCCATTTTTGTAGCACGATTTGTCCTTTGCTTCAAAATAGGCCTCAATTTCCGTGTGATCACCTCTTCATGCGACGAAAATTTCTGCCCAGCGAGTATTCTTTTGAGATCTGAGCACAGAAAATAGTCACTGGCGGACAGATCTGGTGAATATGGTGGATGCGGTAGCGATTCGAAGCCAAATTCATGTATTTTTCCCATCGATTTCACTGACTTGTGACACGACGGTGCATTGTCTTGATGAAAGAGCATTTTCTTTTTTCTTGAAATGCGGACGTTTTTCGATGATTTCGTCCTTCAAATAACGCTATGTAATAGTCGCTGTTGATGGTCCTTTCTTTTTTCAAGGTAGTCAATGAAAATTATGCCATGCGCATCCCGAAATACAGACGCTGTAACCTTGCCAAGCCGTCTCTGGCGTTTTTCCACGTTTTGGTCCACTTGGCTGATGCTCGATTGGACTTTGGAGTGAAATGATGGCGCCATGTTCCATCCATTGTCACATATCGGCGGCAAAACTTGCTTGAAGATCTACAAACATTGTTCTGAATCTTCAACGCGTCGTTGTTTTTGGTCAAAAGTGAGCTCGCGCGCTGCAATCACTTTGCACAGAGCTTTCTCACAGCCAAATATGAATGTGAATGATATGATGTATGTACATGTTCTGGTGATATCTTTAGAGTACCTGCTATTCACTCAATTTCAATTTACGGTTAGTCAAAATTGTTTTGTGGATTTTTTTGTTTATGTTTTCGTCGGTAACAACCGCTTTTGGGTGTCCACCGTGTTCACTGTTTTCGGTGCTCATTTCACCACGTCTGAACTAAGCGTACCAATCCTTGAGGGTTGATTTTTTTTTTGGGGGGCAATGTCCGGAAACTCCTTGTCGAGACAAGTTTTTGCTTGAACTGTTTTTTTCCCCTGTCAAAAAGCAATATTTTATCACGGAGAGGTTCTCTCTTATCCATTTTTTTTTCACAATGAAAAAAGTTGCTTCACTCAAAATGCTATAATTCAGGAAGTAATGATCCGATAGCTGTCAAACTTATACACGCGTCTCTTGAAGATTAGGGCTAACTAAAAATCTGTATGTATTTAATTCTAACAGCGCCATCTATGTGCCAGGCCGTGGACTATTCAATTGAACTGTCATGTCAACACTTCGCTTCGGCCAAGTAAAAATAGATATGTGCGTTTGAGTTTATTTCTTCTCGCGTCTATTTTTTTCTTTATTTTGTTTTCTTTTCTTTTTTTAATTTTTTTTTTTTAATTTTTAATTTTTTTATTTATTTTTTTCGTTTATGTCAACGTCATATGAATACAATTGGAAAAATGCTTATGTTTTTTTGTATATCACGTGGCGCAAATATCTTTTCTAAGAATAAAATATGTTTATTTGTGCTCATAAGTGCGTCGATATATATATTTTTGCAAACTAGTAATTATAAACAAATGCTTTCAGGTATATAAGTATGTATTTAGCGGCGCTCATGTTTTTCAGCGCGTGTTTGTAACTCTAACAATCACTTCTAGATACATACATACATACAAAGTCGATGTATTTTCTACAATACCGGTTCTCGAAAGGTCAAAATTTTATAGTTATTTTTTTTTTTTGCTCACTTGACATTCATACGCCATTCCTCAAATTCCTTAACTCAGATATTATGTTCAGATGCATATATGTTCGTATGTTTCTAGAAAATTTTATTCATCGCGAGCGTTCAATTCTAGAATCCATAGCTAATCTGTTGGCTCGACTAACACGGATTAAATCAATCACATTTATACACACACATACATATACATATGATTTTCATGCCTAATTGACTAAGTTGAGCGCAGAAGGAAAAAAACCACATTTGTACTTACATACATACATACGTAGGTGGTTATGGATCTATGTACTTGTATAAAACACAATTACGGCGCCACACTATACACTCCGCCGGCATGTGCATAAATGAATATCCAGATTATATCACATACATACATACATATATACATATGTAGTACGTATATTTATGAACAGGCAAATTCGCATGCATGCACACACACAGGCAGGAGTCATCATCAAGCACTCAAATCCGGTCAACAAGTTGCCGGTAATAATAATCAAGCTTTACGAAAAATAAATTACAATTTCCGTTACGCGCTTCTATTAAAAAAAAAAAAATAACAACAAATAACACGACACCATAGCTGAGTGCATGCGCCACGGATGAGATCTTATACCTACATACCTATGCACATACATACATATGTCCGTGCTACGTGCAATTTGCATCAATTTAAGCAATTTTTTTTTATTAAATTAAAGTACACATGCAAATGCATACAAACAAGCGCACATAAAGTCATGTTAGCGGTAAATAAATAAACAAAAAATATCACTTTAGTTGCGTAGATATTTTCTTTTTATTTTTACTTAATTTTTAACTTAATTTATTTTTTATTGCGGAATTTTTTATGTATTAATTTTCAAATTATCTCAGTTGCAGATAAAGGTATTTTTTACACTATTTTTACTCCATTTTTATATAATTTATTTTTTAATATTTTTTTACTTTTAATTTTATTTTTTTTCTTGTTTTTTTTATTTTTATTTTTAATAAATATTATGTATAACTTTTATCACTTTTCTTAGTTGTAAATAAATATTTTTCTGACCTATTTTGATGTGGTATATTTTAATTTTATTTTTTGTCATTTTTGATTTACTTAATATTTTAATATTTTTTATATTACTTTTTATTTTTTACTTTTAATTTTTAAGATTGTTTTTAAATATTATTATTTTTTTTATAATTTTTTTTTTTAAATTTTAATGTATAAATTTTCTAATTTTCTTAGCTGTGACAAAAAATTTTTTTTTCTAAAACCTTTGGTATAATTTAATTTTATATTTTTCCTTTAATATTTTTTCGAGGTTCCCTACTTTAGGGAAAAAAACACGGAAAATTCAAATTTAATTTGGAATGTTTATTATGACTCGAAAGAACATTTTTGGCATTTATTTTTTTTGAAGATTATCTCTTTAAAATGTTGGCCGCGGCTACGTCTCAGCTGATCCATCCGTTGAGTCCAATTTTCGATGGCTCGCGTTCGAGCAAACAGGTAACTGGCGAATGATACGCGTGATGTTTAGCTCCAAGGCCTGAATCGAAGCGTGCTTGCCCGCATAGACTTTAGACTTTACATATTCCCAAAAGAAAAAAAGTCCAACGGTGTGATATCACACGATCTTGGTGGTTAATCGACCGACGCAAAATGTAAAATTATCTGTTCACCGAAGTGTTCTCTCAATAAATCCATTGATTGATGGATTAATGCGATGGGTGTGGGAAGTGGCGTCGCCGTCTTGTTGAAACCAAATGTCGCGGAAATCACGAGCTTCAATTTCAGGCATCAAATAGGCGGTTATCATGGCGCAATAACGATCGCCATTGACGGTTACGTTCTCCGGCAATATTTTTGAAGAAATATGGACCGATGGTTCCACCGACCCACAAACCACATCAAACCGTTGTTTTTTCTGAATGAAATGACAGCTCTTGAATATCTTCAGGTTGCTCTTCGTCCCAAATGTGGCAATTTTGCTTGTTTACATACTCCCATTGAGCCAGAAATGGGCCTCATCGCTGAACAACATTTGTCTCGAAAACGTCGGATATTCTTGGAACTTTTCAAGAGCCCATAGAGCGCGAAGCGATGTCGCTTTGGAAGGTCGAGAAGCTTCAATTCTTGCACAAGCTGTATTTTGTACGCTTTCAATATAAGATCTCGACTTAAAATGCGCCAAGTCGTCGTGCCATACGTCAGTCCGAGTTGCTGCGAACGGCGCCGAATCGACTCTTCACGGTCTTACACGGTGTACTCTCTCTCAGCTACGGCCGTTATATTTTCTTCACTGCGTTGCTGGACTTGGTCTCTTCGGTCGAATATTATCCAATAATGAATGCGCTGGGTCTCAAGATGGGCGTTGGTGTTGCGAATAGTACGTTAAGTGGGCCGATTATGTTGACCATAAGTTGAGTGAAGCGCGCGAAACACATTCTTTACAGAACGTGAATTTTCGATGCATGAAAGCTGAATGATTTGTAAACGTTGTGCAGGCGTAAGTCTTTCCATTCGATGAAATGCCCAAAAATACTGAACAAAAATAACATGACAGCTTGGCACGAAACACGCGTGATCTGTCAAAAAAGGGCTATCGAAAAAAGTGCCACTACTTGGATCACCCTTTAGTATTTTTATTTTTTAATTTTTATTTTTACTGATTGACAAATTTAATTTAAACATTTTCAACATTTCATAGTTTTAAATAATAGTTTTAAATAAATTGTTTTTCTACGCTATTTAGTGTATTTTAACTTTTTTTTAAATAATTGTTATTAATTTTTATTAATAATGTTTTTTACTTTTTTTCTTTTACTTTTAATTTTTATGTTTTTTTTTTTTTTAATTTTAATTTGCTTATTATTTTTGTTGATTAATGAATGCGATCAACGACACTGAAGATGGCAGAACGCCGAAGCCGGTTTGTCTCAAAACCAAATTTGACAAGGGACGACGGGAACTCGTTCCAATATTCATCAACTTTTCACCCTGTCGGAGAATCAACTGAACAAAACCGAGCAATTTTTGTTGTTTATATATGTAGTTGTAATCGTTTTTTGGGCTAATTAGTATCTTTTAATTTCTATTTCTTAAATTTTTTTTCTTTATTACTTTTAATTTTAATCTTTTTATTGTAATTTGTATATTTATAATTAAATTTTTATTTATTTTTTATTATTAATATATTTAATGTTGAGTTTTTAGTAATTTGATAATTTTATTTTTCCCGTTTTTTTCGGTTTTTTACTTTTTTTTTCTTTAATATTCTGATTTTTCTATTATTTTGAATTTCTATTTTTTATATTTTTAAATGTTAATTATTTCTATTTCTATTTTAATTTTTATTTTTATTATTTTTTATTTTTGCTCTAATCATATTTTGAAGTTTTCTTTATTCATATTTTAATTATATTTATTTAAATGTATTTCAATGTATAGTTTTTTTTTAAATTTACAATTTAATTATTTTTGCTAAAATTTTAAAGTTATTTATTGGTTTCTTTTACTTTATTTCCCTCACTTAATGCTCTTGTTTTGTCACATTGCCATTAGCACCGTTTTCTGTTCTGTTTTTTACGAGGTTTATGCTATTTGCGACAGGCGAAATGTGTGAATATTCTCTATTAGAATATGTTTATTTTTTTTAGATACCTTTTGTGAAGTTACTAACTTCGTTACCATAAAGGCATGAGATATTAGCGAATGTCACTGTATATATGTGTGCGTGTAGTAGAAAACTATTTGTGCTCTAATCATACTCATTAATATCGCAAAATTTTTTTGCGTATGTATGTGAACATCTGCTGACTTTGCTGCATTGAACGTTCTAACTCTCTCTCTCTCTCTCTCTCTCTCTCTGGGTATTTCCACTAAACACCTGCCCTTTGAGAAAATTGGTATAGAAATATTATTAAATTTGATTGTTAATGCGTGCACAGGCAGAGGTTTTGCGGGATATTCTAAGCGACGCTCTATGTGAATATGAAGTCCACTTACAAAATTAAATTCTCTCATGATATCTTTCCGTTGCACTTTTACACTTCGCAAATGATATTAGTAATATATCCCCTGGAAGGCTCCCACCCATAATGACAGAGGAACGATTTGCGTGTTACGATGTGGAGGGTCGCCCATCGGTAAGGAATGTCAAGCCCTCCGAGTGTATTTCTAACAATAAGGGTGGCTTAAAATTGTAGTTCTCTCTATTTGTTGGAAAAAATCAAGACGCACACCGAAGGTAAGAAAAGTAACTCGGTGGAAAATTGTGCATAACATATACATAGCCATATCCTGAAACCTGAAACCCTGATGGGGTTTCACCTCTTACAGTCACAAAAATATCTGTCTTCTCGCTTAAAATTTAGAAAACTTACGGAGTTTAAGGTTTACAAATCTCTTAAAGAGGCGAATCGGTGCGAGCTTTCGCGTCTTAATATCCAGGCTACAGTTGACAGTTATACCAGTTAGTGGAGAGTTTGTCTATCTAGGAACCAACATCAACACCACCTATAATATCAACCTTGAAATTTAATTTAAAAAAATCTCCTTTGTCAACAAATGCTATTTTAGACTGATTAGGTAATGAAAAGTAAAGTCCTCTGCCAACGGCCAAAGACCGATATCTACAAGCCACCCGCCTTTCCCATCCTGTTAGCAGGTTTTCAATTGTTGTATAATGAAAATATCCGATGAGTAGGCATTAGGAGTTTTCAAGAGAAAGGTTTTGCAGAAAATTTATGGTGCTCCAGGTCTGAAAAATGTACCTCTATTCTGGGGAAAAGATCAAGTGGAGAGCAAAGAAATGACTGCCGTTCCAATTTGGACTCAATTCTAAATGCATATGCGGTGTCTACAATAACATTCAAGCTTTGTAAGTTCCCAGCTTCGGAATTTACTCTTTCGGCGGAAGCAGAGGAAGAGAAACCCCACCATTCCGTTTAAAAGAAAAGCTGGGGAAGAGCCTGGCTTTCCTTAGTGTCTCCAATTGGCATCGAACGGCTATGAGAAGAAACGAAAAACGTATTGATGTTAATTGGACTATAATCGCTTGTACGGTGCCTACCTGGGTGAATAACAAGAAGCAAAAGAAGAAGAAAGCCATCAAATGCTCCAACAAGTTCTGTTATTGCGTATTACTCTTCTCTAACTTCTTGGATCTTCTTATGTTGGTAACTAGGGCTTGCCAGCGACTCCATTTCAGACTCCCTCGAAGTCTTTTTAAACTCACTCAATCACTCGACCCGATCTAGCCTGACATGAAAACCGTCTGACAATATTAGAAAATGTGGAGTTGTTTCTAGGGTGTGAACTTTCTATAAAATTCATTTGGATATCGGTAGAGAGCGGAATTGCTGCTACCACACGAAGAAAACGCCAATTAATATCATACTCTACTGTCAATAAGCGGTCTGCTTTCCAACAAGTGAGCTTGGAACTAGCTCAGCTAGCACTAAGCTAGCACCGCTTTCGCATGCGTGGTTGCGAGATCCTCCAGCCAGCAATCCACATAAGGAAAACTTCTTTCCATTCGAAGATAAACACTCTGGTATACACTGGCAGTTCTGACTGCGAATTGTTCCATTGATATTCACGCAACGAGGCTTGGACATACGCCCCACTGAGCGCAAATGAGTATGGAGAAGGATATGAAAGGATCTATGCACTTTCTTCTGAATTGCGCTATATTTGCTAGGCTGAGGTTGAAAATTAGATGGTTAGCGGTTCAAGAATTCATGTGCAGTAAAGTCTGCCTGTCGTAAGAGGCGGGTCGGGTCTTTAGACCGGAACGAGCGAAATTTTATGTGTCTAAGAGTGGTCAGTCTCGCACACTTTTCTTCAAAAACTACGTTGGGGAATATTTTTGCTGTTACAACAACAACAACAACTACTGATGTAGCGATTAGGAAACTCATTTTACCTTGTGCCATCACAATGGGCGTGTTGACTTTATATGAAATCTTCTTGGCCGTGATTAACTACATCAACTTAACCTAACCTAACCTAACCAACTTCATTTTCCTACAGGTGCACATTAAAAAATATCTATTTATTTATGTACATATGTACATGTATGATGAACAGTATGAATTGTGTGTGATTTCTCATTGCCAGAAGTAACGATAAAAAAAAAAACATGCAATAAATATCGAGATTTACTCACCCACACATACATATGTACTCACACGCTGGTGTTAAGTGTAAAATAGATGAAATTAATGAACTTATACCGCTGAGCACTCTCTTCTCACACTGCGCGGCCGCGAGATCGACCAACACAGCGCAAGTGTGTTGCTGAGAATGGATATCGGAGGCTAAAATGCATGCATACATACAGGCAGGTTAACGGACGTCAATTCAGCTTGTGTATGCGTGTGTGTTTGTGTGTGTAAAAAAACGTGAGAGTTGATAAAAAAAAAATTGTAGACGCGATTGTATAAATATATATGTTTGTTGCAGTCACAGCGCAGCGATCACAACGTATCTACCAACCAACCCACCAACTAACCGAGTTCGGTCAATCAGTCAGTCAGTGCTTGAGCACATAGAAGCTGTGGAAACAAGGTGAACGTGACTGTAGAAAAGAAAGAAAGATAAATAAAGTCGCTTACGCAAAACTTCTTGTATTTGCGAAAAAAAAAACAAAGTTCAAAACAAAAGGCAAACGACAAAAGACATACGCAAATTGTTGGTATTTATGCCAAAAATATATACAAGTATATACAGACGAAGAAAGACATAATAAACGGTTAGTGGTTTTTTGTTGTTTTTTTTATTTTTTATTTGCTTTTTTTTTGCAGTGCGAATATTGTGCGTGCGTAAAAGTAGCAGATTTCAATATTTACAAATTAAAAAAAAAAATTTTAATAAATTTATTTCCGAACATAACTTAATTTTTTATAAAAAAAAAAAATTCAACATAATTTCCAGATTTTTCATGTGTGTTTTCTCTCTTTTTTTGCCCACTACTTGCAGTCCACAAAAATTGCTGTGCATTTGTTTAGTAAAAAATCGGCAGCGCTAATAATTCGCTATATTTCGCCGTTAACTCGTCATAAAAGTGCACATATCGGTTACGCCAACAGTAACAATAACCACAAAGGTAACCGCAAATCAATGCAATCAATTATGAAGAACGAAAGGTAAGTTTTTTGTGAAAAATTTCAAAATCATATGTTTGTATAATTGAAAAGTGCAACAAAATTGTGATACAATACGCGAAAAATTTGTACAAAAAAATTGCATAATTGTATTATTATATATGTGCATACATACATACATACATATACTTATACTTGAACTTAGTTCGTGCTCACTAGAAAGTCACACAAAAAGCAGCACCAAAAAAAAAATATTACATATATCAACTCGTACAAGTTAGCGACAATTTGCGAAAATACCATGAATAAATTTGTTTTTTATTACAAGAATTTATAAAATTTTTATTGACGTCTGCTTTGTTTTGTATGCAGAATATCGTAAATTGCAAATCATATTAACCTCAAAGTCTAAAGGAAATAATAAAATGTGAAACGCTCACTGTATGTATGTATGCATGGGTATACATATATACAAATATCCATATCTGCATACAGTGGGTGTGGGAAAAATTCGGAATTAACTTTTTCAACACAGAAAAGTATTAACTTTTATGTATAAAGTAATATTCATAGACTGTTCGCCGCGATAGCCGAGTGGTTAGCATTGCGTACTGCCATTCGGCAGGCCTGGGTTCGAGCCCAGGTTCGAGCAATATCAAAAATTATAGAAGATAAATTTTTCTAATTGCGGTCGCCCCTCGGCAGGGAACGCCAAGCCCTCCGAGTGTATTTGTGGCATGAAATAAAGCTTCTCATAAAAATCCATCAGCCGTTCGGAGGCGGCTTAGAATAAACTGTAGGTCCCTTCATTTATTGGTAAAAAACATCAAGACGCAAAACCACAAATTGGAGGAGAAGCTCGGCCGAAAATCGCTTCAGCGGTTACAAAGCGCCAAATATATATATATATATATATATAATATTCATAGACTACAGATCAGCTTTTTGAAGAAATCGAGTATTGGCCTAAAATTAAACGCGATACGAAACCCAACGAGATCAACATCTAAAGTTAAATGAGATTAGGTTGAAGTGTTGGAAGTGTACAATCTGATACCACTGAGAAGCGTAATAACCCGTCACCCGCTAGTCAAATCAATGCGTGGAGCTGGCAAAAGTGAGTAGTAATCGACGTACATCCATATAGCAACCGCTATTTCGCGCAAGCCTAGTCTCCAAAGGTAACCGCCAGCAAGCCCACTACTCCAAAATGTGCAAGATTCGCAAAAGCATGTACCTTGAGGTTTCAGGTTCTACCTCTTCTCCAAAACTCAACTGCAGAAGTTGTTTGATGGGTAAGACCAGCGACTATGCGTGCCTGCCTAATAGCAGGTACTCATTCTTCTCTTCTCTTAAGAATCGATCAGCCATTCCTAGGTAGCTCCTTTATATACAACTACAGGAGCTCATCTAAATATTGAAATATCAAAATCTTCATCGGGAAAGCTCGATTAGCCCACTAATCGATAGTCTATCTCGCAAAACGTACTTTTGTGCAGTCCAAATGTTCTGGAATTCGAGATAATACTTGATCACTCCGCCTAAAAAAATTCGAATCCCTCTAAAACCCCTAAAATATTGAATTAAACTAATTTGTAGCTCAGCATATATTTTTGCTAAGGCATTCCAATCAATTATGCAGTATTACTATCTGATATTAAGGGCTTCTCACGGCAAGTTGAAGAGTTGGTTACTAATGTTGTTGTTTTTATAACCCCAAAAATATTCCCCAAATTAGTTTTGGAGAGTGTTGTGGGAGTGACAGTCTTCGGCTGGATAAAAATACCGTGTCATTCCCATATAAAATCCCATCTGTTGCTGAAACTATTGGAGTTTAGTTACTTCATACAACAGGCATACCTTACAGTGAGTAACATTCCTGAATCCCTAACTCGCAGGGTAGGTGGTCGATAGTAATCGGCAGATCGAGCTCAAAACTCCAAACTATACCAGCCGTGCTGCAGTTCGTTGTCCGCTCCCCACTTTTGCTTAATTTTGTATATCTCAAAATCATTTCCACTAAAGAGGAGAGGAGAAGTCTACTTGAACTCATGATTGTTCAATTTAAATTTTGACGTGCGGGCACGAAATTTACAACCTCAGATCTTCACCGAACTTTTCGGTGACTCTTTTCTACAGCTAGACGAAGGAAAACCGGTTAGATCTGAATATAAATGTTGTCGTTGTAAAAAATCCGACTGTTAATTGCCTAAAGTTAGGAGTAACATTGGACAGAGCTTGCAGTCTTCCCCCCTGTATGATATAAGACTGTGCTTTTCACTAAGGCATAGATAAGCAACGAAGTTCTCATGTGGCTAGCCGCAGCACCTGCCACATCAGGAAGGAAGTACCAAACTATACTTAAGCCATACGTACTCTTCAAACGTCACTCACAGTGTCAGCCACTTCCGTAAATCTCTTTAAATGAATGCCATCATCCCTATCAAGCAACTAATGGATTAAGTGTACTTCAACTTCTATGGGTCTTCATACCAGAACTTTCGAGTTTATTTACCATATTAACCCTGTAAATGGCTTTGGGGTGTACCAAAGCATAGTTATATAGGTATATGTCTGAAGTCTAAGGGCTGGACTCCTAGCTGCCTATGTGTTATCAATAAATATTTGTTTACTCGCTTGCTTAGGTGAGAATTCGTTAATAAAGCTACGACTAACCGCAATAGCTATCGCTAAGCAGCGCTGCATTGCGTGCGTCCTTCTCGTACAAAGATCACCTTGGAAGTTTTTCACTATTCGTTACACCAAGCATGGATAGATTCCTTCAATTTGGTCTTTCTATCAGAGTCATGGTCATCCCCTTCGCCATCTGTCTATAAACTTGGGCTTCAAATACCTTCTATGCTGGAGCTTTTCGTCATTTTTTCTACAACATGTCCAAGCCAGCACAGAAGTTGTATTGAAAAGCGATGGACAATATCAATGTCATTGTAGAGTCGTTCAGTTGGTTGTTCATTCCAAGACGATGGTCACCGCCTATGTGAGCGACACCGAAGATATTGCGAAGTATTTTGCGCTAGAACTCTCGAAAGTGCGGCTGTAACCGTCTGCGACACAACTCAGTCGAAGTGTGGAGTGTAAAAGACTGATCAAAGCACGAAGGTCTTAAGGAAAAGATGTATTTCTAATCCTTTTTTCGGCTGTGAAGAACTGTAATTGTGAAGACTGGCCGAACGACATTTCATTTATGTAATGACTGTGGATTTGTGCTCGTTAAGGAGAGCAAAAAGACGCAGCGGACTCGAGCCTCGAGAAATTGGGACTAACTATGTAACTGCTGAAGCGATTTATGGTCGAGCTCCTCCTCCAATTTGTGTTTTTTGCATCTTGACGTTTTAACCAACAAATGGAGGGACCTACAGTTTATTCTAAGCCGCCTCCGAACGGCTGATGGATTTTTATGAGGAGCTTTTTTGTTTCATGTCAGAAATACATTGGGAGAGCTTGACATTTCCTGCCGATTTGCGACCGCAATTAGAAAAGTTTATTTTCTATAATTTTGTGTGTTGGTCGAACGTGGACTCGAACCCAGGGCCTTCCGAATGGTAGTACGCAATGCTAATCATTGCGGCTATTGCGGCCGCAAATAGGATTTTGGATGTTGGTTCAAGGCTAGCTCCCCGGTGGCAATTATATGTGTACATAGGTCAGCCCACAAATTGGTGGAACTCATTTGAACTGTAACATTACCCTGAACTTCACTTCAAATGAAGGCACACTCACGTGCGCCTTTCGCTCGTAAGAACGCTCAAGGTTGATTGTCCGTTTACCGTTGCGTAGCCACTGTCTGCGCAAACAATATAAAGTGTTTTCGCGAGAAATACACACACTCACACAGTGCTACAAAACAGTAACAGCTGTGTTGTGTGATATCTCACACTCGGCTGTGCTAGCGAGCGTTGATACTTACGCCTGTTTTTTTTTTTTTGCACTATTTGGCCTTTTCCAACGACGAGTATTGCTCATACGTATATATGTGTGTATGTATATAAAGATATATGTATGTATGTGCATATGTATGTGTGTATGTGAAGGTATGAGAAAACACAACAGCCGATAGAATGGGTATGAATCAAGTAGCAACAACAACAGCAACTACAACTGCACAAGGTTCACATTCGTAAACACACCTCCAAAATGAAGTAGATATGTATGCACATATGTATGTACACATGTATGCAGTTATGGCGTGTACAGTTTGTCATCTTGCTTGTTTGTTTGTTTTGTTGTCGATGCTTTGCGGACGTTCCGTTAGGTGGATAGCACAGCAAGATAATGAATTTTATGCATTTCACCATTGATTTGCGATATGACGGCAGACACACTCTCATATATATATATATATATGTACATATGCACACGCACATGCAGCATATACAAATGTATATGTGTGCATGTAGGTTGCTATGTGTGCCAAGTGAACGTCTTTGAACGATGTCTTTCGCCAACGATGACGCATTCGTCATTGTTTGGCTGTAAGTATTTATGGTAAGTGGTTTGTTGTTGTTGTTGGTGTTAGTGTTGTTTGTTGTATGTGTGTGTAGTGTGTGCACGCTCGCACGTTCACCGGTACAAAGTTCACCTTGGAAGGTGAAAAAGTACGTGAAATTAATCTATAACAGCATTGTTGTTGTTCTTGTTGTTGTTGTTGGAGGAAAACTCACGTGACGTGACCACAGCGGCGAGAGTGATGAAGAGATGAATTGCAAGTCTTAAAACAAAAAACATTTAAGTATTTGAAAGAATATGGCATAAAAGAGAAATAATGCTTGATTAATGGGGAATTATTCGACACACCATAACAGGTGAATTGAAAACTCCCCGTCGTACCATAGCTTATTATTTTTGTTGATGAATGAAAACGATCAACGACACTGAAGATGGCAGAACGCCGAAACCGGTTTGTCTCCAAACCAAATTTGACAAGGGACGACGGGAACTCGTTCCAATATTCATCAACTTTTCACCCTGTCGGAGAATCAACTGAACAAAACCATAGTAAAAACACATTCTTTTGGGTAAAAATCATTTTTTTTATTCTACATAGTTTCCTTCAAGTGTATCAGACATTGATTATAGCGACCCTCCCACTTTCCGTTAGCATTTTTCTAGTACGTTTGGTTCTTTGCTTCAAAATAGGCTTGAGTTCGGCGATCATCTGTTCATTCGATGAAAATTTCTTCCCAGCGAGTATTCTTTTGAGATCTGAGAACAGGAGATGGTAGCTGGGGCCAAATCTGGAGAATACTTTGGATGCGGTAGCAATTCAAAACCCAATTCATGGAGTTTTACCATCGTTTTCACTGACTTGTGACAAAACGGTACATTGTCTTGGTGAAACAGCACTTTTTTTCTCTTCAAAAGCGACCGTTTTTCAGCGATTTCGTCCTTCAAATAGCCCATAGCCATGGCAGCCGACTGTTGTGGTTTTTCCACGCTTTGGAGCTGGTTCAACGTATACAGCTCACTCGGCTGACTGTCAATTGGACTTTGCAGTGAAGTGTTGGAGCCATGTTTCATCCATTGTCACAAACTCGAGTTTATTACGCTTGAACATCTCCAAACACTGCTCTGAATCATCTATTCCTTGTTGTTGTTGTAGCGGCTTGTCAACTCCGCCTAGGGTCAGGTAGGTGCAGTCTTAGTCATCGAGGTCATCTAACGGGAGGCCCAGGAAACGTGCTGTTTCGACGGGTTCGGACCAGAGGGGGAGAGAGGGGTGTTAAATGAGTCGGGTTAAGTGGACATGCAAAGAGGTGGTTATTATGTGGCGAGGATTCGTTGCATGCAGGACATGTGTTGGGTATGTCAGGGTCGAGTTTGGATAGGTAGGAGTTAAGCCTGCTACAATATCCAGACCTTAATTGTGCCAGATTTACGCGCATCTCTAAATGCAACTCGAGCTCTTGTTCAGCTATGAGCGGTGATTGGACTCCGAGAACACCATTCACAGGAAGGGAGTTCACAAACGTGTTAACGGACTCTCGGTGAATGGTGTTTATGGCCT
Source organism: Neoceratitis asiatica (assembly GCA_030068015.2). Lineage (NCBI taxonomy): Eukaryota > Metazoa > Arthropoda > Insecta > Diptera > Tephritidae > Neoceratitis > Neoceratitis asiatica. The sequence continues at coordinate 69,870,666 of CM061527.1, read as the reverse complement.
GTCTGTATGCCCTCCTGTCCAGCGGGTCTTGTCTGAATCGCTATACGGAGGCGCGGTGGTCAAGTACTTCCTTCCTGATGTGCCGCCTAGGTGGTGGTTCGGCTTCCTATAAGTGCCTGTTGGAATGATCCCGACGTCAATTCGACAATTCGTCGTCGTTTTTTTTTTTTTTTTGGTTAAATGTGAGCTCGCGCGACACACACTTTGCACAGATGGTTGATTTTCCTGAGGCAGTGTCCGGAAACTCGTCATCAAACCAAGTTTTTACTTCATCTGTATTTTTTCCCTTAAAAAAGCAGCGCCATCTATGTGCCAGACCCGGAACTTTTCATTCGGGGCGTGGGCCCTAAGCAGCGATATGCTTAAAAACCTTGCTTTTCAGCGGATCGTGACAAGATATTCGTCCACCGGGGTGAACGAGGACCCAATACAACGGAGTCTCTCTGCTACAACAAACCCAACTCCGAATTAGCTCTCGTTCATGAGTAGTGTACCCTAACAGCTGGATAAAGGCAAATACCTTGTATCCATAGTGTACAGTGTTAATTATTCATGTTTCGGAGCCATCCTTTTCTGCTCTGATGAACTCCGTCTCAGATTTATGTATTTGTATATCCTAGCTCATAGGCAAGACACTATTGAGAAGATCTCACGGCGGTGTATTGTTATGCCATAGAGATCCCCACTGCACATACCAGCTCGAACGAGAGCCGCCTCTAGACGCAGTAGAAAGTAAGTAAGTGTTGTATAAGCGCAGAACCGCTGGACCCACATGTCGCCTTCAGGCTTTGAGCATCATTCACAGAATATCTGTCAACACCTACTCCCCCTCTCTCTCTTGCCATAACTGCCAAAAACCGACCACCATCTACGGCAAACGAAGTTCTCGATCTGAAACCCATAGAGATTTGAGTAATTCTGACAGAACTAAGGTCTGGATACTCTATAAGAGTTACCCCGACTTACCCAACGTATGTTCAGCCGACTCATCGAAAACTCTCCTCAGTTTGGTCTGAGCTCGTCGCTTGAATGACCCTGAGTCTATTGTTATACGATTTTTCACGATATAGATTAGCTTTACCTGCACCTAAGTGGGCTTAACGAGCCGGTATGACAACAACAACAACAAAACGATAGTTCGTCGACTTGGAAGGGTTATTAGTCTTGCTACGATTTTAGGGGTGCAGCAGAATTCCACACTTTAACTCTTCTTCGGGCTCTTCTCAAAGCTGAGGGACACTTACTCATACATAGCTACTGACAGTCATTTCTCTGTTGTTGTTGTTGCTCAGAAGTGTTCGTGGTTCACGTAAATTACATACACACATGCATACAAACGCAAGTGGCTCGTGGCCATCAACTACAAAAAAAAATTCATAAAAAAAAGAAAATCAGCGCATGAATACCGCCACTGAAGTCGTACAAGTGCGCAGATGATTGTACTACGTATTCGCTGAATTACATACAAACTTACATATGTAGTATGTATGAATGTATGTGTTATATGTGCAAAAATATTATAGAACACTGTTGTATTTGTCAGCGCTTTTACATTTATATATGTGTAAGTGCGTTTATTTTTTATTATAGCATACGTAACCACAACTTTAACTCAGGCCTAAAAGTATGCAACAGTTGTTGTTTAAAAGTAGTTAACTGTATAAAAGCGCAAACCTAGCGCGCTTATCGCTGAAACCGTTTATCTCATGGAACTTTCTTTGTTAGGTTTAATTAGTAAAAAAAATAAAAATTAGTAAGAGAATTAAAAAAAAAAAGAATTGAAAAAAATAAAAAATAAAAACTTAATAAGAAATAAAAATTAAATTAAAAAAATTTATTGAAATTAAATTAAATAAAAATATGAAATAAATAAAAATTAAAGTGAAAGTTAAATAAACTAAAAATAAATGTGATATAAATAATAAAAAAAAAAATAAAAAAAAATAAAACTAAAATAAAACTAAAATAAAAATAGAATAAAATTAGAGATAAAAATAATAATAAAAATATAATAAAAAAATGTTAAGTTATTTGCGGAAATAATCTTCTTATTACAAATAATTAATAAAAATTGTAAAACACAATATATATAGTCACAAAAAACTCTCATAAATCTTATATAAGTATATAAAAAATAAAAAATAAACTTTTAATTAAAAATTAAGTAAAAAATACAATAAAATTAAAGCAAAATAAAAATAAAATAAAATAAAACAAAATAAAAATGAAAATAAAATAAGCTAAAAATAATTTAATAAAATAAAATGAAAACAAACAAAAATTAAATAGTAATTAAAACAATAATAAAAATATTAAAAAAATTTTGACTAATATTCAGGGAAAGAAAATGTTTTTACTTTTTTATTCCAAATAATTGAAATAATAATCAAAAAAATTCTAAAACACAATAAATATATTATCAGAAATTCTCATAAATCTTACATAAATATAAAAGAAATAAAATAAAAAATAAATTAAAAAAGTACAATGAAATAAAAATAAAAATAAAAATAAAAATAAAAATAAAAATAAAAATAAAAATAAAGTAAAAATAAAAAACAAAAAAATAGTTATGAAAATAAATAAAAATAGATTGATAATTGAGTGAAATAAAGATAATAATAAAAAAATGTTGAGTTACATGTACAGTATCAGAATAATTCGCATAAATTTTCTATAAATTTTAGTGGTTTCCAAAATAAACGCAACAAAAATATCTTTAAAATAGTTTTTTTTTTCATAAAATTCCTTTATTATTATTATTATTATTATTATAAAGTTTAGATCTTGGCAGTATGTGTGAAACAACACGTGATTTAAATGACCCGCTCGTACAATTTTGCAAACTTCGATCCACTTTTTAGCCCATATTGGGCGGTATCTTAGCCATAATTTGGCGAATGTTGACGAAGGTCCGCACAAAAAAACAATCATTCGCGTCATCTGACAAAAAAGCGTCCAACGGTGTCAAATCGCAAAATCACGGTTGCCAATTGACATCAGCAAGACGAGAGATTACACGGCCGGAAAATTTCTCTCGCAACAAACCCATATTTGCTCATGTTGTGTGGCATGTGGCACAATATCATTTGGAACCACAAATTGTCCAAGTCGTATTCTTCCATTGCAGGCCCCTAAAAAGTCGGTTATCATACCAATATAACGCTCCGAATTGGCAGTGACAGTCTACGAACCAAAGAGCTCACCAGACAGTAAGTTTTTTTTTTTTGGGTGTAATGGCCTCTCTTCAATTCTTTAAGGATTCTCTAAGCCCTCCAATTGCGACAATTTAGCTTATTTGCGTATCCATCGGTTGCGGTCCACTGTTTGTTGTTCAAGTAGCCAAACGATGTAACTACGGCGTTGCGAATGATCAGTTGGCTTAAGTTGTTGTTGTATGAGCTTTATATGGATATGTTTGAAACACCATTTGTGTTGTAGGTTTCAACAAGTTTAACACGTTGTGCCTGACTTTTTTACTAAAACAAAACATGTTTGGTTTGATAGTTAAATTTCACAGATGTCAAAATACAACGCTACACCTTCGAAACCACGAAATAGTTAACCCTATTATAATCGTTATTAGTGAAAAAACAGTTGAATTAGAAGGTTATTCCTAGGAAAGCTCATAATATGTACACTTACAACACTAAGTTATTCGGCTAAGGTGTATAAATCTTTCAGAAATTATAATTTTTATTATTTTTCTATTTAGTTTAATTTCATTTCTTTTTTTTTCTCCAACTATTTGCATTAAATTAAATAAAAATTAATTAGACAAATTTTGAAACAGTAATATAAATATAGGTCGATGGCCATTGTTGTTGCTAGTATTCATTTACATGTATATTTAAATTTTATATTTGTAATATATTACTTACAAAATAATAATAATAATAATAATAACAATAATAAAAAAATTTAATATAAATTGTAAAAATTAAAATAAAATATTTTGGTTATTTTTTTCTTATTTCTAAAGATAGAATTAAATACAAATTTTTTAAGCTCTAACACAAAAGGGCAATTTTCATACATTTTTATTTCTTATTTTAAGCAAAATTAAATTAAAAACTATACAGGTTGGTATTATTAATGGAATATTAAATATAATATAAATAAGATCAAAAATAGCTTCAAAAATTTTCACAAAATATTTAATTGTTTTTTTTTTTTCAATTTATTATTATACATTTTTTTTTAAATCATTAAATTTTTTTAAAGAAAATAAAAATAGTTGTTCAGTCAGTTACCTAAAGGTTACTCATAAAAATTATCATAATTTAATTAAAGATATTCCCTAGCGGTACATAAATCTTTCCGAATGTAGTTCTTTTATTTACTTTTATTTATTTATTTTGTCATTTATTTAATGTTTTTTTTTTATTCCAAATAATAAAGAAAATACTAATTAATTTTTTAAAACAATAATAAGAATAATACCAGAAAAATCCCCATAAAAATTCTACAAAATATTTTTTTTTTAATCCAATTTATTATAATTTATTTGTTTCAATTTTTTTTTAAGAAATTAGTAAAATAAAATTAAAATAGTTGCAAGTCATAATAAAAAAGTACCAGTGAAAAAAATATGTTAAATTAGTTGCTTACTCATCATAGAAATACTCAAAGTAATCACCATAAATTAGTCAAATTTATTTGTTAGTTGTTAATAATTAAATCCCTCAAAAAAGTAAATTTTTTTGTAGAAAATAAATAAAATTTAATTATTATTGCTGCCTCCAACCTATAAAACTGAGATAATGAAAGAATTTAATTAAACGTGAAATCCCCCTAACGCCCACCGCATATTACGAGCATTTTTACCACCTTTACTACTTCTAAATCATCATAAGGCAAAAACTCAAAATTATTTTTCCACAACTCTGGAATTTTTTCCGCTTATTCTTTCATGCAAATAGCTCAAAATCTCAAATTATTACTTCTCATACACTGTAAGACCTTGTGATATGAACTTCTGATGCCCTACCCCCTGATGATCGTTGGTAAAAGTGGGTAAAACTTTGACATTTGATCGAATTGAGCATACTTTTTGCGATGTTGACTCCGCTGGACTCTTCCCTCGATGTAATTGTGCTTTGGTCGCATAGAAACATAACGCGTCGTCTTCATGCATCTTTTAAGCAAATCAGGATCATAATAGACTTCATTCAATGCTAAAGCAAAGAGTTTTTTTCTCAAAACTCAGCAGAAAATCGGCGAATACGCGAAAAACCTCTAATCTCTTACTCTCCAGTATTATATCTAAAAAAAAGTTGTGTGCCCCTGCCGCCGTGTAAGATTTTACTTTATGCTGTAGACACTATAAGTAGCAACATAATGAATTAAAAAAAAAAATCAGCTCATGATGCCCTGAATTTTATTCGGCCAAGGTCTGTCACCCTTTCGGCGACCTAACTCCGTTTGGATCGTCAGGTAATTCTAGCAAGGAGGTATATGCTGTGTAAAGAATATCCGTTGGGATGCTACCGTCGAGATCATTCCAACAAACATTTCCTTGAAGTCGAACCTCCACCCTGGCACATCAGGAAGGGAGTCTTAAACTACCACGACTCCGTACAGCAGTATAGACATAGACTGCTGGACTGGACGGAATATCGATGCAGTTTAAATGTCATTCACCGATGTTCCGTTAACACCTTTGCGTTTACTCCCTTGCTAAGAATGGCGTTCTCGGAATCCAAGCACCAACTATTGTAGAATAAGAGTTCAAGCTGCCTCTAGAGACCCTAATAACATGGGCGAAATTAAGATCTGAATATTATAGTCGACTTAGTTCCCACCTATCCAGACCCGATCCTGATATATCCAACGTAACATATGTCCTGCATGCAATGAGTCCTCCTAAAACTGATTCATCTGACACACCTCTCGCTTTGGTCCAAAGGAAAGCATGTTTCTTTTACACACTCGCCTGTGATGAGTCGCTACGACTTGGTTACGTTTCAGAAACTGTTTCACTGTTGGTCACTCCTATTGAAGATCACAGCCCTCCGAGTGTATTTCTGACGTGAAATAAAAGCTCCTCATAAAAATTCATCGGCCATTCGGAGGCGACTTAGAATAAACTGTAGGTCCCTTCATTTATTGGTAAAAAACATCAAGACGCAAAACCACAAATTGGAGGAGGAGCTCGGCCAAAAATCGCTTCAGCGGTTACAAAGCGCCAAATACATATATATATATGCATATAACAAGTCAAGCCTACCGTAGTAAAATACTTTTTTTTGGCAAAATAAATTTTTTTTATATTCAATATAGTTCCCTTCAAGGATGATACGCTGATTATAGCGATCCTCCAACTTTTCGATACCATTTTGTAGGACGATTTGTCCTTTGCTTCAAAATAGGCCTCAGTTTCGGTGTGATCACCTCTTCATTCGACGAAAATTCCTTCCCAGCGAGCATTCTTTTGAGATGTGTGAACAGGCAATAGTCGCTGGGAGCCAGATTTGGAGAATAAGGTGGCTGCGATAGCAATGCGAAGCCCAATTAATAGATTTTTGCCAACGATTTCACTGACTTGTAACACGACGGTGCATTGTCTTGGTGAAACAGCACATCCTTTTTCTACAAAAGCTGTTCGGGTGCTTCCTTTTTTCAAGGTAGTCAATGAAAATTATTCCATGCACATGCCAAAATACAGATGCCATAACCTTGCCAGCCGACTGTTGTGATTTTTCCACGCTTTGGAGCGCGTTCCTCGTGTGCAGTACACTCGCATCACTGCCGATTGGACTTCGGAGTGAAATGATAGCGCAATGTTTCACACATTGTCACATATCGACGCAAAATCTTGGGTTTATTACGATTGAACATCTCCAAACACTGCTCCGAATCATCTCAAATCGTCGTTGTTTTTGTGGTCAAAATTGAGCTTGCGCGGCAGACACTTTGCGCAGAGCTTTCTCATACCCAAATATACGTGAATGATATGATGCGCACCACGTTCAGTTGTTATCTTCTTCGAGTGTCTGCTATTTCATTCCATTTCAATTTACGTTCATTCAAAATCACTTTTGTGGATTTTTGTTGATGTTTTCGTTGGGAACAACCTCTTTTGGGCATCCACTGCGTTCACGCCGTCTTCGTTGCTCCTTTCATCACGTTTAAACTTGGCATACCAATACTTGATGGTTGATTTTTTGGGGGCAGTGTACGGAAACTCGTCGACGAGGCAAGTTTTTGCTTCAGCTGGTTTTTTTTTCCTTCAAAAGGCAGTATTTTATCAACAGGAGAAACTCTTTTTTATCCATTTCAATCCATTTTTTTTTCATAATAACAAAATTTGCTTCACTCAAAATGCTATAATTCACAGTCTTATTATCTGACAGCTGTCAAATTTATTTACGCGCCTTTTGAAGGTTAGGACTAACGGCAAATCATTTATGATTTAATTCTAGCAGCGCCATCTGTGTGTTAGGCCGTAGGCTTTTCAATTGACCTGTTATTTGGCTTAGCACACGCTTTAGTGCCAAGAATTAATCATTTATCTCTATTTATACACTTTCTAAAATTAATTTTAATCGCCAATACAAACATACATACATACATACTTGCCGCTGTTAACACCTGCTTTGTTGGCTTTAACTATTAATTGATTTTTATATTGATATTATCACGAAACCAAATTGGATTCTATAAATAATAAATTACTGCACAATTAAATATGTACATATGTATATACAAATGTATGTATGTATGTATGTATGTATGTGTGTGTATGTATGTGTGTGTATGAAAACCACTTATCAGATGCAACCATGTAGTATTAGACATCATTCAATTAAAACTAATATTATTAAACCAATTAAAATTATATAAAAAAATGTATAGCGAACGAAAGGCGTATATACATATGCACATATGTATGCATAACACCTGACTGCAATATCAATGCAACAGTTAACTAATATACATATGTACATATATACTCGAATGTAAGTAATGCACGACTATGCATGTGCTGTCCATATGTTGCTTCGGTTTCCTATTACACATTTATTTCCGCTATTCTCGTCTCTGTATCTACATATGTACATACATAAATACAATGCGAAATTGAAAGAAACACAAAAAAAAATCCCCACAATTGGCATACAAACGTGATTCAACTACTTCGAAGCCGCAAGTTCATTGGAAACGAGCCCCCCTTTCTATTATTTATGTGCAGTTGTACATACATACATGCATACATATATACATTTATAGTAGTTAGACATATATGTATGTATGTATGTATGTGCATGCGAGTATTTATACTCATAGTGGCTACGTAGTTTGAATAATGAATATTTTTTTTTGCATAGAATTTGTTGGTTTGTAGGTGCTATGCTCAAACATACATATGTACATACATACATACATACATGCATACATACATACATACGTATATAAGTCGTCATTTGTATTTCTATGCAAATATACATACATTCAAGTGGTTTGCAAGTTCAAAAACATGTTTTTTTCTTGTACTTATACAAATATTGTTATTTAAAACAACGTTAACACATATAAAGGGTGATCCATTTCGGGGCTCCCTACTTTAAAAAAAAAACACAGAAAACTCAAATTTAATGGGTAATGTTTTTCATCATCAGCGAAAGCACATTCTTTGGCATTTATTTTTTGCAGATTTTCTCTTTCTCAAATGTTGGCCGCGGCTATGTCTCAGTTGGTCCATCCGTTGAGTCCCATGTTCGATGACTCATTCGAGCATTTCAAACAGGTAACTGGCGAATGACACGCGTGATATTTTGCTTCACAAGCCCTAAATCGAAGCGGGATTGTCCACATGCCCACAGGAAAAAGTTGTCTAACGTTGTGATGCCACATGATCTTGGTGGCAAATCGACCGGTCCAAAATGTGAAATTATCTGTTCACCAAAGTGTTCTCTCAATAAAACCATTGATTGATGCGATGTGTGGTGTGTGGTGTGTGGGAAGTGGTGTCGTCTTGTTGAAACCAAATGTCGCGGAGATCACGGGCTTCAGTTTCTTAATTTCAAGCATCAAATAGTCAGTTATCATGGCGCGATAATGGTCGCCATTGACGGTTACGTACCGTTGTTTTCTCTGGATGAAATGACAGCTCTTGAATCTCTTCAAGAATGCTCTTCGTCCCAAATGTGGCAAATTTTGCTTGTATACTTTGTGGGATCTTCTTGGAACTTTTCAAGAGCACATAGAGCGCGAAGCGATGTCGCTCGGGAAGGTCGAGCGGCTTCAGTTCTTGCACAAGCTGTATTTTGTACGCTTTCAATTTAAGATCTCGACGTAAAATGCGCCAAGTTGTCGTTCCATACGTCAGTCCGAGTTGCTGCGAACGGCGCCGAATTGACTCTCCACGGTCTCACACGGTGTACACTCATAGCTTCGGCCGCTATATTTTCATCACTGCGTTCCTGGACGTGGTCTATTCGGTCGATTATTATCCAATAATGAATGCAGGGTCTCAAGATGGTTGATGGTGTTGAGAATAGTACGCTCAGTAGTGATCAGTGATCTGTCAACAAAAGCCTATTGGAAAAAGTACCTCTACTTGGATCACCCTTTATATGTATGTCGGTGTGTGTGTTGGTATGTTTGTATTTGCATATACATATATAAATTCCGCTATTACTGCTAATGAGCGCTTAAAGTGAAGTTTCTTAGCTAAGGAATTAATTAGAATATATTAAATACAACAAAGTGTATGTATGTACGTGTGTATGTACATATGTATATACGAAATTTACGAAAAGTTCAACTTATGAGCTACCTACGAGTATTCGAGCAGCAAGTAGATAGATTAAATATATACATTAGGGTGTGTTAAGGGACTATGGATTTTAGACGCCTCTTACGACAGGCATGCCTTACCGCCTATACATTCTTGAATCCCTAACCCGCGGGCCCGCTTTCTCTTGATTCGGTTATTTAACCAAGAAAATCAACCATCAAGGATTGGTAAGCTTAGTTTAGATGTGGTTAAATGAGCACCGAAGACGATGAACACGGTGGACGCCCCAAAGGGGTTGTTACCGACGAAAATATCAAAAAAATTCAAAAAAATTATTTTGAATGACCATAAATTAAAATTGAATTAAATAACAGACACTCTGAAGATATCCACTGAACGTGGTGTACATCACATCATTCACGAATACACGAGCTCACTTTTGACCAAAAACCCCGACGCGTTGACGATTCGGAGCAGTGTTTGAAAATGTTCAAGCATAATAAACCCAAGTTTTTGCGTCGATATGTGACAATGCATGAAACATGGCTCCAACATTTCACTCCGAATCCCAATCGACAGTCATCCGAGTGGACTGTACATGATGAGCCCGCTCCAAAGCGTGGAAAAACACAACATTTGGGCTTTCAAGGTTATGGCGTTTGCATTTTGCGATGTGCATGGAATAATTTTCAGTGGCTGCTTTGAAAAAGGAAGGACCATCAACAGAGTGACTATTACATAGCATTATTGGAGCGTTTGAAGGACGAAATCGCTAAGAAACGGCCGCTTTTGAAGAAAAAGAAAGCGCTATTTCACCTACACAATGCAGCGTCGTGTCACAAGTCAGTCAAATTGATAGCAAAAATCCATGAAGTGGACTTCGAATTGCTTCCACATAAACCGTATTCTCCAGTTCTGGCCCCTAGCGACTATTTCCTCTTCTCAGGTCACAAAAGAATGCTCGCTGGGAAGAAATTTTTGTCGAATGAAGAGGTGATCGCCGAACTCAAGCCTATTTTGAAGCAAAGGACGTACTACAAAAATGGTATCGAGTTAGAGGTCGCTATAATCAGAGTGTTAGCCTTGAAGGGAATTAAAAAGATGAATTTTCTCAAAAAAATTGTTTTTACTCTGGTAGGCTGAGGACTTTTCAATTGTTAGGTAAATGTCGTTGTATGCCTCGTACAGCTCATCATTCCATAATCTGCATTGTTCGTCGTTGTCAATATGCAAAGGAGCATGGATCGTTCACAAAACCTTTCTGTCGTAGATAAATCCATCAGTGGGCATTGTCCAAATCTCCGCACCATACAGCAGGGCAAGTATGATGATCGACTTCTAGAAATTGGTTTTTGTTTGTCTGGAGAGGACTTTACTTTTCAATTACCTACTCAACCCAAGGAAATATCTGTTGCCAGGTGTGATTCTGCACTGGATTTGGATAAGATAAGACAAGACAGCAGATATTTCGTCTCGATCTCTCTCACTAACAGGTCCTCCCCGTATCTGAACGAGCTTTTAGTTTTGCTGCTCAGCATCAGCATCAGCTTACACCCTCCTCCTCCTTTTTTTTAAATTGTCGAAAAGGGTAGTGAGCGTCGATCCTCACTTTATGGGTATTTTCCAAGTTTATTAACAGCTTCAGCTGTTTTGAAGTTTGCCCAAAAGTTCGAAACATACCTTTAGGAGTACAAAATTTTGAATGAGTACTTACGTGTCTTAACGAACCTAATTTCCTTGAAAGGGTCAGCAGTGGCGAAGTATCAAAACAAAGTTGAACTGCAAATAAGGAGTTGGAAAACCCCTTTGGTGCGAATCTACGAGCAAATACACTCGGTGCCTATCTTCAGCAATAATTCTCAAGTGGAATGTTCAATTTTGTATTAAAAACTCAACGAACAGCATTCAGGTGCTGAATCGTTTGTGAAATGACGTCCCTCTCGGAGAGTATTTGACATTTGCGTTGCGAGTGGCGAACGCAATTAGAAAAATTACTTTTCTATGCAATTTTCAATATTAACTCAGGAAAATGCAAAAAAAAACAGGAGTATTTTCGAAAGCACAATATTGAATTTCGTAATCGTAAAATTCGACGAATATTCTGCAACAGGTGGGGAAACCCAACAGTATATTGTGTAATAGCTACGCCTGCTCATACACCCTAATATGTATTAATGAACACAAGTACATGTGTATGTATGTACATGCATACCCATTCCCAATTATTATTATTATTATTATTTTTAATTTTTTTTTTTTTTTGTATTAATTCATAAAATGCGCCATCCATTGGTTTCGCTCGCAACACATTTTCAGTTTTCAGTTCAATGATATGTGCCCATTTTCGCTTGGTTCTTTTGTTTTTATTATTGTTTTTATTATTGTTTTTTATTATTGTGCTACAATACCACCAACCTTTTATCATTGTTCCGATAAAAGAATGCATGTTTCAATAGAGAGAGAGAGAGAGAGAGAGAGAGAGAGAGAGAGAGAGAACAACAACAAAAGAACACAACATTTGCAGAACACGATTTTTAGCGACAACACAAGCGTTGCTCTTAGCTCACGGGACGCATGTAAATACATATGTACATACATACATACACACATGCATACATAAATTTATGCAAACATTTGGAACGTGCACACCAAACCAGCACTTGAATAGCCTTATCTGTATGTAAATAATGAATATTCACACCATTTTTTATACTAAAAATCATAAAACAATTGCACACGTGAATGCACACACACACACACACACACAGACATACTCGTATGTACAGGTGAATGGTGGAAAATGTAAATAGAATTTTTGTTGTAATTAATAAAACGTAAAAAGTGCTGAGTGGATCCAGTAGGAGATTAAATTTAAAAAATATATTTGATTAAAAAATGACCATTTATTGGTTTCGAAAGTGCAGAGTTGTATTTTGCCATCTGTCAAACTTAACTGTCAAACCAAACATGTTTTGTTTCAGCTAAAAGTCAGTCATTTATGAAAATGGAACGCTTAGCAGCTGCACAACGCGTTAAAATTGTTGAAAACTACAACAACAAAAATGGTTTCGTTTGCTTTAGGAGGAGATTCTGGTGCACATAATCGTCAACTCATCTACTCAAGCAATTGGTAAAATTTTCAAGAAATTTGAATTGACTGGATGGAGCGGTTAGACATCGTCGTTTTGCTCGTTCTCCCACCTCAAATATCGCTGCTGCGAGGTGAAAGTGTAGCCGAAGACACGAATGTGTCTCGTTTCTCGTCGTTCTCAAGAGCTGGGACTTTCTTACGACACATTGTGGCAAATTTTGTACTTGGACTTACACCTACATCCATATAAAGCCCTGCTCGCACAATAACAGAAATCAGCTGACCATTCGCAACGCCGTAGTTAAGTCGTCGAGGCACATTCCTCACTCGATGGATACGTAAATAAGCTAAAATTATCGCATTAGGAATTGAATTGAAGAGGGTCGATTACACCCAAAAATACTTACTGTCTGGTGCGCTCTTTGCTTCAGATCTGTGATTGGACCTAAAACTTCTTTGAAAGTGATAACGCGGCGGGACTGTCACTGTCAATTTGGAGCGTTATGGTGGTATGATAACCGACTTTTTTTCGGTCTGAAATTGAAAAACACGACTTGGTCCCAGGATGCTTTATTGCTATAGAAATTTCCCGGGCGCGTAATCTCTCGTCTTGGTGATGTCAACTGCCCACCGAGATCGTGCGATTTGACACCGACCATCGGTTTTTTTTGTGGTGCTACGCAAAAGACCTTGTTGGCTCGTATAAATTCCGTGCCGTGAGACCCAATTTTCTGACCACTTTTTGCAACAATTTAAACGTGAGTCAGGAATAACGCAGTGAAATATTCTTTTCCAAGACGTCTATCGTCTCAGGCGTTATCATCTCACATAAAATTTTTCAGCGGTATCAAATCGAGCATGATCTTAAGGGCCACACCATAGGCCCACGATACGAGATAATGCGCTCACCAAATGTGCCTTCAATAAATTGTATATTTCGTTGCCTGTATGGCATATAACGCCGTATTTTTGAAACCAAAGTTCGTTCACATCACATTCAGGTACGAAAAAGTCATTAATCATGGCTCTATAGAGTTCCCCGTTGACCGTCGGCATAATTCTTGAATAAATATGGACCAATGTTCCACTCTGTCCATAGAGCATACCAAACAGTGACTTTTTAACACTCCTAATGCGACAATTTTGTTCAACCACTGTCAAAAGACCAACTCCCCCTGTTTGCTAATAAAGACTGATCTTAGCAAAGTACTGCAGGAGCGAAATGTATGTCTCACAGCGCTCCTCTGCCTGCGGACCCGTGGATTAACCATAAGGCGGCTTCTGCTGTGGCAGTGAGTTCTGCTTGGAAAAACACTGCATTCGTCTGGTAGTCTCCTGCTCATTATAGATTTCGAGTAACTCTGCATGGGCTCCCCAACTTACTCACTTTATCATCGAGTTTCGAGCCGCCGGTATGTATCTTTGCTCCAAAAGCACTCGGTGTACGGGGAAAAAGGAGACGAGAAGAGAACGGTCGGATTATGTGTTCAAGAATTTACCTACGCTAAGGTATACCTGAAGTAAAGGCCAATCAAGTACAGTTGGACTGCGTGCTTTTAATAACTTTCAGTTGTTCTTCTAAGCATATTATCACATATTATAAAGGAGTTGATAGACTTGTATGCAAAATGAGTTAAAGTTTCATTTCTTAAATGACGGTGGAAGCAGTTGAAGAGTTAGCTCTCCACTCTGTAGGAAAGATGAGATGATCTGAAGAAGAGCTCGTGATTCCTATTGATTGAAGAAGAAACAACTGGTGTTCTACTGCTAACTCGGCTGAAGTCGCATAAATAAACGAGAAAGAAAGAGAAAGAAAAATAAGGCCGATTGGTGCTCTGGGCTTTCTCAATATTTAATGAGCTTCAAAACCTTAAAGCGCTAAAGCACACTCAACTACGAGTATTTGATCGATCATTAACTTCTATTTTCCTTTCTAACAATTAATGTAAATTTAAAAAAAAAATTTCACAACCCCACTCAGATGTGCCCCACGTCTCGTATGTACTGGTATGTGCCTACTTTCCTCATGACTTTGCATATTTTGCACAGATTTGCATTAATTACTTGTCGTTTGTCTTGGAAATTGCGTTTTAAGAGCCACTACATGCAATTAGCTCAATACAACAACAACAACAACAATAATAAAAAGAAAAATTTATTAATTATAACGTTAATTTCTGTTAAAATAAAATCATTTCGTGCAAAACGTGATTTTTTTCCATTTTTTTTTTCTTAATATTTTTTCTAACTCTAAAAAAAAGACAAACCCAGTATTGCGTGCATACATACATATCTACTCTGTACGAGTAGTTTGTGACATTACAACCAGAAATGTTAGATGTCAATAGGCGATATCAGACAATATTTAGCCAGTTGTGCCAAGAAATATTGCACATTTCGAGACCTTGAACGCGCGTAGAAGTGTGCCTCTGTGGAGCTTAAGTGATCTTATCGTCTCGCTTCCTCCTTCTAACTCCCCGTCTCTCCTCCTCTCACTCGCTCTCTCTCTCTCGCTCTGTGCTTAAAAAATTGTCAATGCATTTTCATAATTATTTGTTGTAATTGTTTTTTTTTTTTTTTTTTTATTACAAAAGTATTGTTCCATTGTCTGAACTCTTAATGACTTTTTCCCAGTGTACCACACCAATGTAGTGAGCACCTTTAGGAACTTAGACTTTCTCACAATAAACTAAGTTACTTTTTTTTACTTAGTAACATATAAGATAACAGAATGTAGTTAGTTGGGCTGTGACGCTTTTGAAATTGAGTTTACTTTTCAATTTTTGTAATATTAAGTATAAATATGTACTTCTCATGTCTCGGCACACTCGACTGATTAGCAGCATATCGATTACATTTTAAATTCAAACCCTTAACACCGTCGCACAGCCAGGTAACAGGAGCTAGATGCGGTAATTAACACATAGCTATCCAGTCTTGAATCACGACTGAATCGCGGCTGACCGGGAGAGCTGAGTTGAAACATTTTTCTCGCTGCGTGATTGTGCGCTTGGCTTGAGATCCGCTATATAATACTCGACTCTAATGATAGAAGGGAGACAATACAACAGCCTCGGTTGAGTGCATCCCAAAGAAAAATAAGACTGACAGCATCGCTTCTCAGGAAATCTGTGGGACAGAACAAGTACAGAAGAAGATAAGATGTGATCCATTCCGAGGTTCCCTACTTTTGTAAAGAAAAAAACGTAAAAATTCAAATTTAATGATGTTTATTATCATGATCAAAAGAACATTCTTTGGCATTTGGATTTTGAAGTTAATCTCTTTCAAAATGTTGGCCGCGGCTACGTCTCAATTCAGTTGGTCCCCATCCGTTGAGTCCAATTTTCGATGACTCGTTCGAGCATTTCGACTGGTTACTGACGAATGACGTGCGTGATGTTTTGCTCCAAGCGCTGAATAGAAGCGGGATTGTCCGCATAGACTTTCGACTTTACATATCACCATAGGAAAAAGTCTAACGGTGTGATATCAAACGATCTTGGTAGCCAATCGACCGGCCATTGATTGATGTGTTCTGTGGGAAGTGGCGCCATCTTCTTGACGTCCAAATGGCGCGGAGATCACGAGCTTCAATTTCAGGTATCAAATAGTCGGTTATCATGGCGCGATAACGGTCGCCATTGACGGTTACGTTTTCACCGGCATTATTTTTGAAGAAATATGGACCGATTATTCCACCGGCCCATAAACCACACCAAACCATTTTTTTTGCTTTTTCTGGATGAAATGGCAGCTCTTGAAACCCTTCAGGTTGCTCTTCATCCCAAATGTGGCAATTTTGCTAGTTTACATACCCATTGATCCAGAAATGGGCCTCATCGCTGAACAAAACGTCGGATTTTCTTGGAACGTTTCAAGAGCCTATAGAACGATGCGATGCCCCTTGGTAAGGTCTAGCGGTTTCAGTTCTTGCAAAATTTGTATTTTATACGCTTTCAATTTAAGATCTCACCGTAAAATGCGCCAAATTGTCGTTTCATACGTAAATCCGAGTTGCGGCAAACGGCGCCGAATCGACTATTCACGGTTTTCGTGTACACTCTCAGCTACGGCCGCTATATTTTCTTCACTTGGCACTCGGCGTGGTCTATTCGGTCGAATATTATCCAATAATGAATACTGGATCTCCCCTGCGTGACGATGGGTGATGATGTTGCGAATAGTACGCTCAATAGGCGGCCGATTATGTTGACCATAAGAACGAGCGAAGCGCGCGAAACACATTCTTTACGGAAAGTGAATTTCTCGTAATAAATTTGAATGATTTGTAAACGTTGTTCAGAGGCGTAAGTCTTTCCATTCGATGAAATGGGCCAAACAATGTTGAACAAAAATAACATTACAGCGATGACACGACTCCCGCGTGATCTGTCAAAAAAAGGCTATTGAAAAAAGTACCTCTAATTGGATCACCCTTTATATATGTATGTGACATTTATTGGAATTTTTTTTTATTAAATTAAAATAATTTCGATTTCCTGCAACTTTTATTATGCTTCAAATAAAATTAAATTATTATTCTAATATTGTTGGGGGTTTTCCCCTCTAAGAAATGAAAAATAAAGTATTTTTTAACCTTCAATTTTCGTTTTACTTATTTTTTCACATTTCAATTTTTTTCTTGGACACTCATTTAGTTATCTCGAGTACTACCAGCTCTATCAATTATCATTCTCCTGTAATTTCCATGCACTTCAAATCGAAAATAACAACCTAATTGTACGTAGATATGTATGATGTCATACGATATAACACGTACATATGTACTTGAAAATAATTTTTTATTAAATTAATATTTTCATTAAATAAATTTGATGAAAAGGTAAACTTTTATATTGTATTATGTCAACAAAGCAACAATATTGGGCGAGTTAATGACTTTAATTATCTATGGATGTGCTTCACACATAATTCCATGGAAAATTGTCATTAAAATGGGCACGCAATTATGTATGAGTATGAGTATATAAATAGAATTTTAACTAATATCTACCATTGTACATATGTACACTTGTATGACTCATTATATTTTTGGCTGAAAATTGAAAACAGTTGTGACGTGTTTAAAATGTAGATTGATTGCGCTCGGGAAGCACCTCATTTTTAAATCCAAAAAAAAAAAAAATTAAATGATTTTCACTCCACTCCACGTCAAATCATATAAAAGCTTCGCTGGATAGCTTTTTATCTGCATTAAAGGAAATTTGAAATGTTTTAAAAAAAAATTTCAAAAAATATTTTATGAAGTTTTCTAATTTGACTTTTTTCAAGAGTTTGCCAAAATGTGAGCATTTCAGTTACCCTTGGTAATAGTTGGAATGGATTGATGGAACATTTCCCCTTTGTTCAACAACAGAGAGACATAGGTAGAGATAGAGAGTTAGAGAAGTAGAGAGAGAGAGAGAGAGAGATGCCAAGATCCTTGGAGTAAATCCCCGTCGCCACTCACACCCCGCACCCGACGGGGAGTTGATATCCTCCTCCTAACCTACTAGAACTCTTCTCCATCATTCTCGTTTTGAGGGTATTTTCACCTTGATAAAATCATTAACTCCAACCATGTCGGCATTTGATCTAATTTATTTAAGAGTGAAGTGAGCTAGAGCAGAATATCAGAACTTAATAAAAAATTGAATTTTAGACGGAATTTTGAGGTAAATAAACATTTTATCGCTCTGTTATACAAAATTGAAATAGAAAATTTGAGTTTTGATGCTCAAAAAATTTTTTTTTTTATAAAAACTGACACATAATATTTTTTATGAAAAAAATGAGACAGAATATTACAGAAAAACTAAAATGTTTTGCTCAAAAATTTAAAAATTATTGAAAATTTTGAAAAAATTCTTAAGAAAATAAAGATTTTGTTGTTCAAAAATATTTTTTTTTGCACTTAAAAAGTTAGGACAGAATTTTTTTTATGGAAAATTGAAACAGAATTATGATGAAAATTAATTTTTTTTTTGCTCTTTTATAAAAAATTCAAACGCAATTTTGTTGAAAATTAATATCTGTTGCTCCAAATTTTTTTCCAACAAAGCTCAAATGGAAAGAAAATAAAAAATTTCAAATTTAGAGAAAGGAAATTAAAATTTTATTGCTAAAAAATGTTATAAAATGAGACAAAAAAAAAGTAGAAAAATTACAATTATGTTGCAAAAAATATTTTTTGGATAAAAAAAAAAGAAAAATTTTACTCAAAAAAAGTCGGATTTTTTTATTAAAAACTGGGCCGAAGAACAAGAAAAAAATATACTGAAATATTTTTCTCTGTCGTAAAGAAATAGAACAGAAATTTGTAGAAAGTAGTTTTATGTTTTAGAAACATAAAGAAAAATAAAAAAATTAATAAACTTTTCTCAAATTCTCAAATTTTAAATATTTTTATTGTAAAAAATGCAAAACTAAAAAAATATATAAAATTTAATTGCCCAAATTTTTGTGTGTTTTAAATGGATACACGAGGAACATTGAAAAAAATTACTAAAATATGTTTTTCTTTTTTTAATTTCAAAGAAATTTCTACCAGAAAAAAAATTGTTTTTGAAATTATTTACAACGAATTTTTTAGAAAAAAAATGTGAAAGAAATTTCTACAAAATAATTTTTGTTTTTAAAATTTTTTAGTAAAAAATTTAACAGAAATTTACACAAAATTTTATTTTTGAAATTTTTTAGAAAGAAATTTTTAGAAATAAATATATAGAGAAAAATTCCTTAAATAAAAATCAAATCAAAACTATAAACTGAAAATAATGACCAAAATGATTAAATGGCAAGATGAAAAAAATTCAAGCACACAAGTTTTTAAAATTTTTATTTTGTAAAAAAAAACCAAAATTAAAAAAAAATAGATATAATTCGGTTAAAATTTGCAGTAAATAATTTTTAAAATGCAAAATAAAAGAAAATTTTTATGATAAATAAATTAAAATACGATTGTTTTACAAAATCTAAAATTTTGTTCAAATTTAAATTTAAGTTAAAACTTTTTTTAACCATTAAAAATATTTTAATTTCAACAAAATAATCAAAAATATAAACTGTGAGTAATAAATGATGCTTATAATTTCAAACACTTCTCAAGCTCTCAAATTGTAGAAATTTTTTTGTTAGTAAAAAATATAAAATATGAAAAAAATAATAAATTTGGTACTTCAAAAATTATTTAAAAAATTTTATATACGATGAAGAAGGAAAAAAAATTCTCAAACATTTTATTTTAGGAAAAAAAAATAGAAAAGAAAATTTTTTATAGAACATAATTATTATTTTTCCAAAGTAGAGGACAATTTTTATAATGCAAAAAAAATTTTTTAATTTTTTTAAATTTAAATTCAAATTATTTTGTTTTATAAAAATTGAAAAAAAAACCTAATTTTTTTTTTGTTTTTCCAAAATTTAAAAAAAATGTAAAATTCTTAAGAAGCAGATGAAAATTTTAAACTAGAAACATAAAGGATAAAATGACAAGCTAAAAATTTCAAACACCTCTCAAGTTCTCAAATTTTAGAGTTTTTTTTTTAAATAAAGCAAAATATGAAAGAATTAAATTTAGTTCCAAAAAAAATTATTTAAAAAATGGTTCTACAACGAACGAGGGAAAAATTTTCTCAAATATTTTATTTTACAAAAAAAAAAATAGAAAATAAATTTTGTTGAAAATAATTTTTATTTTTCAATTATAGAGGAAACAATTTATTATGCAAAAATTCAATTTTTTTTTTAATTTCATTTTAATAAAAACTTATACAACATCTTTTGTTCCAAAACTTCAACAAAAAAAATCATAAAAAACAAATGAAAATTAGAAACTAAAAACAAAAATGTTAAAATGACAAGCTAAAAATTTCAACACTTCAAGTTTTAACAATTTTACAAGTTTTATTATTTGTAAAAATTGGAAATTATGAAAAAAAAAATTTCGTTGCTCAAAAATTATTTCAAAAAATAACACATGAAGACAGGTAAAAAATTGCCTCAAATATTTTTTTTTTTGAAAAAAAACAGAAATTTGTTAAAAAAATTTATAAAGCAAAAAAAAATATTATTTAATTATTTTGTTTTACAAAGACGCAAAACAAAATCGAGAACGAAAAACAAAATTGATAAAATGACAAGCTAAAAATTTCAAACACCTCTCAAGTTCTCAAATTTTTTAATTTTTTTATAGATGAAAAAAATTAAATTTGGTTATTTAAAATATTTAAAAACAAAATGGATACAAGAAGAAAAATGAGATAAATTTACTCAAAAAATTGTTTTGGAAAATAATAGCTGCGAAATTTTGGAGAAAATATAAGTTTAATAACAAATATAAACAACAACAAAATAATAATAATAGTTAAAAATATAAAAATAATAATTAAAAACCAAAATTAGAAACTAAAAATAATTACAAAAATGTTGAAATGACAAGCTATAAAATTCTGGAGTTTCAGTATTGTAAAAAATTGAAAATTTTTTAAATAAAAAACTTAACAAGAACCTAATGCATTCCAAATACCGTAAATATTTGCACCTAATCACATGCACTTCAGAATTTCCCACTGCCCAAAGATAGTCGTCGTCAATGTGTGAATTTCACTTCAGATTGTGTGTGTATGTGTCACAAAAATTACAAAAAAAAAAAAACTTAATACACTTAACATATAGCGCAGGGAAAAAAGAATATAAATGAATTACTTTTTGTTTGAGAATTTTTACAAAAAAAAAACTTACTCTAGAGTTAATATAGAGCGATTTGCGACGTAAAGTTCGAATAAACAAAAGCGGCATGTGAGCGCACAAACACAGGGAATTTCATTATCAGAAATATTGGAGAGTTTTTTTTTTAAAGAACATATGCATGCATATTAGTGTATATAAAAAAATTTATATATTTGTAGAAAAGAAATTACAACAACAACAAATATCAACAGTTAGCGAGAGATTATTGTCAATTTTATGAAATATAAACAAATACAATTTAATAATACTTATGTGCCTGTAGTACTACGTACATATATATGTACGTACTTAAGTATAAACTTATACTTATATACATTTACACTTTTTTCAGTAGAATATTTCCCAAGCGCGGCCAATCGACCGAGCAACATTTGCATTGTATTTTAAAAATGTCTACGGTGACTTCAGATCAGTTCGACATTTGATTTCGACCGGTAAACAACAAACAAACAAACGAAAAAAAAAACAGCTTGAAACGTGAAAATTGAGATTTATATTAGAGTAATTAATAAAAATTCACGCGATTTTACCGATTATTTTTGCAATTAAAAGCAAAATCAAAATAATTTTAAATTAATTTTCAATAATTCACAATAATTTATGCCAACTTTGGCATTTGTATGCTTGTATGTATGTGTATGGTTGTTTAGTTTAATCAATTATTTCGTGAATTTAGCAATCGAAGTGAATCAAAATGAATAGTGATAATGCCAGAGCCGCGTTGATCGCCAACACTTAACCGTTTGACGCCTCTTAAGCTCTTAAGAGCACCGCACAAGCGCGTAAAGCTGTGATAATCGCAAAAAGTGGCACAAATGTAGCAAAAAAAAAAAAAAACAATTTTGAATATTATTTCACAAAAAAGAGCAAAATGTGTTTAAAACAATTGCAATGCGGCGGCTCATTACCGCACGAATGGGGTCCATTCACCTAGCTTCGAGCGCATAGAAAGAAAGCGTTGCATTATTTGGTCCTTGAATATGGCTTATTAACTTATATTTTGTATGTATGTATGCATGTGTATGTGTGTGTGTGTTTTGTAACCGCAATTGATTGCTTTGTGGCTCGAGTTTTTTTTGTTTTTTTTTTTCTTCTAAGGAGGTCTCTTAATAGCTTTTAATTTTTTTTAAAGCTTTTTTATCTCTTCGAAAACCGTGTCGCTAGCGCAGACATGCATGAGTAACCTACATAATTAAGATTTCTATAAAATGATGTAATTTATTTTAAATATAAACACAGATTGTAGCGATAATTGGCGCTTTATAAGCGATTTTCAACAGAGGTCTACCTCCAATTTGTGTTTCTCATCTTTTTGATGATGGAGAGACCTACATTTTATGCACAGCCACCTTCGCACGGCTAATAGAATTTTATGAGGTGCATTTTTATGTCACATCAGAAATACCCCCGGAATGGTTGACATTCCCTGCCGAGGGTGAAACGCTATGGGAAAAGTTAATTTTTTTCAATAAATTTTCTATAATTTTTGGATTTTGTGTGCAAATCCATAACTCGCCGAATGGTAGTATGCACTGCTAAACACACCCGGCTAATGCCTATAATTTATTAACGCTATACAGCGTTCTCCCCAGGACGCCTCCCAGGACGATTTTCTCTTGTAAATAGCAATAGCTACAGAAGTACGTAGGATTTTTCAATATATGCATTTTTGACAACATGGAGTCTCTAAAGGAAAAAGTAACAATTTGGCCTAAAAAATTGCTCGAAATTTGTTAATAAAAAAATTCTACGTACTTCTGTAGGTAATGTATTTCTGAAGATGTTGCCAAAATTTCAAGTGCATCAGTTGTAAATTGTTTGAATTATGTTTCCGGCCAACTTGAGAAAAGCAGTTTTGAGATAAACGCGCTTAAAGTTTTGAATAAGCCTTACTGACTGAAACAGACGCTTCAACTAGAGAACGAAAATGGGGCATTTAGAAATTGTTATCTGTCATAATCTTTCGGGATAACATTTTTGAGACCACAATGTATCATTTGATATTGAATTTAAAAAATTCACTTTCCGAAAATTCTAGAGAGACCTAACCCCTTAAGCTTTTTATTTAAAAAAGCATAAAATTAAATTTTTAATTACTTCCTTCTTTCATAACTTATTTTTCATTTTAATTTACTTTAAATATATATATATAAACTATTTTAATTCTTTTTACATTTATTATTATTTTTAATATTTTTGTTGTATTTTATTTTATATTATTTTTTTATTTTTTAATAAATTCTATTTTGTTTCATTTTATCTTAAGACATTTGATTCTATTTTATTTTATATTAATTTATTTGTTTTATATTCTACTTTATTTTTTAAGGTTTTAATTTTTTGTTTTATTTTATTTTATTTTTCATTTAATTTTTTCTTTTATTTTATGTTTTGTCATATTTTATATTTTCTTTTATAATATTATTAAAGTGAATTTTATTAAATTTCTTCTTTTTGTTTATTTTAAATATATAAATTATTTTATTTTTTTATTTCCTATTATTATAAGTAATTTTGTGTTAAAATATTTTTATTTCATTTTATTTTATATTATTTTATTTTATTTTATTTTTTAAATTTATTTTTTATTATAACTTATTTTTTTCTCAATATTTTTTACTTAATTTTTTCTTATTTCATTTTTTTCTATTTTTATTTAATTTAATATTATTTTTATTTTATTATTTAATATTTTATTACATATTATTTTATTTTGTTCTATTTAATTTTTATTTATTTTTTATTTTTATTTTATTTGTTATCTTATATTATATTTATGATATTATATTATATTATATTATATCTTTTTTTTTTCATTTTATTATACTTTTTCCCTTTAATTATAAATATATAAATTATTATATGCTATTTTCTGATTTATTATATTATAACTTATTTTGTTTAAAAATATCTTTATTTAATTTTTCTTTATTTAATTTTATTTTATATTATTTATTTTACTTTGTCATTTATTTTAATTTTCCTTATTTCTTGTTATTATTAAATATTTTGCTTTAAAATATTTTTAATTATTTTATTTTATTTTGTTTTATATTTTATAGTTTCACGTTAATATAATTTTTTCTAATTTATTTTATTTTTTTTTTTTGTATATTTCTCATATTTATTTTATTTTTGTATTTGATTTAATAAAATAAAAATAAAAGAATTGAATATTTTGTTATACAACAAAGAATAATTGGTAGAAGGGCTGGCTGTTTCGGAGATCACCACATCTGCTCATCGATATTTTACTCTATTTTATTTTATATTATATTAATTAAATTCTTTTTTTCTTTTTTTCTGTAATTTTTTTTTCTTTCATTAATTTAATTTTATTTTAGTCGTTTTCATTTTATATTATATTTTTCTCTTCATTTAATTTTTTTATTTTTATTTATTTATTAATATTATTTTTATTTAATAAAATTATAATATTCTATATTTCATTATTTTATTTTACTCTATTTTATTTTACTTTATTTATTTATTTTTATTTTTGTTTGATTTTGATTTAACTTATTTTATTTTATTTTATGATTTTAATTTTATATATTTTTATTTTATTTTAATTAATTTAATTTAATATATTAATTTTTTTCTTTTAATTAATTTTTTTTATAATATTCTATATTTTATTAATTTATTATTTTATTTTACTCTATTTAATTTTATTTTATTTGAATTTTTTTTTGTTTTTATTTATTTTTTTCATTGTATTTTATTTTATTTACTTTATTTTATTTAAACTATTTTATTTTATTTTTAATTTATTTCACTGTTTAACATTTATTTTATCTTCCAAAATCCTTCTGCTGCTGTGCACCATTGCATCTCACAAGATCTCTCTCTCTCTCTCTTCTTCCAACAGGGGTAGTAAAGTCTACTTCTCCCTTTGCTGTGATCTTTATAGAGCAGAACAGCTCACAACTCAATACAAGGAAGTGTAAAATGTATATTGTTTTACATACATATGAATATTTACAATATATTTGCATATGTATTTCCCATAGTCATATTTGCAAGTGCATCTTTATTTATATATAAGTAAATATGTATACAAATTGTAATTTGCAAATTAATATTTACTCAAACAATTAAGATGAAATTACCTCGCATTTACATACATAACATACTTAGGAGTATGTAAGTAAACTGCATGAAAACCACTCAAGCCGCACAAACTGGAAATCAGTTTATTTTAGGTGGCGAAAATTAATGCCAGGCAAATATAAAAAATTAAATAAAAAGTAATAAAAAAACCTCAATTTTTTATTAGAATTTTTTTTTATTTTAGTTACCAAATTCGTTAGTTAAATAATTAAATCATTCACCACTCGAACTTAAATGCATTGTTTGCGAGAAATTGGAAAACTTTTATCTTCCCATAAATGAAAAAACACGTAGAATTCCCAACGTCACCCACATTTCTAAACATTTATTTGAAGTATCGACAATAAAAAACGATAACATCTGTGTGTGTGCTTGATAATTTGATATGTGCTACGCGCAAAATGTCAAAAATCTACGCCCATAATTGTGAGAGAGTCACAACTGATAGTTTCTTTTACAAAATTATGATTAGCCAAACTCGCATAAAGTGATTAATAATGATAATGATAACACTAATAATAACATATAATCGTATTATACTTATAATATCATTTTCAGTTGAAATTCAACAAGTACTGATTAGAAGAAATATAATTTTTTGCCAATTTTTTTCCCCCCAACATTTCAAATTGCAATTGACCAGCCTGGAACTTGAACTTATAACCATAAATTATTAGCATTAGTATTTAATTTATACCACAACCACTAATCCGATAACTAGATTTATGATTATAATATAATTTCACGTCTTACTGCCAATTTCACCTCTAATTCTATTTAAATGCTAATGTAAAAATGAAGCGTAAATAATATGCAAAAAAAAAAAGAAATTGTTAATAACGGGTTAATTCATTAATTTTCTAAACTTTTTAATATTCATAAAATATTTTTATGTATTTAAAAACAAGTTTTCTTTAAATTGTTTCGAAATTTCTTTAATTTACATTATTTATTATTTATTTATTGCTTTAATCGACATTTTGATATACTTTCAATAGCAAGGTTCGTGGAAGTCGTTCAATACTGCATTGTAATTGCCAGCAAAACTGCTCTGATTAAATTTGAAATAAATCGATAGACAGTGTTGATGAGAATTTTTTCAATCTTTTACAAACTTTAGTTTACCATGAGTGAACTCAGTGTAGTTATATCCGCTTGGCTATCTAAGGACAACTTAGCGGACT